>CP139507.1:148068005-148668005 GCA_021014915.2 Artemisia tridentata subsp. tridentata | reverse complement strand
AGGTCATTTAGTCTCTAAACCCGTACATATGTGATCCGTTATTGCCCTAAATCGTTACTTTTCACATTTTAGGTACTTGGGACACGAAAGCTGTAAATCGACATGTTTTTGGCTATTTTGGACGAAGAAACGAAAAAAATGACCAAGTTATGAATTTGTCACGAAAAGGGACCCTGACGGCGTCACAAGCTACAACGTGACGCCGTCACTTGCATTTGGAGATGATAATTTGATGCAAATTTTACATGTGACGGTTCAGAGAATTTACAAGGCTGGAGAGCTGATGGCGTCACGGTTCATGACGGCGTCAGAGATAACATAGCGACGGCATCACAATGGCGACACAGCTACAGAAGAAACCCTAACGTTACGCCGTCACCAGTGTAAACCTATATATATTTTCGTATGTTTTTCATTATTCGGGTAACATATTGGAGGATCACATTGTGCCCGATTTTCAAAGCTTTTGTAAGGGTTTTTAAGCCCCCAAACTTTATGTTTAATTGAAGTTAAGTAATTCCTCTTTGATCTTTCAATATGTCTATGTGTTGTTTGATTATATGTGTTTCTTCTCTTTTCTTTAACATGCTCGGCTAAATTAATTAGTGTTTGCTTAGATTGAATAAAACCTAGTTATTAATTATTGATTGTCGTTTCTTGTTTAATTGGTTGCCTCGCGTTAGGAGTAGGAAAACTAGCTTCATTCTTATATGTATTAGCTTGTGCATCCTACTAAACGCAACACTAGAGTGCACTAATTTTTTTTCTCTTTGTATTTATTGCATGAATTGTGGCTTGTCGATAGTAAGAGTTTTAATGACCTTAAGATTCCTAAAGGAGACCTATACATTCATAGAGTTAGGGCATATGGCACCTCCCTACGACCAATATTAAGATATACAACGCGCCAATTAAAACAAGGATGTGACAATTCGACTAATTAATAAGAGATAACTAAGGAGTAAGGATAATCTAAGTAAAGACCTTTCTCTATTATAAGGTTACCAATTCACTCTTTAACCCCGAGATATTTTACTTTGCTTTATTAAAAAACCATAAAAATGCAAAAAGAATCATCCCTCACCTTTGGACCTATCTCGTCATACACTTCGACTTTCACAACACTATTCCCCTAGAGAACGATCAATCCCCCGTGTCTTGCCTTTACTCACTACTACACAAAAGGTTAGATAGATCACTTTATATAGACTGGTTATGTTAAAAACCGATCTAACAATGGAAAAGGAGGGGGAAATTTAATAAATAGATCAGGTTTCAGCTTAATAACTGATCTACTAAAATTTGAAACTAGTTAGATCGGTTTTTTAATATTAACCGATCTACTAACTACTCACATATTTCAAAGTCCCGTAATACGATTTTAAATATATCGCTTTTTTGATAAACAACCGATCTATTTATCCCTTTTCCTACTTCCACTCTATAGTCACTAAATGGAACGAAGGTGTGTTTGATTTCGATGTAGTCTGGAACAAAGCCAAATGAGTCTAGAGGAATAGGAAGGGAGGCTCTAAACAAATGTGTAAGAAACATTCCATATGGCATTGCGGTTTTCCCTAAGACACGTATATCGACCATTCTTTTGGCGATATAGTAGGCTAGATTGAACTTTTGACGATTGGATATACAATAGAGCATATAGCATAAGCTAGCATTCATGTGATCTTTGTTTCCAATAGTGCTAATAACATTAGCTCTAAGAATCTCTTCAAGTTTCTTAAATTTGGGTTTGAGTTCATTGAGTTCCATAGCGAATGGATCTCGATTAACATCTTTGCGTCGAAGTTTATTAGTTTGGTTGCTTCTAGGTTTGAAAAGATGATCACGAATAGTTTCTTTGGGAGTTAGAGGAGTATCATATGGGTACTCACGACCAAGGTTGGATTCAAGAATGGTTAAAGGCCATTTGTCTGAGTAGAAACAAGTTCCCTCTCTAGGAATGCGTAATACTTCCCCAAAGTGATCTAATGGGAAATTGTAGGGATTTTGGTTTACTTTGAAATGGATGCTAAAAGATCCAAGATCGTTAGTGACAAGTTTTACGGAAGCATAAAACTCGAGAATGAACCTAGGGATGATGGGCTCATCAATGTCTAGGAGTGCATCAAATTGAATGGCAGCCATTTGTTCACGGATATTTGTTTCTTCTAAAAATGATGGATCTACAGTTCTGCCTTCATGAACATAACGACATTCTAAAGCTTTGAAAATTTTGACTTGTGCTTCTATGAGTCCCTTTGTTTGATGATGTTTGGGTAAATACTTGGTAGTTTTTTTGTGATCATAGTTAGTAACAGGAGGCATGATCTTCCTAGACATGAAAATTATATAGTTTTAGTTAAAATAGTCTAAGTAAGCATAAAATTTCTAGTGTGTGTGTACATGGGAACAATGTGGAGGTGCGGTTATCTCGACTCCTTTTGATGCATGAAAATTTATTTTATGCAAGTTTTGTTGTTAAAACGAGAGATAACTCAAACGCTCCTATTTGAATGTTTTTGAAAATACATATGAGTTATGTTTTACCTTAAGTATGACGTTTTCGATTTTGTATGAACAATGATTGAAAGAAATTTTTCCTAGTTTGTGAAGAGGTAACTTTTATTATTATTGTAGTGTCTAATCAAACTCACAGTTTGAAATGCCTCATTGTTTTTGAAAAATGCATAATCCCTAATTGTTTAATTTAGTGTAGCTTAAATGAATTCTAGACATAGACAAGAAATTAAAATGGATTAGGGTACTTACAGTGATCAATTAAGCACGAGTTAATTGAGGAGAATGACCAAATATTTGAGTTTGAAATGAAGAAGGTCGACAATGGGTTGGTGTTTGTGACTTAATGAGTGTACTGTGCAATAAGTGGTGTTTGTTTAATAAGAAATTGTTCTCAGCAACACACGGATCTGGTGGATCCCAAAAAAAGGGTTCCGCCCTTGTTATCCAAGGGATCCGCAGGATCAGAATAAAGTTTGGTTTTTTTGTTTTTGGTTGAACTAGGGTTCGAACGAATGTTTTAACTACTTATTTAGTTTCAATGGGTCATAGAAAGAAGGAGAGTTCTTTCTTGAGAGGATTCGCAATGTTGTCCTTTGAGAAACTTTCTCAATTTTGAGATGATTTATCATCTGAACATTGTATAAGAAAAGATATGATTCCGTGTGTTTGATTCTAAGGAGTTAAACTAAATTAATGCTAAGGTTATATTGTTGTTGTAACACGAGAGGGATGAAATTGAGGTTAACAGATGAGAGTGTTTTGAAGCTGCAAGGACCATTTGTTTCTTAGTAAATCACGATGTGATACAATGTCTCACATTAGTACTCATATCGTTTGAGATTTTCTTATTAACATAATTGTTATCCATATACTATTGTTCGTTCCTTTGGGACACCTAAGATTTTAAAAAATGTAGTGCCTCGTATGTTCCTAAATGTTTGATGACTTCGAGTTGGAATCATCTTGAAAGTGTAGCCATACATAATGTTTAGTGTACTAGCTATGGGATTGCGTATTCTACCTGATATATCTCTATGTTTAGGGTTATCTTATGGATTTACTATCTTTATCCTTGGTGAGTCTGTGAGTGTTTTTCAAATGGTTTCAAGTCTAAATTTTCTTATGCATAATAGTGATATATACCCTTTTTCTTAATTGTTAGATATTTGGAGATCTTAGATAAAGTTTATCCTACTTATTTCAAAACTTGTCATGTATGATTTCTGTGAAGTCACAACATATCTTGACAAGTTGATTTGGAGACGATGTCATCCTAATAGCACATGATCCTTCTTAATAAAGGTTGTTTTCTACTAGGTTCGTTGTGAACTTAAGGTTTATTTTGACAAGTTGATCATACCACCCTTTTGATGCTTGCTTATGTTTGTGAGTACGGCAACGCCGGTAGAATATGCTATATACATTTCCTATTTTAAGACACTATTTAGAAATGTGTTATAGATGTTCATTTATGTGCATATTCAAACACAAGTTAATTTAATTTGATAGCTTTGTTTTATGATTTTATTTCTAAAACCCTTATAATGTCAAGCTTATTTAGTTCTTGTTGAAATAATCAAGGATTTATCATTTATGCCATATTTCTAGGATCAATCTTGTAAAAGCTGAATTACTTTTATTTTAATTTTAAAATCTTAATGTTCTATCATCAAAGATGTTTTCTAATGGATGACTCTTAGCTTATTTGTGATTTTCTTTTTGCTTGGTTTTACTCACTTCTTTCAATATTTTCTTGGTTTTTAAACCATTTGAAAATCATTATGAGTCATCATCTACCCAATATGATGTCTGAGGAGGACGAGGACTTTCGTCGAATGTTGAGTTTAACGACTCCTCGACTTTTGAGGTTTCTTTGTTCAAAACGATGTATACCTTACTTTATCATGAATTTCTGAGAAATGCACCCTTATATGATTATGGGTCTAATGTAGTGAGATTATCCTAAATAAGTTAATTTCTTTCTAAGTGTTTTAAGATATCCTAAAGTTAAGAGTAGTTAAGTTAGAACTTAATTAAGAATATTCATGGATGTGACAATGTGTCTAATTTTTATTGACTTGCAAGCATCACAAATGTGTTGGTTATATTTCAACTTGGTTAGAATCCTAGCAAGTTCCTTGAACTTATCCTTTTATTGGTATTACCTAAGTGTTGATACTATAATGTTGAGATATAATACAAGAAGATAAGACAACACTTGTCTTTAGGTGATATATCCAATTTTTATGTTTATAAAGGTTTAAGAACCATTTCCTAATAATCATACTAACTTTTAGACACAATATTTCCATTATCATAAAAGATGTAATACTAATCACAGCACCAATAACTAAGTTTGAAATTTGAATTATCTATGAGAGCAATCATCATGAGTAGGAATAGAGTCATGAGAAACCATACCTTTTTCCGATGATTATTTCTAAGAGTGCTATTGAACATGATGTAACCTTCGTTGAACACTTTGTGAATTGAGAAGATACTTTTGTTTCCAGCAATGTATCTTGAGGTTTCATTTATCCATTTGGATCTAATCTTTTCTTTCAAGTGTACCTAATGAAAGCTCAAGTATTTGGTCCCCAATATCTCATGGGTCCTTTTGGGTTAAAAATATTACCAAGGTTCACTGATATCTTGGAGGCAATCAAATGGAATTTGTTCACTAAGCATTGTTCCTATATATAATGAAGTGTCTACTGTTGTTTTAACTTTACTCTTATCTTTTCTTATAATTGTATTAGTGTTAGGCTTTCTAGATATCTTAACAGGTTTGATACTATTTAAATTTTGACTTATCTGTAATTTACTGTACCTACGGATCCTTTGGTTATACCACGCGGATCCAAAGTTTTGGATCCGTGGGATCCATGGGTCAATGACTCAGTTGGTGTGGTTTTATTTTCTTTTGTCGTTTGAATCTGAAAACCACTTAAGTGACCATTTTTCATGAAATCTGGCTTGAAACTACCGTGAGGTAATTTTAGTAATCTCATAGTGTCATCTGCATAGTTTATGTGCTTATTGAATCTTTGAAATTTGGAGTTTTGTTTTATAAATTTTTCTAGTGTAAGCTTTTGCATATCTAATTCGTATTTTAGTTCCTGACATGACACACATATTTTAGTGCTTTTACCATTTTCTAATCCTTTAACTTTTTCTTTTAACTTATGAATCTTGTTTTCTAAAAATTCCTTTTTGGTTTTCAAAAACTTATTTTTGCTTATGACTTTCAGAATGAGTTTACTTAATTTATTATATTCTATATCTAGCGTGTCATAGTTAATAAACGTGTATGACGAGTCAAAAGGTACCTCTTCTGTGTTGTTAACCATAAAAGCAACTTCGTTGTCTTTTAGCACATCGTCATTATCTTTACTGTTGGAACATGATTTCTCATCATCACTTGATTCGGCTTTAGTTTTCAAGGCAATGGGCTTCATTTTCTCATTTTTGCCTTTAACTATCTCCGAATCTTTTTCCATCATTATTTTATGAACTTTGAGGTTTCCTATGAGCTCGTCCAGTGTCATCCTTGAAAGATCCTTAGATTCTTCAATAGCTGTCATTTTTGCTTTCCATTTCGGGTGAAGTGCTTTGAGAAATTCCCTGACAAAATTCTCACTAGAAACGGATTCATCAAGTGCTTTAAGTGATGTAATAATAGTATTATGTCTAACCAATGCATTATAAAAGGTTTCATTTTCAGAGATAGCAAATTGTTCGTATTGTTGAACAAGACGATCAAATTTGTTATCTTTTACTTGTGAGTTTCCTTGATGAGTAAGAGAGGTTTCTACATCCCGACCACCCGAAATATTATTGCATATAGGTTTGTAATCACCATCAATAATTATATTCCATAGATTTATGTCCTTTGATATTACATATGTCTCAAAACGGTTTTTCCAGTCTATAAAACTGTTTGGTTCAAAGGATGATGGTCTATGCAAAAATTTCCCTTCTTTAAAGTTTTCAAAATCCATTTGATCGTTTCAAGTTTTAAAATACAATATATTTTAAAATTCTTGAGTAACCCTGCTCTGATACCAATTGTGGAAAACTAGAAGGGGGGTTGAATAGTTTTACCGTTTAAAATTTAATTCAATTTGTTATTTATGTGATTACAATGAAACTATAGACGATTAAATATTCAAACAACTTATGAGTTAAGTAAAGTAAAGAGAGGAAAGATCAAACCACATAACACAGATGTTTATAGTGGTTCGGCTACAAGGACTCTTATACTTGCCCTACTCCACTTCCCCGAGCCTCTAACTCGAGAGTTATCCTTCACTAAGAAACAAACTCCCTTCTAGGTGGAGAAAACCTTTACACGTTGCTTACTTCCTTTTCCGGTACTAAGCTAAACACCGGGTTCAACTTCAAGGCAAAACCAACCTAACGTCGCCTATACACTTACCGACACTAAGCTAGATGTCGAGTTCTTTACAAGGGTACAACCACTCCCTTTTTACTAAGTGTTTTGAGGACTAAAACACTAACCACACTCGCTGATATAAATGATACAAATGATGATATGAGAACTACTCAAAAATCACACAGAACCTATCTACTACAACTTGCAACAATATGTTTTTTGAAGCTTGTTAGCTTGATCTTCTTTGCTACAAAAGAGAGATCAATGACAATGATATAACTAATATGGGTTAGTTAAATGAATGGATGTATGTTTTCTACTCTCTTAGTTCTTGAATGCTCAAATGATAAGTCTGCTATTTATAGGCAAACTTGATGAACATGTCACGGATCCGGCGAATCCCATAAAAGGGATCCGTCTTTGTAATCGTTTGGTTCCGTAGGTATGACAGCTAAGAGATTTTTCAAATCTCTCCAAATCTTCTACAATCTTTCCATATCTTTGTGTTGTCATATCAAGATCTTCCAATGTCAACTATCTTGCTTGAAGATCTAACCAAGATATCACATAATCTTACCAAGATTTCATTTGTGATGTAGGCCATGATGTCACTTTGTAATTTTCAAATTAAAGTTTCCTTTTAAGGAAATAACATGTAGAAACATAAAATGCAATGTCTTAGTAATCTTTGTAAAGTATAAATGAGTTTTAAAACCTTTGGCTAGTATTTATGATTTGCTAAAAGAAATACTTTATAAAAAACAAAGTAGAGATAAAGTTTCCTTTTTAGGAAATAAACTTGTAAATGTACCTTTTAATGATTTTGAAAATCATAGAATGTGTTTTTGAAAAGGACTTTAGCTAGTATTTATAATTTTCTAAAAGATATACTTTGTAATTGTCATAAACAAAACTAAGCAAAGATCGTAAAATATAAATAACGTTTTTAGTACGATATTTGTATTAACAGTTATCTCTCCATCAAGTAAGTACTTTCACTAAATCGTAGAAATTAGGGTTCATAAGGTGGGAAATGGGTATTGAGGATAAAGGGTATGAATGGATGATCTCCCTAGTTAATTAGTCACTAATTGAGGTTAACCTTGTGATAGGAAGCATTTGTAGAGCCTCATCAAGCCCAAGTAGGGAGCTATTAGGAAATCAAGGTAAGTATATAGTATAACTTGTTTAATAATGTTTATGTTAATGTGAATTGTATGGAGCTTGTTAATGTTAGATAGCTTGGATTCAATGCTTGATATGAAAATGTTATATAATTACTTGCTTGATCAAGGTGAGTAATGATATATTGTTATGCTCCATGGTAATGTTAAGATTGGCGTTAATCACCAATCTCATAAATGCGTTGATAGTTATGCTCTATATACTTACTAAGCATTTCGCTTACGGTTGTAGTTAATGATGGTTTTGTAGGTACAAGTGGAGAAAGTAAAGGTAAGGACTTGGCCTAGTTGGTAACTTTGAAAGGAAGAAGTAGCGTAGTTAGAAGTAGACTAGAAGTCTATAACCTTTTGGACCAAGCGTGTTGAAGTTGGAAGCCCCAAAGTGTCATTTAGTGTTTTGGTATATTTCAACCTATGTGGTCATTTTGTCAATTAACGGTCTTGGGTCATTCATGGTCCTTGTTCATGTTTAAGTCATGGGTCAAGTACGTATATATGTCATGAAGTCTTTATGTTTTGTAGTTAAGGTGGTAATTAGAGGGATGTTTGGCAACTAGCCAATCTTACCCATTTTGGGAAGCTATAGGTCAATACTTTGTACCAACACCTTGTCAATATATTAGGAATGTCAAGTAATGTATGCCTTTAAATGGATATGTTGTGGTTATGTGTATTGAGTAAAAAGTGGGTAGTGAAAATGAGTTTTAAGGGGTGTTTGGCATAAGCGGGTTTTTACCCATTTTGAGATGTGAACGGGTCATGAGTGGGTGGAACAAGTTTGGTATGTTAAATTATGTATGTTGGTTAGGTATGATGAGTCAATGAAGTGGTTTAAGTGGTTTGGGGTGTCAATGGGTCAAAATGAGTTTATGCATAACCCATCAAATTTTAAAGAGTAATTTTCAGTCTTGGATCCCCCTTTTGGTTCGAAATTGTAGTCCTTAGTGTGGACCAAGATTTCAGTCCTGGATCTACCTTTTGGTTCGTAAAATTAAACCTTATCATGGATCCATAGTTTTGACAAGGATCACCGTTTTGGTTCCACAATCTAGACCTTAGTGAGGGTCAGTTCGGGATGTACTTTTTGCGAAAAAAATTCACGTTTTTAGTCGTGTTTGGTCACGGGGCGTTACACCTCATCATCATGCACACCTTGGTTCTAGTATCCTTCTCGTCGGACTCTTGTACCACTGCCATCACCCCCTCCGCCGCCGTTATCACGGTAACTATCTCTGGTTTCACAGTTACCTTCCTTATCATCATCTTCTCCGTCCTCTTCATCTGTTTCATCTTCATCATCATCCTCCTCCATATGGTCAATGAAAAACTCGAGAACTTAGTGTAACACAAACATTTACCTTTGCCTTAAGGTCATTGAACACATCCTCCACAGTGCTCTGTTTGGACAATCTAATGGTATGTATGACCTACCTAGCAATTATTAAAAGTAAAATGAAAAAAGTAAAACATGTAAAGACAGCGGAAGTTATAGTTCGAAATGGGAACTAACTCCATCTCCTTTTTGGAAGATGAAATGAAACTTTCAGGTTTTCAAGCCTTGCATTTAGGATAAACATCCGAATCACCCATGAATCTCAATGACCAAGAATTGGCAATTGACGCGGGAAGGAACTATAGAATACTTGGAATCTCACAGAAAGATTTCTTTTTTGAATTGTTCATTCAATGAATTTATAATAAGTCTTCCTCAGACCAATAAAGAGAGCTGGGGTTATAGTTGAAGCCACCAAAACCGGAATAAGTAGTTATATTCTAATAGGCATGAAGGAGCTAAATGAGATACGTTTTTATATAGTTATAGGAATCAATGTTGCAAAAATCGTGAATCGGTAGCCGGGCGGTCGACCACCCTGCTGCGAGTAATCGGCCAAGGCGGGATTAATCGGTGATTAATCGGATTGGCATTTTCTGCATGTTTTGGGTATTTCTGGAGACCAAACTAAAGATCGTAACTGATTACAAGCCTACTATGTTTCCAGACCTCAATAAAAGGCTCCAATTCTGATTATGAGGCTCATTGTGCATTATAAGTGAAATAAACGATCCCCAAATTAAGCAGAATGCCTAAATTTTCATTTTTTTAAACCTGACCGATTTGGCCGATTCAGCCAATTTTTGGCCGATTTTTTTGCCTGACCGATTTTTTGGCCGATTTTCACTATTCTACAAGGTACTGGGCCGATTAACGATTAATCGGCCGATTCAGCCGATTTTTGCAACATTGGTTATAATAACTAGAACTCGGGTAGAGTAATATCCCGCACTTCATAGTACAAAATGTTTGAAGTTCGTGCACAACAAAAAGCATAATAATTAGATACGTAGTAAATATGAAAGTTAACAACACTCTTATTATGAAAACTACCAAATTTGTCACTATAACAAAAGTAATCCTAGTTTGAAAACAGTGCGCTAATTTGTAACTGCAATAGAAGAGACCATTCACACTTTGTTTTGTAGAGGAAGCAAAAATGGGCGGTCAGTGTGATAAATATGCATAGGAAAATTAAAGGAGATTTTGTTTAAGAGCATAGGGTATCATCACTTGAGTTAAACCTTAATTCAGCACGTCAGCATCATATTAGCTTTAACATCTTAATCTTAACTCAAAAAAAAAAAAAAAAAAAAAAAAAAAAAAAAAAAAAACCCCCTTTTATCATAACTCAACCTTAACTCAATATTTTGGGCCCCACTTTTATCATAATTAAACAAAAAAAACTGAGTTAAAGCTTAACTCACCACACGGTGTGGAAGTTAAAGCTTAACTCAACCAAAAAAAAAAAAAATCCTTCATGCAGCGTTAAAGCTTTAACGCATCACCTTCACTTGGCCTTTAACGCAGGGGGCGGTGTGGTTAACGTAGGTTTAACGCATGAAAGTGAAGGCTTCACTCACTTCAAAAGTGATGATACCGTGTGCTCTAATAGTAACAAAGTTTGATGACTGTTCCAATTAAGTAATTCAAGCTTTAAATTAACCACAAAAACAATCCAAGTTTCAATACTATTCTATTATTGCGTAATTGTTAAAAAAAAAAAAAAAAAAAAAAAAAAAAAATGTTCAAAAAAAAAAAACTATCTTTAAGATATTCATATGTATTGTTTGGTTGTACCGTAACAATAAATACTCACCATCTGAATTTCACTAACCCCAACTAACTTAATGTACAACCAACTTATGCACAGATGAAAAGAGATATATGCCATAAAATAGTAATCAAGTTTGAAAAATGTTTCGTTTTAGTTGCTCAAAAATAAAAATAACATAATAATAGAACACTATTGAAACTTTGAGTGACTAAAATAAAACAATTTTCAAACTTGATTATTATTTTATAATCAAAAAAATTTACATGGACTAAATTGGAACAAAACTGAAAGTTGCTACCCGAAAATTAAATTACTTCAAATAGTCAAATTGAAAAATGATTTTAAGAAGCTTAATGCACTAAAGTGACTAAACTATATGTTTTACTTCAAATAGTCAAATTGAAAAATTGAAAAATGATTTTAAGAAGCTTAATGCACTAAAGTGACTAAACTATATGTTTTGTAACTTTTGACCAATTTTTTTTTCAACTAATTAATATAGCGCCAGTTGTACCTTAATTCACAAGTAAATGGGTAAAAATTTCCGCTTTAGCACTTTAATCTATGAGTTCCTTAGAATAGAGTAAATTACAAAGATGGTCCTTGTGGTTTTGGTTGACTTTCAGGTTTGGTCTTTTGACTTTATTTTTGCATTCCCGGTCTCTAACTCTGAAACTATTAACACAGATGGTCCCTTGACCAAACGGCGTCAGCTTTGACCGTTAAAAGTTCCTCATGTGCAAGGCACATGAGGGTAAAATTGTCTTTTAATGTCACAGGGACCATATGTGTAAACCACCATCACCACCCCATTTTCCAGATTTAACAAACCACCATCACCACCACACCACCATCAAATCGCCACCACACCACCATCAAATCGCCACCACACCATCATAGTTAAAAAGTACAGTTAAAACTTTTTGGTAAAAAGTACAGTTAAAGCTTTTTGGTAAAGACCGATCAGTGACCATGTTTGCGATAATTTCTAAACCTCTACCCGACTGGAACGGCTCATATGAGGATCATTTCATTAAATAAATGGGAATCAATAGCAAATAAACACTTAATTTCGTTAAACTGAGATATCAACTGAGACCAAACAAACATCCTTAATATTCCACAGAGATAGAATCGACTCTAAGCCATAGGAATAAGCAAAATACTAAACCAATGTTGGTCTCACAAGAAAGACAACCAATAGCAATCAACATCTTATTATAGATTTACAAAAACATCAAACCACTCTTTCTTCTTCAGCCTTTGACGATGACTCCAACTCTCCTGCAAGTTCCCCATCACTGTTGTAGACAAACCTTGTGTGTTTCCCAGTAAATTTAGCAGTAACATTGTTCACACTTATCTTGCTCATCTCTTCACACAACTTATCCAACCCCTCTCAAATTAACTTGTAAAATCTTTATATATATAACGGTATATAAAAACCCACAATAAGCTACCTTGTATACACAACCCCATTTCCCACAATCTGCTGACCCATCTTAACATAGCATCCATCACCACCGACTGTAACAACCACCATCAGCAGTCCGCCATAATCCACCACCATCAGCAGTCCGCCATCATCCACCCCCACCACCACCACCACCACCACCATCAATCCGCCGACAAACCCCTAACATCACTATCATCGTTCAACCAATAAAACACCATCATAAACTCATCTACAACAAAAACAAATTACAAGCCTTACCCATAAATCAAAACCTGAAACAATCAACTCTTATTAAGATTATTATCATCATCAGCATCAACATCCATCCATATTCTTTTGATGAAAAGCACTCGAAAAATTAACATTCAAATCCGAATAAAGGGCAACAATCTTGGAAACATTTTGATTAATCTCTTGAATCAAGGCAACGTTTCTAACCATATGAGGTTGTTTCGATCCAGACCCTGTTTCGATCCAGTACTGCTTGCACTTCACGAAAGCTGTCAGTGAAACTGGACCATATGAGGTTGTTTTCTTGTTCTTGTTCTTCTTCGTCGGATGTGTGACTGTTGTTGGTTTCGTCCATGGTTGATGATGAGGAGGAAGGATCGAGGGTTGTCATTGTGTTTGATGGTTTTGCTGTTTGGGTTAAGGGAATATTTGGTGAAAGTCGGTCTTTATCTATTTTATAAACTTAATTTTGTCCCTGTAAGAGTGGGTGAGTGTGTGATTATGATGATAGAAAAAGAAGAAGGTGTGATTGAATGGACGAAAATACCCTCACACACATACAACTTAACGCCTTGACCAAACGGACGTTTGGTCAAGGGACCATCTGTGTTAATAGTTTCAGAGTTAGGGACCGGGAATGCAAAAAAAAGTCAAAGGACCAAACCTGAAAGTCAACCCAAACCACAAGGACCATCTTCATAATTTACTCCTTAGAATATGATATAAAGGAGTTTCATACTTAAAATGAAAAGTTGAATGACAGGACAGATGGATTTTATTCGCATATACCCAGATAAATCTATTATTTTCATGATGTGTTAGAAAGAAACAATCACATATAAAGCTTCAAATAATCAAATCCATTATAAGACTTCCACTCACACTTTCTAAAATTGCAAAAAGTTTAATCAACTCCGAACCACTTAAATTAACATTACACATGACATACTTAGCAGTATAAAGAACGAAACACAAGAACTTTAGTCATCAGATGATCAACAAATCAGTTTGAAATGAGTTGGACACATATAGATCACAAAACACAAAACAATCATCCATAAAATATATCAAGTACAGCAAACACAGTGATCATAGTATCAAACACGACACTTCTTATTCAAATATTAATTCTTTGACTTGTTCTTATTATAACTTCTTCCAGAAGGATTTCAACAATCTCTTTTTTTTTCCTGCATAAGAGTTTTCCAAAAATTAAACATGTAGAATATAAACTTAAGTTATACCTTAGACCCGTCCTCTTCTTCCTCGGTCTCTCTCTTTTCCTGCAATTGAATTCGGAACTTTCTAAGAGATTTAATAGATAACAAATTCCAAATTGGGTGCACCGTGTAAGAATAACGGACATTAAGTCCCAAGTCTGCTAAAGAAAGGGATAATTTTAACAAAGTCTTCGTGTTGTTGATTCCTAGGTCTACTGCTTCTTCTCCTCTACTTCCTATTGGTACTAGTGGATTAGGATTGACCTTTAATACTAGGATCGACAGACTTATTTCTATGTGTTCAAAAAATTTATTAAACTCCTGACAATCGCCTCCTCATAAGCAGCCAGTGTTGACGCTCTCGTTCAACAACCTTGGCAAAGGATATATAATAAAATGATTGGGAACTAAGATCGATTTACAATGGAAAATTTGACAGCATATACCTCATAATTCAGCGTCTCTCAAAAAGAGACTTCCTAAGTGCACTCTTCATATAACTACACTCCCTGTATCAACATGCAACGAATATCCCAAAAATACCCCTAATTTTCAGCTTTTACACTCTTTCATTCGGATTTCAACCTCGATATCTGGATATATCAAAAATATTCATTGCACGTTGAAAAGGGGAGCGTAGTTATACAAAGAGAGCACGTACTAAGGATTTATTTGAGAGGGGCACTTATGAGGCGTATCCTGTCGAATTTGCCTTTACAATCTTTATCCTTGCTATATATAAAGAGAAAACAACATTTCTTAAAAGCTTAAAAACTTAAAAACATAAAAATTGAGTAAAGTGGTTTGACAAAAATACCCCTTTAATGTTTAGTGGTTTTAAATTTGAACTTTTTGTTAATCAAGCAATCACATTTAATTAACTTAGTGGTAAGACTCGGTTTAAGGAAGTTTATCAAAGGCGTCACAAGAACAGCTACAAGGGTGGGACTGCAAGTTAATCAAAGCTGGAAGGGGTTAAAAGTATTTATATTAGTAGTCCTTAATTTACTAGGTTTCCTTATTATACAAGAAGTCTTGTTTTACAAGTCAATCGTGGGTTATAAATAGGGGTTTTAGGGTCATAGGTTGGGGTATGAATTTGGTGAGTCAATACTAGGAAGGGATACTTGTTTCTGATATTACAGAAGGGTTCATTTAATTAGTGTCTTTGTCACTTGTTGCTGTCATTAATAAAATTGTTTCTGGTATATGAATTGAATTGGTTTCCAACCTTATCACTTACATATATAACACAACCATTTTCACCATCCACCATTTGTAAAAGAATTGGGTTTTTTGTTAATCATCCAATCATGCTAATGTTGATGGCATTGTTAAACAAGCTTTTAGCCACAATGAGGTTAACATAAGTGTGTAGTATTTTGTTTATTGCGCTTTTATGTTATACCAATCACTTAGTAATTTATATATATATACACACTTCATATTCATCTTAATCCTAATACCTACATCTTAACCACAATATCACAACTATAATTATTTATCGTTATAAATTCTCGTTGCTGTGCACGGGTAGTCGTCTAGTTTACATAACGAGTGAGTGATCACACATAGAATATCTTAAAATAACAAAATAACTAGAACCCCCCTTACAATGCGCTTCCACGAGTCATTCATCACAAATACAATTTACAATAAAACAATTTATAAGGATAGCATATATGTTGTATTGTACTAGCACAATGCCAGTGCTATGCAGCGGCAATAAAAGGGAAGACATTGGTCGTTGCAAACGATAAATGGGTAACCAATGAGGTGATGGTGATTGCTTGGTTTCGACGTGATGTTTTAAAGTCATTATAATTTTAAAACTCTTAATCTACTAATCTGAAATTAATTTGTAACAAGGGGAAGGTAATAACATTTTAATTGTCGTCGTCGTTATTATTATTATTATTATAATTATTTATTTATTTATTTATTTATTTTTTTGCATACAAACCAGTATTTGTTAAATTTAATCTTACTACACGTTTAAATAAACAATATTTAGACTCGTGAATTTCATAAACATACGATACATGTAGTAAAAAAGTCCAATGAAATAATAAAGATTATTAAAATTACTGCCATAATCATTAATTCAGATTTAATTTACTAAGAAAATGATTAGATTGCCTTAATTGTTTCTACCATATGTATGATATTTTGTACTACTTAAAATCTTATGATTTATATAGGAGTAAGATAAGATTAAGAGACGGATGGTGAAACAAGAACATAATAAGGAGAGCTTACCTTAACACTCCCCGCTTTAAGAGTGCTGTAGTTGTTCGTTGCGTGAATTGGTCTCCCGTTATTAACATAAGGAGATACAAGGGTTTGCAAAAAGATAGGAGACCGAATGTATTCCGCACTGGTAGACAGCCGTGTATTATCATCACAATAGTAAGGAGATTGGATACTATCCTTAAGCATATAGTGTATAGCATGATCCTTCATCTCACAACAATTTGTGATTGGCGAGAGTTCCCAAGATGGTTTGATATTGTAGTTTTTCATAATCCAAATGCTAAAGGGGGGATTACCGTAAGAATATATCATTCTAGTAAATATGCATAGACGGCCTTCGATAATCCCCAATGTGCTACCATAACTCCAAACATATCTCGTGTCATTAGGTTGGGGAATTTCTCTAAATTCCTCTGTAGCTAAATCAAAAGACACAATTAATGCCTTGTCCGAGGTATAATTAGCATCAAACCAAAACCAGTGAAGTGCCCCATTGAATAAGATACCAGGCGTGGCTAGCACGGTATCATCAAACCTATAATTGACTTGTCCAAATGGTTTACAATTATTTGATTTCAAAGATAATATATGAACAAGTGCCCTATCACTACCTTTACAGATCGCGGTAATAACTTTGTAATCATCTGTGGATGAATCATAACCAAAACCCAAACATCGCTCAAACCGGACACCTCTAGGAAGTTTTGGCAGCTTTGCAATTCCTACAAACTCTCTAGTCAAAGGATTGGTTACAAGAATTCGATTTTCATATGCTGAATATATGCATACAAGGCCATTGAAGGAACCTATAATTTTCCACCTATCGTAGGGAACCCACTCTGGAGATATCGAGTACCAATATTGAGAAGTATCTTTGAATGATCTAATCATAGCTATCCTTCTTCTATTGTCCTCTTTGTTGCAAGTATGTTTACAATGAAGTTTAACAAAAGAAGGACTCGATATCAAAGAATACCATGACTTACAAACGCTTTTGCATCGGAGAAGATCTGTCACGAGCAATCTTGAAAGTATCGCTTCAACAACATCAAACATAACCATCTCTTCTGCCATTCAAATCCTGGATCGAGATCTAGATAGTAACACCTAGGGTTGCCGAAAGTAAATTATAATTATACGAGTGATAAGATATATACACGAGAACCAACGGCGCTTATCCTCTTAATAATCTGTGACCCTTATCTTGTGGATGTGACAAAACGGACTTAATTGGGTTGAGTCATGGGCCAACCTAGATTCAAAAGTTTTACACAAACTACTAGGGTGTATATATATACTAGCTACAGGCCCGCCTGTTGGGTGGCTAAATGTATAATTACTAGTTACAGGGTCCGGTTCTAGATAAAAGTATAATTAGATAGAAAAGTGAGAAAAAAAGTTATAGGGTAGATTTTGAAAACACTTGAAAGTTTAAGGCAAAAATTAAAAAAAAAAAAAATCAACAAAAGAGGGATATCAATTAGATCGTCATTTTTCAGTTCATTCACGAAAAGAGATGAGCAGAAAACTCCATCTCCACCTTCTCCACCGTCACCATCACCACCGTCTGCACCGTTACCACCACCACCACCGTCGCCACCATCTGCACCATTAAAACCGATCAAAAAACTCCAAATCTTATAAAATTCCGATCAAAATCCGATCCAAATAATCGTGAAAGCAGAAATTTTATATTTCAGATTATCAGAAAAATGAGGAAATATGTTACGCCTTTAGTTTTATGTTATTTTTATATATTCAGGAATCGAATGTGAGGACTCAAACAATAGTAAGTACATAATTATTAATTGTTCAATTTTTATGTTATTTTGTGCATCATTGGGTATATTATATCATAATTAGTTTTTTTTTTTTTTGAATATGTGTAAAATTAGGGCATCTGTGTAGATTCATAACTGTTCTGACTTTAGACGTTAGGGCATCTGTTTTTTCATTATTACATATGAAATAAGCGTTAGCGCATCTGTTAGTATGATTAGGGCATCACTTGTCTTGTTACAACGTTCGTTTGTGTAGTTAGTGCATCAAAAAATATGTTACGGCATCTGTTAGTTTGACAAGAGCATCATGTTATAAGATAGGGAATCTATTTGCTTAATTATTGCATCTAAAATAAGCGTTAGCACATGTGTTAGTATGACAGGGCATCACGTGACTTGTTACAGCATTATTGTTGAATCATATGACATATTAAGACATCAGTTGCATGATTGGGCATCTTTAGACATATTAAGGCACGAGTGTGTATGTTTACTGCATCCGTTTGTATTTTAGTGCATCATTGGACATACCTTGGGCATATGTTTGTATGTTTAGTGCATCAATGAACATATTAGAGCATCTAGGGCATCATACATATTAAGGCATCAGTGTGAATGTTTAGTGTATCCGTTTGTATGTTTAGTACATCGTTAGTCATAGTATGGTATCCATTTGTATGTTTAGTGCATCGTTGGAACAAGTTGGGCATCTGTTTGTATGTTTAGTGCATCGATGAACACATTAGGGCATCAGTGAGTATGACTAGTGTAGTGCATCGTCAGACATATTAGAGCACCAGTGGGTATGATTAGGGCATCAGTGATTATGATTAGGGCACCAGTGATTATGATTAGTACTTTAGTGCATCCGTTTGAAGTACTCCAGTGCACCCGTTTTGAGGTACTTTAGTGCATCCATTTGTAAGTTTAGTGCATCGTTGTGAGTGTTACTAATATATGCAACTTTTCAATCTTAAATTTATATCTCTTTCAGTTCTGTATATGATCAAGTGTATCAGAGAGAGGAGTTAGGAAAAGGGATGAAGGACAAGAATGTAGCTTGTGATGTCATCAACTTTGGTGACCCGTACATGGATAAGAGGTATCTTTTTGAAGCCCTGATTCGTTCTGCAGATAAGGATGGCAACTGCAACATTTTCCATGTTCCACCTGAATCTTCTGTCCCTGAGGCCCTATCCAGGTTTAATTGTTTTCTTAATTAAACTCTACAGCTTTTTTCTTTACATATTGGCTTATTATATATCTTGTAAACATATTCTATCAGGTCTCAAATCACCATCCCTCGTCGTGTTGGAGGAGGAAGCGGTTCAGCACCACCTTCTACACAGAACTGACAATCAGTAAGTACAATTACGAGCGCAAATTTTAGTATATGGATCATTAATGTGAGTACTATTAATTTTCGTGATATGCACATGCAATGCCCAATAAGAAACAATCACACTCTGCTTACTTGCTTACTGTATGAGTTGGGGTGACCTTGCTAGCATTCTTTAGAGGAACTTTTGGGTGGGCTGACCTCTGAGTGAAAGAACTTGCAAAATATGTTCTGACTTCAATTTCTCTCTCTCTCTAATCAACACCGATAAAAAAAAGTCAATTCCTATATTCCGATCATCTCCACATCGCCACCACCATCTCCATCGCCACCATCTCCATCACCACCATCTCCATCGCCACCATCTCCATCGCTAGCATCATCTCTACCACTCCACATCGCCACCATCATCTCCACCGTCACCGGAGAAGCTTAAACCACATAAACCGCACACCAGACATCCGTCATACATCCGTCGTACACCATAAGAAACATTGAAATTGAACCAGAGATATAGATAACTGTAAGTTTTTTATTACAAGTTTTTTGAATTATTATGTTATTCAAGTGCATCACGGTGAAAATTATAAAATAATTAGTGTTATTTTGGAATAGAATGACATTTAATATATTTTTATGTATAAAGTTAAATTTTAGTGCATGTGAGTAAAATAATATGTTATAGCATTTAATTGTATGAATAAGTGAATCAGTTTAGATGATTAGATTATAAGGAATTCTATTTACAACATATTTTTGCTAGATTAGAGCATCGCTATATAGATTAATGCATCCATTGTGTATTATTAGAGCATCGAGTGACATGTTTCGTCATCTGTTAATGATATGGCATCTGTTAGGATGATTAGAGCATCAGGGGAAAAGATAGGGCATTTGTTTGTTTGATTATTGAATCTGAATAAATATTACCACATGTGTTAGTATGATTAGGACACCAAGGAGTAAAGGCATCAGTGTGTATGTTAAGTGCATGTTTGAATAATATGACATATTAAGGCATCAGTGTCAGTGAGTATGATTATTGCATCGTTAGACAAATCATATGACATATTAGTGCATCTGTTTATGAATTAATATGTATGAATTAGTGTGTATGAATAAGTGCATCTGTGTAAGATCTTACTGCATCTGTATAATACATTAGTGCATCAACATTATACATTACCGTATCTATTTGTATTATGTGTTAGAGCAACTGTATGTATGAATGAGGCATATGTATTATGTGTTTGGTGCATCTATATGTACATGTATGATCAGTGCATCACAATTACGGCATCTGTTAAAGCACACGTATGATCATTTCTTAGAGCGTCTATATGACTAGTTAAGGCATCTGTTATATTAATTAGTTAAAGAATTTGTTAGCATAATTAGAGCATCAAATGTATTGTTGCATCATCTGTAGTGATCACCATTACGGAATCTATTTAGTTTAATTGGTGCATCTGTTTAGTTTAATTGGTGCATCTGATTTGTTTAATTGGTGCATCTGATTTGTTTATTCTAAACTCCAAATTTCATTCGGCCTACTGAGAGGATGAGCCTTCCATACACGTACCACCCTCACCAAAGTTTTGGCATCATCTAGCATAGGGTCAATGTCACTCAAAGCAGTAATCGCTTGATCAGCCATGTCTTGGCTACAGATGATAAAAGATTAATAAAGCTTTGGAATACACAATCATATAAACAATAGTAATAACAAAAAAAAGAGAAGAAACAAACGTATAAATGATAAATTATGGGAAGGCATCTGAATTACCTTTAGTTTTATTTTTTAAGAAGAAGTGATAAGAGATGAATGAGAATTTGATTAGGGTGCACACAAATATATAATGGTATGAATTAGGTTAAATGCAGAAAATATCTGCATTGCAGTAAGGAAAATATTCAACATTTAAAATTTTTGGCAAAAAACCAGGATGTTAGTTAAGATAATACTTTTTTTGTTATTGACATTTAAAAGGTTTAAATGTTATGATAAGGTTTGTTAACATTTCCTCAATTATGAATTGATTTTTCAAACTTTCCTAAAAAATAGTGAAAATGTTTGATATTTGAAAAAAAAATGACTGTCAAGACTATTAAATGATTGTTTTCCAAAAAAAAAACTAAAAATGAAGGATCAAATCCATTGTATGAATACCTGAGCACCTCTGTTGTTTCTACTTGGTCATGTTTAGCTTCTCAACTGGAAGCTTTCCACCATCACTAAGGTTTTTGTTTAATGCTGCATTTTTGTCTAGGATCTGAAAAAATATTTGAAATGGCAATTGAATATAAAACTGAATAGCCAAAATGATATAATAAGTAATTAGGTGTATAAATTCAACTCATTTCCATAAAGGAGGAACGGCATAAAAAATACTTCTGAGAGGCAATTACATTGAGTGAGGATTAAATCGTCTGGAGGAGGTGAAGGTAGGCCTTCCTCTTCATCACAAAATCGTCTATATGAGGTGAATGTAGGCCTTCCTCTTCATCAAGAACATAATAATTCGTTAACTCAGGGGTAGCTTTTGAACCTGCTATAATATTAAGAAATGTGTATGTAACAATAAGACTATAGTCAAACGATAAACATACCAACATGCTGTAATGGAGATTCGTCACATCTCATGTATAAAAATATCTACACTTTTCAACGTCACCCTTTTCTTGACAAGACGCTTATTCATAAACTGAAATACAACAAATAATTTTTGTCAATACTGAGAGACTGAAAAGTGATTCCATAACTAAAAGACTTCTCAAATTTTCTTGCTTATAACTAAAAGACTTCTCAAATTTTCTTGCTTCTGAAAAGTGATGCCACAAGAAATAATAATTTTTTAAGGCTTAATATCTCTATGAACCACACATATTTCTGTTCCGTTATGCAGATACCTCACAGCCTCAGCAATTCATTTAGCAATCTTATACCTTACTGATCATGGAAGCTTTGATCCACCATTTCTCGTTCCTGCCAAAAAGAAATAAAAAAGACATTTCTTAAGGTTGACAAAATTTACAACAAATGAAGAATTTAATCTATTGTATCAATACCTGATTATAATTCACAAAAATGAGACAACCATCCTATATGAAACCAAATGGGTACATCATAAAGTTAAATGGATTAATAGGGATCTGCTGTAGAACACATCTGGGATTTGACTTTTTTCATCTTTTGTTTTCGGTTCCTTGTCAATCGATTTCGGAAAAAAGTTATAGAAAGGTTTATGATTTTTTGATTTATGTTCCATGGAAATGGAAAAACATATATGTGATGCACCTAAAGATCAAATAAAGCGGAGAAATATATATTTGATTTATGTTCCTTGGATCTAATCTCATAAACCGAAAAAAATAAAATAACATTAGGGATCAGATCCATTGTATCAATACCTGAAATAAATCGATTGAGACAACCATCTAAATGTTAAATTTTAAGTGATTTCATCGATCTAATCCAGTTTATGAATTATTCCGATTAAGTGTTGAGGGAGAGGGTTTGAGAGGAGGAGATAGTGTGTGTTTTGTTTGTAGATGTGAAAGTTGCAAATGATTCTTTCATTTGGAGTTCCGCCAAAATTGTGTATCAAAAAATGGACAGATGAGATAATTAGGATTTCACACGTGTCAGTTGATTAGAATTTTGAAGGGAGATTTTGTATATATATATATATATATATATATATATATATATATATATATATATATATATATAGGGAAAAGTGAATATGGGGCTGTCTCACATCTAAGCTTACATGCGAAACAATCAAAAATCACAAAAAAATATGTCATTTTGGTTATTATTTTTTCAAAATTTGAGTAGTGAAACTAATATATGCATAGTGAAACGCATTTTAGTGGTGAATTAAATCAAACCATTTTTGAATCTATAGCTAATTTTGTAGTTAATGAAATCACCTAACAATATGATGTAGAAAACGCATGTATCAACTTGAACCCAACTTAAGTGATGTTGTGATGAAATCAAGAGAAAACACTAATATTGTGAAAGACATGATACAAATGTGGTAGATTTGATGTTTTTCTTGTTAAAACGACGTAATTTTTGATGATTTCGCATGTAAACTTGGATGTGAGACAGCCCCATATATCTATATGTTGAACCCTTTACTGGATCCTTGAATGGAATCCTCGTCATCACCATTTTCAAAATTGATACTTTATATTAAACCGATGTAACTAGTGTATCAATCTCTACATGTTTCTGTGTAAATGTGCATATCATGTTTACAAATGTTTTAATGTGTTTTTGATCAATTTTATGCATGCACATCGTGTATCATGATAATTCTTTAATGTATACGAGGCTTTGTCAACCCGTGCGTTGCACCGATTGTATCTAAATGTTCATAGCGTAGTTGTTAACGTGATGGTGAGGATAAAATATACAACAATGTATAACTTGGCCTACTTCAGTAGGATTTTGTTAATTTTTAGGTAATGTTAGTGTCTTTATTTCGTCACTTTTAATTCAGGTCGAGTCAAAAACTCAAAATGATATTTAGACCCGTGCGATGCACACGGGCTGTATCTAAGTGTTCCTAGCATAATGTTTGGCACTAATTTTCGTCATATATAACTTGGGCTAACTCTCTTCGCATCTTCACACTAAGGTTAGTCTCTTTATAAAACTGGATTTTCTTGTCTGCTTTACAGGCCTCGAAACAGATGTTTTTAGTTCTTGAGGTTCGCGATTTTGAGACAAAAAAGAGTTCATTGGAAAATACTTCCCCCGCAGCACTTCCTGATCCCGTAGCTCCGTCTTTATGTGTTGCAAAAGATCATGTTTGGATATGTTATCTAAATGCAAATCGTAATCTTATTTACTAATCAACGGGTAAAAAAGATAATTTGTTCAGATAATTAGCTTACTGATCACATGATACGCATATTTTTAAGATACCCACCTGGTTTTCGGTCCTTGCACTAAATTGTGAAGCCAAACTTCATTATTTACACATCATGGTTGTAAGTACCAGTAAGTAAAGGTCTTTAAAATTGAAATATGATGCAAATACCTGTATACTTGATATCTTGATATCCGTATCTATTCATATTTTGATGCAAGTTTGAGTGTATCGAAACTCCAACCTCTCATTTGCTAAAATCCCTACAACAATTAGTGAAAGGAATTGTTTTTGAGCAAGATGTTGCTACATTATAACTTTTAACTCTTTAGTCTATTCAAAAACCAGTCCTACCCATATTCTCTGAACGTGTCCAACTTCCCACTTCTTGCTCTAAGATGGTTACTTGGGCGATAAGTATTTCAAAATGGGGGGGTATAGCGATCAGTGATATACAGATACTTGGGAAATAAGTATTTTCTTTTAGAAGGATCATCTAGAAGTACCCGAGAAAAACCAAATATTCCTTTAAAGGTGTGTTTGGTTAAGCTTATAAAAAATATAAGCTTTACCCAACAACCATTATATGTTTATGGGGGCTTTATTTGGGATTGCTATAATGGCAGGTTGGTGTTATATGATGATGTTACGAAGCAAAAGCCGTGCTGCCAAGGTAACACATTAGTGTGACATTAAGATGGTACTTAATTATGATTAGTTGAAACACCGTCTAATTGGATTGTTTTACGTTGAAATTTGTAATACATGTTGATTATGAATTTGTGTTCATCAATGATTATAAAAGCTAGGTTCTTCAAGTAGGTTTAAGAATTGAGATACCATATATGATCACCAAACACACCTATGAAGTAGGTTCTTCAAGTAACAATAATCGCTTTATAAATGTACACCTGAACACTCCTTAATATGTCGTTATTTCGAACAGACATTAGTAAAAGATCAAAAGAGGTATACTACTACGAAACATAATTGATTTAGCCACAGGTGTCAAATCTATATTTAAACAATAAAAAATATACATAAATGTTTTCACATAATCCGTACTAACAATGACCCATTCAAACCAAAATCCATTCTGTGAATACATACTATTATAAACTTGGTGCTTTTCATATTACAAATATATGATAGTCCTACCACTCTCGAGCTGGTCATCAGGTGCACTCCTCAAAACGAAGGAGACGAAATGTGCCATAAATTCTTGGATGTTTTCTTCTGTGGCTCTGAGATAAAAGCATGAAAATGAGCTATGAAATTTTAAACTTTTTAGCATGATATATTGATAAAGTAAAGAATAATGGATGCAATAAGTTCCATCAGTTTAAGTCGTGTTTAACCACATAGGAAACACTCATTTGCGCAAACATCTATTCTGTCTATAAGATTTAGGATCATAAGTAAATAACAATGAATAAGATGTTCTTACTTCATGCCTGTAAAATCAAACTTCACTGGACCAGTGGACATGCTAAAATGCCTTGAGGAAGCACATATATGAACTGCATTATGAAAGGGAATCATCATGATTATAACAAATGATATCTAAGAACTGATAAACCAAAGGATAACCAATATCTCTATTTTGGCTTAACAATTAAAGTGGTGTATCACGTATATTATAGTACTTTTACATACCAGTTACCAGAATAGATAAAGCTACATGGCACACAATCAAAAGATTAGATAATTTGTGATCCAAGGAGGAGGTACATGATGACTGCAAGTGCCCAAAGGACCACTTTTTAACTCCATATTCGATGTGGATTTTTCACTATTTAAGATTAGAAAGAATTGCGTTCAGCACCACTACTGAGAAGCAAAACCAAGCATTTTGCAAGGCACTACAAATAGCTGGAATGAGCAAGGCTCCACGATGGGTGGGAAAGGAGTTCATGGCTCATTTATAGAAGATAGATTTATGAGTTCATGCTTGGTATTCTTTGGGGTTGTAAATGTGCAACCCTTTTGTGTTCCGTAACTCCATGATTGTGGACATTCAATTGAGAGCTCGTTTGTATTCCGATGTAATTGCATTCAAGTATGTAATTGATATAGCGATGTAATTGATACATGTTTGCTGTGGCTTCAAGTATGTTGTACCGTACTTTCCTTTGTGCACAAATCCTCTTCCACATTAAATTAAGCTCTTGAATCTTTATATAGTATAGATGGAAGTTACTGTGTATTAATTGGCTATAATTAATAAATTTCTGAAGGAGCCATTTATCAGTTATTCATCTGCTCCCTCCTTCCCATATTAAGTGTCCACTTTCAAAATACACAAAGTTTTAGAAAATTCCACTAAGTGCACACTCTAACCAATCAAATATCATTTTTACCCACTAAAGTCTCATCTCATTGGTTGGAATACAATATGGATACTTAATTTGGGACATCTCAAGATTCTATTGTGGACACTTAATACGGGACGGAGGGAGTACTATGGAGTATTAAATTACAATCTTAAATTTTGACTCGTATCACAAATATCAATAAAAGATATTATAAACGGTTGCCAAATTGTGGAATGATTTTTTTTAGCTTATAGTAATCAACTAGAAAGGCTAAAAATCCGGATATCTATCTTCGTTTATGCAACAAAATTTTTTTTATTTTTGTTTTTATACATGTTTTTAATTTATTACAATAATGCCATTGATCTAATTTAGTTTTTGAATTTATTACAATAATGCCATTGATCTAATTTATTCCAAATGACGTCATCATTGATACATTCAATGGACAAGATTGCTTCCTATTTTTCCTATTATATAGGGATGGGAACAACTAAGAAAAATAATTAAAATGAAAACGGTAAGAAGTAATTCTAGCCACACATTTTAATTTGGGAGGGAAAATTGGAATGAAGATGCATTCATTTTTGTAGGTGCATCTAGAATGTGTGGTTGTTGTTTCTTCTTATTCTTCTCATTTTAATTTTTCTTCTTATTTGATTATATATATATATATATATATATATATATATATATATATACTAGTCTCAAACCCCGCCCGATGGGCGGGCATGACTTGTAATTTACGTAAATAGGGTTATGCTATTGTTATTTATGTACTATTTAGTATGAGTTGGTGTATAATATAGATTTTATACATTTAAAATACATGGTAATTAATTTTTTTATGTGTTGTATGTTTAAAATAGGTATTCATTAATGTACATATTAGAGTGTATAGATTTTACTCAAATGTCTAGTTGTATAATTTGTTTGTATATTCCGGCCAAAAGGAATGGTTTGAAACGATCGGAGTTTTGTTTGACTTTTTATATAACATTTCCGAATGCATATTTGCATTTACGTAACCGTGTCTTTTGATGCAGTATTTACATTGTTGTCTACTACATATGATATACATTTACAATATATGTTTATTAATTATCTATAGTCTTGTATTTTGATTGTAGGTAATCATTACTATGTAGTATAGATTTATTTAATTGTAAAACTTAAATGTCTACTTGTCTCATTTATGTTTTCATTTCCGATCAAAATAATTAACATATTACCTTTCCTTTATGCTCTTGATCTTTTTAAACGCCAGTCAAGGTTTGAATCCGTTTTTTTTTCCCTATTTTTTTCTTTAATTTATAAGGCGAATATGAATGCAATTTTAATATAACAGTATTTGTTTTTTATAATTTTTTGTTTGCTTTGTACTTGGTTGTTCATACACTGTATGAAGTTGGTTTTGTTAAGTGTTTGGTTGATCACGACTTGTTTATGATAATATTATATGTTTAACAATATGATTGTGAGGTTGCATGGTTGTTTGTTTGTTTACAAAAGAAAACCCCAAAAATTTTTAATCAGATTACATAACGTTATTTAATTATGTTTTATTGTAATGCGGTTAGATATCTTAGTTTTATTTTGTATATACTATTTTAAACCTTGTGGTAATACTGAGTTTTATGTTTTATTGTAATGCAGTTAGATATCTTAGTTTTATTTGGTATATACTATTTAAAACCTTGTGGTAATACTGAGTTAGTTCAATATTATGTTTGGTTATTTGATTTTGGTATTTGATGATTGTTATATTGATTACAAAATAAAACCCCAAATAGTTTAATCAGCTCTTTGAGGCTCATGTGAGTAGTTATTATTTTTTTGATGATAGTATTATAGTTTATTGGCAATTGTTTGGTTGCTGTATATAATATTGAAGATGTTGCAACTTATATTTTAAAATAGGTGATTGATAATTGCTGTTAATTGTTGGGTTAAGGAGTTATAAGTTTGTTGGTTTTGAGTACTAAAGACAGGTGATAGTTGTTTTATATTAAAGTTTGTTGATTTTTGATATGGATGATTGGTGTTAGGCGTAGTTTGGAAACTTGTGAAGTGTTTTAATTTTGTCTTGGGCAGTCAAGCATAAGTCATGTTAGTGAGGTATTTTATGTAATTTTGATGTTCAAGTTAGATGGTGAAATGCATATATTTGGTGTATGCTGGATGGCTTTCATATAAATTGGTATTTATAAGGCGACATGTAATTTTTTTGATTTCACTTATCTTTTGACATTGTTGGATTAAGAATCTGTGTTTTATATAATTTGTTTATTCAATGGAGCTGTTTGTTGCTTTGTTAGGAAGATGGTGTCACATTTTATAATTAAGGTTGATTATTCTTTAACATTAAAAGACATGTATGTATTAATTTAAGTTTAATGCTTATATACTTGTCTTGTTTTTTTTTTTCTTTTTCTGTATTTTTTTTTCCTTTATTCATGTTTATAGTTTATTTTAAATTCTTATGTAGACCCTGCCTGTGTGGTTTCATGATCTGTATTATAATGGTCAGAACTGGTTATATTTGATCAACAATAAGCGTTTGAAATTTAAGGTCTGGATGGATTGGCTGCCTTGTGAACAGTGGCAGCTTTATAGTGATGAATGGAGGACGTTTATTGAGAAAAGTGGGTATGAAGACATTATCTACCTCCATTTCATTAAAGAAAGTGCCGATACATTCTATGTGACAGGCTACAACGGTGAAGGTGTTGAAAGCAGTGGTTACCGGAATTTTAACTCAGAATTGGGTTCATCCAGGTGGTTGGGATTTGTTGGCAATGATGCAATGGAATCGCCGGTAAGTGTAGCTACTTTTAGTAGGTTTATTTTATTTCGACTATAATCTTTAGACTTGTAGTATTTGTTAATAGTAAAACTAATATATGTTTATGCGTATTCCAATATTTTTGTAGTTGATTCCTGGTGAATTTATTGAGGTTGTGCAAAGGGATGTTTTTACGTTGAAAACGAATGGGGAAGATAGACAGGTTATGATTCGTTGTGGAAAAAATAGAAGAAATCACAATCTTGATTATGTGAAATTCGTCCAACTTTGACCCATTTAGATGCCGATAGACTTCATATCATAAATATATATCTTGCAATGATGCCGACACAAATAAATATTGTTGCTTTAACCGTAACAAAGCTCCTTCGTCCCACTCAGCTAAACACACTATACTCCTTCCTCCCAGAACCTTTCCATCATCCTTGTGAATGAAACATTAAAAAAAATCATGTAAACTGTATTGTATTCAAATGTTTGAACCTCGCACAATTAAATTCAATTAGTATTGGGTACTAAAGTTTTCTAATAAATACATAATAAGTTAATGGGTCAAAACCCAAAAAGATGCAAAAACATACACCTCTTCCTTTCGCCACTCAATTTATAAAAGGGGTTCCAAAATGTATTCTATAAGCGTTTACGAAGAATTATCATGTAGCAACAAAGTTCTAAAGATACTAACTCTCTTCGCATCTTCACACTAAGGTTATTCTCTTTATAAAACTGGATTTTCTTGTCTGCTTTACAGGCCTCGAAACAAATGTTTTTAGTTCTTGAGGTTCGCGATTTTGAGACAAAAAATAGTTCATTGGAAAATACTTCCCCCGCAGCACTTCCTGATCCCGTAGTGCCGTCTTTATGTGTTGCAAAAGATCATGTTTGGATATGTTATCTAAATGCAAATCGCAATCTTATTTACTAATCAACGGGTAAAAAAGATAATTTGTTTAGATAATTAGCTTACTGATCACATGATACATATATTTTTAAGATACCCACCTGGTTTTCGGTCCTTGCACTAAATTGTGAAGCCAAACTTCATTATTTACACATCATGGTTGTAAGTACCAGTAAGTAAAGGTCTTTAAAATTGAAATATGATGCAAATACCTGTGTACTTGATATCTTGATATCCGTGTCTATTCATATTTTGATGCAAGTTTGAGTGTATCGAAACTCCAACCTCTCATTTGCTAAAATCCCTACAACAATTAGTGAAAGGAATTGTTTTTGAGCAAGATGTTGCTACATTATAACTTTTAACTCTTGAGTCTATTCAAAAACCAATCCTACCCATATTCTCTGAACGTGTCCAACTTCCCACTTCTTGCTCTAAGATGGTTACTTGGGCGATGAGTATTTCAAAATGGGGGGTATAGCGATCAGTGATATACAGATACTTGGGAAATAAGTATTTTCTTTTAGAAGGATCATCTAGAAGTACCCGAGAAAAACAAAATATTCCTTTAAAGGTGTGTTTGGTTAAGCTTATAAAAAATATAAGCTTTACCCAACAACCATTATATGTTTGGAAAACTTATAGGGGTGTTTGGGTAGTCATAATGGAGAACCTAACGTGAATATAACATTATATGAGTTACCGTTATTCAAAAATCAAAAGTTAAATTGCTAAAAAAATAAGATTAAAAATCAGATATTGATTGCAAGTTGCAGCCCCACTGCCCCTGCTCGATCTAAAATAGGACGCACAACAATTAAAGGTTCCTTACCCAAAGTTTGAGATGTATTCAGTGAGATGATTTGTACTTGTCCATCTGCAAGTGAGTCCATGCCAAGTTCTCTAATAGCCTGATTGTTGCAAGAGACATGACGTAAATGTAATGCGATTATAATACACGTGATAAAAGCTGAAGCTAAAACTTTACAGAAGATTGTACATTTATACCTCGAATACTCTTATCCTACTGTGATTTTAATCATCTTCTCTTGTGATCTAGAAAGCTTCAATCAACCAATAGTTTCGACCTCCTACACCCATTTTCACTCACCAACAATTGTACCCTCTTTTGCTGCTCACTCTCAGTGTAGCATACACAGTTAATGAGTATAGGTTCTCTCTCGCCACGGTTTTGGTCATGGCTGGGTTTGGTCGGTGGTTCAAGTATGGCAAAAACATCGTTAATTGAAGTTGAATATTTGATTGGGCACCTCGGATTGAATATAACAGATAACAAATAAACTATTGCTGCCTAATCACATCAGCATATCAAGCTAATGTTCCTAAACCTCCTTCAAAGTAATAAGAATATGGAACAGATGACTATAACAGTTATGTTTCTATGAAGCTATATTGTTCTTTTTATCTATTCTCCATCCCTTATATGTTCATGCATATATGAATACACATAAACACAAGCATCCATATCAATATATCTGATACGTAGTTCATTTTTTTTAGAAGAGATACTTCCACTTTCTGGTTTCTATTTCAAGTTAGCAGCTTTACATTTTGTAAGACATGAGGATTTGCAGATATTCTACCTCAACTATTACTACATGCATAGTGCTCGCTACCAAAATGTTTATGTTTCGAAAACTTGCAATTATCTATAGTGTTTGAAGCAGTCCAAATTCATCATGTCCAGGCTGCCCTCACAAATCAGTGAGGCACTTTTGTTGGTGGAACAGAGTGAGTTATGCTTTACATGTCCTTATGCTTTGTGATTGCCAATTACTTTAAGCTCAGCGTCTAATACGTTATTTTCCTATCAGAATGTTGCTAATCCCATAGCAAATAGAGGGCATAGTGAAGATGGTAGAAGAGCTATGATTTTGCTCAAGGATAAGGTTTTTAAAAGCATACTGTTAAGGCGTACCAAGAAGGGCAGAGCTGCAGATCTTGCACTTCCCCTAGAATAGTAAGTTATCATCTTAATTAATACTGAATCAAGAAAATTATGTTTGCTCTATCATTAACTATTGTATTATGGATGTCATCTTCACAGATTTCTCTCAGGCGTGACTACCTTGATATTACAGAACAAGACTATTACACATCACTTTATAGTGAGAGTTAAGCTCAGTTCAATACGTAAGGCCTCTTCTATCTCTTTGTTTTTGCTGCTGTTCAAACCATGAAGTCCTTGTGAATATATCAAAAAGCTTTTGTTTCTATTTGTTTGACTCTACCAAAATAACCACCTGGTCTACAGCAAATCATGTTTCACAACAGTTCATTTTATTGGAACCAAATTTGACATATCCTAAATGCAGAAGTTAATTTAAGCTTTTCAGTTTGATTATGGGATCATTTTGCTCGCCCATTTACCCACGTTAAGCGAAACTACGACACTTCATCCACCCACTTACCCAGTGATGGCTGATTTAACTACAATGGAGTTTCGGATGGGTTGCCTTGACTACCCAGTGCAATAAGACTAATATATATTATTTAGGGTCATCTTACATGTAAATTCTTAAAGTAATCCAAATAATTAGGGTGTTAAGACATTAAACCAAACCAAAATACTAAATACCAAACACACCTCCCGCTGAAATGATGAGGACCCTTGCAACTCTTTATGGCTCAAATAGCTAATGCATCAATTCAATGTCTCTAATCACCTATAAAAACCTCAAATAAAAAAGAACACTTATAGGGCAACCATGTAACATAATATCCAATATTATTTACATCTAAAAGACTATATGTTAAGTTATACATACACATCTTCTAAATATACTCAAAAGAATGAGGAAGAACAATGATGACAGATAGGCTGCAGAACTTACCTAAGAATATGAGAAGCCATTAATAGCTCAGGTTCTCCACCCCATACATAAGGTTTCTCGATCCTTTTGACATAGACGTCAAAGTCTCCCTCAATAAACCTTCATAAAAATGAACAAAATAAGATATAAAGTGTATAGATTCAAATAGTTAAATCCCTTCTGATGGGCTCACCTTCACAGAAAATCTCAGTATCCAATATTCAGCAGGGTCGGTTTCTATAACTTTAAACTCAACACTCCTCATTCATCCCCTCACAAGAAAGAAGTCACCCTTCCTCACAGGTCGGTATGCCTCCATGAAGTAAGCTGATAATGATACAGATTAATTATCAGATAACGTATTTATACCAAGCATAGTAACGAAAAGGAATACATGAACTTTCTAAACCAAAGATACTTACGTTTCAAGTAAGCATCAAAGAGATTTCCAGTGATCCCTTCGATTGTGTCATCAACTGGAAGGATGTGAACACACTTCCATACTTGACATCTGCACATTGATGAACAGAGACCACATAATGCAGCTGCATTTTCTTATTTGATATGTAGGTGACCAGCGGTTCTCCATATGATATTTTTCAATATAACACCTATCTGTATTATGGATATATCAATGTGGTACCTGTGTGTTGCTAGATGTTATGTCTGCAAATTCATACTGCCTGTGAGTGAATGAACTTATTATATAACTAAAAGTACACAAAGGACATACACTGATTTGGATTTTACGGTCGTTCAAAATAAGTTATGATGGCACAGGGGAGATATATAGTACTCCATGAACCAAATAGTGATACCTGAGTCTGAACGTCCGGGCTATAGAAACAACTTGGCTAATTATGTGTAAGCTGTTCCGGAAACATGGATTATAGGCTGTTTCCAATTTTCCCATAGCTTTATATGAATGTGCATATCCCTGACGACTAAAAAAAAAGCGTCTAACTGGTATACAAATGATGACCCATAGCATCACGATTCTATTCTGAGACCTCCACCGAAGAATATCCCACCTATGTTAAAAGAAGACATCAGAGAATGGCAAAAGATAAAACAAACACCAATGGCTTGAGTAGCATCTTTAATTACATGGATTTCAGTGGAATTGATTAAATGGAAAATAAAGTCAGCTGGTCACCAATGAAATTGATTTAGGTACAGAGAGCGAATTTTTGAGAATAGCAAGGCACATACCATATCTAAAATCGATTGAGCTTCTTTTCTTATAATAGATAAGTTTGCACGCGCCAGCTCAGCCTGATCCTGGTCAATCTGAACATATGTTAAAAAATATCAGGCTTCTCTATTAGATCACCAAATCCAAATACGATTGCAGAACAATAGTAGGAACATCTCGATCCAGTATGCGCTGACAGTACTGGAAATAGCTTAGAAGTAATGTGAATTAGCTAAAATTTGGAAATATTAACAGAAAGTCAGACATTATACAAAACTTTAATACTAGTAATAACAGGAGTTTGAGAATTTCCAGTTATATACATACCATCTCTGTAATGCTACTGATGTATAATGTCTCAAAATTGCCATCATGATCTTATACAGGTAGAGTGACATGCACCATTTGAGAGTCGTTTTGTCATGATAATCACGCAAGTTGCTTTTGCCTCTTGAGAAGCATCACGATTCTTTTTGAGACCAACGACATAAAAGCTACATTTTTATTTAATTTGTAATTATTCGTTCAACAGAAACAAAACTTGCTGGTTCACTTGCATCTGGTTAATGTGCAAATGTAATACGTAAATGTTCCAAGATTCTAAATACCAAAGACGACAGGAGTGAAAATTCATATTTAAAAACTGAATGAAAAAAGACTACATGTTGCATGTTAGCTAATGATATATTAGAAATTGAACCTTCATTACTTTCAATTATTTGTTTATCCAAGACCCTCATTTGCCTTATCTTTTCTTCGATTTCACGTTCCAAGCTTTCTATATGTAGAATACATTATTGTTATTAGTTACCAGAGTCATAAATCAGCTTAAAGCCCAATTAGCCCAGAATATACATACACATACATATATATATATATATATATATATATATATATATATATATATATATATATATATATATATATATATATATATATATATATATATATATATACATATATATATATAACCCGCCCGATTGGGCGGGTTCGCTTCATAAGACTATTAATAATAATAAGTGTACGTAAACAAATATTGAAAAAAAACATAATAGAAACATACAATCAAATGAAAAATTTTAATAATAAAAATTGAAATCTTTATAAAAGTAATATAAACATAATTAGATTTATCAAAGACCAATCTAACAATTAAATTTTGGTATTTTTTCTTGATCAAATGATAAATGCATATTGTCATAGTCAAAGCATTCCACAAGCTCTTCACCGCTAACATCTTCCTCTTCTTGAAGCTCCATCTTTTTGAGCCTTCTTTGTTCAACCTTAAGCTTGTTTGGTTTACATTTTGATTTTTTTTCATGTTGCGCTTTTGAAAAGAGTCCACTTTTTCTTCCTTAACTGAGCTAATTTCTTGAAATACCACTCAGCCGGATGTGGTTTAGAGGTTGTCGCCTTTTCTTGTACATCAACATGGATTGCTTCTAGCAAAACAATAAGGATAATATAAGATTATTACTGGCAAAAAAAATCATGTTAATTGTAAATAAATAAACACGCTATTATTATATAGGAAAATGTATGAATAAAAAAACTACAATATCCTTCGCTCCCTTTGTTACAGGAATACATATAATAGTGTTATAAAAAAACTACAAACTAACCTGTTGATGCAACTGATTCTGTCATTGACCCTTCATTTGTTGAGTCGTTTTGGCCATGACTGTTACATGAACATAATCGTTTAGATGTTGCAGACTTATTGAGGAATATAAAACGTATGAAGTAAAACATGTAAAACTTACTTTGGATGCTTTGCTTCAGGTTCATCATTTGCAGCATCACATCTTATTTTCTTAGCTATCGGATCCATGATGGTTTGAAGAATGATTAGAAGAATGCTTTAGTTTGGTGATTTGTGAAATGGTTCATACCAGGAAGATTTAAAGTGCAAAAAATGAAGTTGAATAGTCTGCATATTAATTAGGGAAGTGATAAGGTTATTGTGTGAATTTTAAACATTAATGGTGTACACATTTATCCATTCAAGTTATAGGAAGTTGTTATGTTCATTAGAGTATGTTAATCATTGCCTAAAAATGTTTAAAGGTTGTTAAACAATATCCTTCCTGCATTTATGCTTTGTATATTTTTAAAAATTAGTGGACGATTTGTATTTTTAATCCATATTATCATTAACATTCATTTTAAAATCATATCAAATTATAAGCCCAATGTTATCATGAAATTCAAAAATATGAACTTTTAGAAAAAGTCAATGAAAGAAGAGTATGATGTATCAGAGATATGTGCAGCATTGTATCATATATTGGATACACTTTTCTTCATGAACTTGTATAAAAAACTAGAGCATTGTATCAGATAATATGTAAAAAAAAAGTAAATAGACTGTTTTAGCAAAATTAAAAAATGGTCTGCATACAAAACAATGTTGAGTATTCAAATACGACATAATACTTCTTTGTAAACTACATTTGCAGTTGAGTTGCAATAATTTCCTTCCCTATCTAAACATAGAACCTTCAACCCTCGCTTGCTCTTCACTCTTGACAAAGCTACGTATAGTTGGTCGTGCGAGAAGATAGGCTGTGGTAAATACAAACCAACCTGTGACAATGTCTGTCCTTGGCTTTTATTAATCGTCATACCAAAACACACTTGAATAGAAAACTGCCTTCTGTTTAATTTGAATGGCATCTTTGTTTCTGAAGGAGTTATTATCATTCGGGGAATAGCGCAAATCCTACCAACATTTCCACCAGATATGATATTTGCTTCAATAACATTGATTCCCAACCTTAGTACTTGAAGCCTGGTTCCATTGCATAGACCTGCTTTTTTATCAATGTTTCGCATTAACATGACAGGAGTACCAACCTTTAACTTTATTGCATGTTGCGGAAGACCAGACATCCTTATACCGTTAAGGAAATCTATAGTGTATATCGAATCATCAAAATTTGTGTCTGCATCATCCAAAGAAACAGAATCAGATGATTTGTATATCATCTCGTCTTATTCAATTAAATCAAGCATACGTTCATTAATCATGTCAACCATGTCATGAGTTGGTGAAAGAATGGCCCTTTCCTGAAAAAATTCAGGATTCCATAGGTTATCACGCAAACGCGGGTATGTTGCATGAAATATGGAGCCTACGTAATCATCAGACTCTGGAATCAACATCTCATCTGGAAATACCACAGTGGAGTTGCCATCATTCTTACCACCATCCTTTCCATTACCGATGTCTAAAATCCAATCGGCAAAATCTTGTATTTCTTTTCTTTCAGACTCAGTTGATCCAGAACCTAATCTCATGTTTACGGTTAACTTCATAACTTTGCAGTGTTGCCACAGATAAGAAGAGTTAATTGTGGCATGGACGACATCATTACGACTGGCATTAGAAATTACAGGAAGTATTTGTCTAAAATCACCATAAAAAAGAACTACTTTTCCGCTAAAAACACAGTTAGATGGTTGAGAAGGGTCTGACCTGCAAATATCTCGAAGAGTCCTATCAAATGCTTCGTAACAAAATGACTGTATCATAGGAGCCTCGTCCCATATAATGAGCTTCGCTTGTCTTATCAAATCAGCGAGGTCACTGTCAGCAGGAATGTGCCACATTGAATCTTCTACTATATTAATTGGAATTGCAAACCGAGAATGTGCCGTCCTTCCCCCTTCCAACAATAGCGCTGCAATACCGCTAAAGGCAACATTCAAGACTATATCACCTTTTGAACGTAAGGCAGCAGACATTGTTTTGTAAAGGTATGTTTTTCCGGTTCCACCGTATCCATACACAAAGAACATCCCACCTTTCTTCTGCTCTACAGCATCCATAACAGTTGCATAAACACCTTTTTGTTCATCTGTCAAGCTATAATACAGTGTTTTATGCTGCTATTTTAATCCATCTTTATTATACGATGTCTCATCATATATTAACCTGTTATACCCTTCCATCGTGTATTCGTTCTTTGGAAATGCATGTGCATCCATGACTTTAAGCTCTTGTTGTTACACAGTAACATGTGCTCAATATAAGTTAGGCATATGTTATACTTCTGATCGTCTGAAAGCTGCAGGCCTGCAAATACGTAATACCTTTATTTATGATGTGTACAAATAGTATTAGGTGTGTGAGTGTTTGGCACAGTAGCATTTGCTAACTATAAGTTACACATGAATTAAACATATGATACGGAATGAAAATGATGAAAAAAAAAAAGGAAATACAACATACCAGGATTATTCCACTTTTTGCGCTCAACATGCTCAACATCAGCAGCCAAACCATGCCAAGTTTTTTCCCAAACAATTTCCGGCCGAGACATACTATCTGTCATGAGTAGCATCACAAAGAATGATCTCAAATAATCGCCCATTCCCCAATGACTCGCTTCCAGTAATCCGTCAATATACTCCTTATCATCCTGCAATAGTCCTCGTGCATAGCAAGCATCTCTGTAAGTTGGATGCACAACACCTTCATATTCTCGGAGGTCCTCCCATTTCTGCGGACCTCTCACCTTGTTTAGCAATACACGCAAGTAAAAGTACTCTCCCCAAGAAGGCGGGACATGATGAATACGTCCTAAACTAAAACCTCTCTGTCTCTTTGTCCAAATTCTTTTCTGAGAATTCCAAACATAAAATTTAGGGATCTCCACATAAAGCAGCGTCCGCGTAAAAGGATCGGTCTTGTTCAGCTCCATCCACTGTACAAATTTAGTCTGGTTTACAGATTCCTTTTCAAGAGTGTAATCAATGCTTTCGGTTGCATCAAATATGACGGACTGTTCATCCTGCAAATGAAATGGCAAGCGTTCAACGCATGGAGTCCTATAGTGTATATCAAATTTAAATATACGCCAAGCTGCTTCACAAGCAGAAAGATATCTACAGTCATAGAAATCCTTAATCTCGTCGATCTCTTCGCCATCTAGACCAACAGTAACCCTATCCGGCCCCTTGTTTATGTATTTGAATAAATACTTAATGGACCCAACCTGGTTGCACCATTCAACATTTATATGTGACTGATATCGCCTGAGCAAACCGGGATTGTAAGGGACTACGAAACTGTTATGCAAATCAGTTTCGTTTTTCTTTATAGTACTCCCATCATTCCTCCTGCTATAAATTCCATAACCATTTTCATCAATTACTGTGGTTTCATTAAATTTTTGGAAAATTCTTGGTACATTTGAAATCAACAGTGCACAGGAAGCTTGGATTATCATGACCGCATGGGCCGTGCATCATGTGATCTGTAACAATCTGGTACAATTCAGGATCGTCTTCCTAATTGGGTATTTCAGCTGATATATACTTATCAATATTTGCTGTTGTGGTTATCTTATCTTCGGTTTCTACCCATAGCAATATGTGAGCATGAGGAAGACCTCTTTTTTGAAACTCAACCGTGTAAACAGCTGCGGTGTAAAAAAAATGATGCAATTAACCAATAAGGTAACAAACTGAATGAAATGATTTGTAAAAAAAAATGGACAGAATATTTTAATGGGATTACCTCCTTTGACGCGTCCAAATGTACATCGATCTTTTAAATCAGTCATAAGGCTATCAAGCTTGATTTTAAACACTCGTGTAATTACATCCGGTCGGTCCTCAGATTTCAAACCTCTCTCCGCCATAAAACGTGAAATCTCCGGCCAATTTGGGTTACATGTAAAGGTTATGAATAAGTCTGGATAACCATAAAACTTGCAAATTGTCATGGCATCAAGATAGTTTTGCATCATGTACCTTGGACTACCGGTAAATGACAATGGCAATATGACCTTTTTTCCATGTAGCCGTACTCCAGACTCTTCATCGTCAGCCAATTTTGCCAACTTAGAATAAGTTTCACTTCTAAGCTCCTTCTGCTGCTTTTTGGTAAAAGACATTCTTTTTGATTCAACCATTGTGTATCCATCTACCAAAAATTGCTGAAATAGCCTTCTTCCGTTTAGCATCATGGAGAATTCGCTCTTCCTTTCTTGAACATGATATGCGAACCACTCTCTCATTATCACGCGCTTTCCTTTGTTTGTTTCATCGTAATCAGTTACGCCTTCATGGAATATATTAGTACGATATCCATCCTCAGCATATGGGAAAAACAAAGGGTATTGCAATGCGAGATAGGAGGGATGCAATTCACTGATTCTCTTAAGATCACCATCTTGTTGATGAAGAATAATGTCCCTCTTGTTTTTGGTTTCGTCAAAATCTCCCACAATTAAGGCAGCGACCTCAGATGTCGTGGGTAGATTATACTGTCTACCGTCTCGCTCTCTTGTACCAATAAGCTTAAGACAAAACTTAGTATCATGAGAAGACCTCATACGTTCACCAGCCATGCAAAAATCCTGAACCAATGGATTAATAGAATCGAGCATGTCACGTATGTCCTTCGTAAGCTGGGAGTCTAAATCAGATTTTTGTGAAGACGTGTGCGACTCATTACTGCCACATAAATGCTCCGTATTTAGGAAGTATATAAGGATAATAAGAATACTTAACTTTGTGTGATAATTTAAACAAAAGAAAATGTAGTTGGATAAAGAATTATACCTGACAGTGTTCATTCTGTTTCTGATTTCATTTTCAGTATCAACGATATAAAGCTGCGAAAATTTAGGTGGCTCTCCAGGTTTAGGCAACAGAGTGCCTGCTAAATGGTAATTCTCACCATGAATGCGATAGCAATACGAACCACGTCCAACATTAACATAATGGTCTTGTTGAGCACCTATTGAAGTGAATGCAAACATTGAATTATAACGCCTGATATTATCTATGAATGACGCGCTCTTAGGATGTTCATTCTTAATAAGTTGTTTGAGCAGTTCAGGTGGCTCGTTTAGTTCTGTGCCCAACTTAACCTTACCTCTACCGCAACACAATGAGTATGAGTTGGAACTGCCTGTGGCTGCTCCTCTTATTGACTCGGCATGCCATAACATTGCACCACAAGATTCGCATTCAAATGTTGGATCACCATGATCAACATAATCTGATATGTGGAAATACGTGAATGAGATATAAGTGATTTTAGATATTTGATACATAAATCACATCCTTTAACAGATACGAATGAATATTGTTTTTATAAGTGTTGGTTTATAATTCTTTACCTTCAGAGATTCCAACAAATGAAGGTCTATTTGCAGATTTATTGACTACAGGATCAGTTTGGTTAAAGTTAATACGCCTTGCAGATTGCCTGGTAACCATTCTTCCTTTAAGCTTATGACCTTCAGATGCAAGTAAAGAGGATTGGCCATTGGATACTTTATCGCGTTTAGAAGATGTGGAACCTATGACACATTATATTAAGAAAATGTACTTGTAAATCAAAGGTTGTATATGTATATCGAATGTTGGATAAATGCTGACTTAGTAATGTAAATATATACCTAAATTGAATTTCACCGGCGTCTGGTTGCGAAACCTTGAGCCATTGTTGTTTCTTATGAATGTTTCTACAAATCCATAGCATATAAAATAAGTAAACATGGTTTTGGTGGTTTTTGGCATCATGTTGTGTGTGATTACCATTATGATGAAAAGCTAAATACCTTTTGACGTTGGATCGGTATTACCACTACCCACAAACGAAACATTAGGTATTGTAGTCTTTGGAGTTAATGAGCCAACATGCGTAAAATTGTCAAGCGGTGTATCTAATGAAAAAAACACAAATTAAAATTTCCTATATACATAATATAAATATGATAAAATTGTTAACATAACCAATTACGTGTTGAAATTTCGCTTTTACGCGGACGTCCCCTAGGTCGAACAAATTTAACCGCTTGAACAGACTCAGGAGATAAAGGTGGAGCAGTTCTTTTTCCTAACACATACCATTTTATTTATGAGTAACAATAACATCAAATTTCATGGACGCGCATAAATAAAAAATTGTTATAAAAACCTTTGTGATTATGCATTTCTTTTGTACAGGGTATTCCAATCGAATTTTTGCTATCAAGAAACTGGTTATGTGTACCTGAAAATAAAATTAAAATAAATAATGTTAGTTGATAAAGCGAAATAAATAAATAAAAATATAATAATTCGGTTCTTATTGTCGATATTAAGTTAGAAGCAAACTTTCAGAAATTTCTGTAAGTGGAGATCTTGAAGCCTTTTTGCCGCGCTTTCTTATGGAGAAATCAACTAAAGGCGCATCCGCTATAAAAACATGAAATGCAAATAAATAAATGAATATATATTCGTATAATTTTGAATTAATGATACATGAAGAGTAAACTGTGAAAGTGCCTTACCTAATACAAATATAATCAATATAAACTTCATACACACATAATATAATTAACCACAACAAAATGAAACATACTTTCATTGATCTGACTACACGCCTGCCTCGTAGATGGTCTTCCAACATCTTTTTAATAATTAAGTAACTCGTTACGCGCAGCTGAAAATAAAATAAATATAAGTATGTTTATAGTTCTTATAATCAAAATAAAACAAATATACATAGGTTTATAGTTGTTATCGAGTCACACACTTTATAATATAATTAACAACAACAAAATGAAACATACTTTCATTCATCTTACTACACGCCTGCCTCGTAGGTCGTCTTGCAATATCTTCTTTAGAATTAAGTAACTCGTTGCGCGCAGCTGAAAATAAAATAAATATAAATATGTTTATAGTTCTTATAATCAAAATAAAATAAATATACATAGCTTTATAGTTGTTATTGAGTCACAAACTTTCCAGGAGTAGAGGTGTTGGAGCCTTCCTTCCAACCTTTCTAATCGATAAATCAACTAAAGGTGCATCATGTACCGGAACATGTGAATGTGTTTGAGGACTCCTTATCAAACTTGGAATTGCTTTAGCTTTCCTCTTGTTCTTATTCATATGTGCGTTTGCTTGGCACTTTAACAAAAATTTAAAAACAACAAATCAAAGTATTAGAATAAATAGTCAAAATGTTATACATGAGTTGTACTTTTTTTGATGATCAACAATAAAACAAATACAGATGATTATGGGTAAGAAATAACATACCTTCGGATAACGACATGACATCTTTTGGTTTTGCATGATTCTCTTTATTTTGTTGATTTTCTTTCACGGAGATGAAAATGAATACAAGTTGTTTTATGAAGATTGCTTTGATCGACCTTTGAATGTCTCCAAAAAAAACGTTTATGTTTGAAATCAATCTTTACATATATATGGTATAATTAATTTGAATAATTAAGTTTCCTAATTTCATGCAAATCAACTGCAATTTCAACTCCTATAATGTTGGATGATATTTTAAAGATCAAGTATAATGATAATAAAAATCCACATGCCATAATAGTGGACATTTATACAAAAAAAAAAAAAAAAAAAAAAAAAAAAGAAAAAAAAAAAGAAGATCCTCCTATAATTTATATACAAAATATATAACGTAACTTAAAAACACATTGGTGCATTGGGCTTGGACCTACAAAATCTATTACTAACCTTTTGTATAGAACACCTCGAGACTTGGGAAGAAGCTCATTTATAACAAAACGGCTACGGTAATCATTCTCACCACTGACCATTCATCTGTTCTTCATCAAGTGGTTACTAATCAGAGATAATATAGTAAGATTTTTGCTTTTCTTTGTAAATATTGTTACCTTTGATTGTTAGATAGTCGATCAAAGAAATGTGCTGTTTGTAAAACTTTTATTTGATACTATTATTTACAGTCGATGTTCAATTTTATATTATGAATGATGAAAACAAAAGTGTTTTCCGATATACTTTGATCCAAGGTTGCATGTGTTGTTGTTAGTAAGCTGATAGATATCACATCAAGTATGATGTAACTAAGATAATATGTATTCTTTTAGAGTGCTAAGTAACTATGAATGAACAGATTATGAACTTAAATTGACCATTATGAGTTGTTGTTATGAGTTTGTGGATTACTATTATTCCATAAAAAATACAAATGCTTAAAAAATTTAATGGTGGGTAAACTGAAAGTTATGGTGAGTGTGTATCGAATCGGTTACTTATGATACTTTATAGTTGTATATGGTACTTTTAAGGATATTTGCCTATTTGTAGAGAATAGGTGAAGAAATTATTAGTGATAAACATTTTTTTTTGTACATATACAAAAGCTCATCTCTTTAGTAAGATAATTTGATCAAAGATGGCTTGCTGTTTTTGTATTAGTAATGTAAAGCTCACAGAATGGGTGGACAAAATTTGTTCATATGTATTTATTGTAATTGTTAAACAATGGTATGATCAGGATCAAGTGATTGTTGTTTGAAATAGGATGAATATCACTACATATGTAGGTCACGTGAATTGTATATGGTTACGCTCCTTGTTCATAAGTGGATTTAAGCCAAGGCTCTGTTTTGGTTTGTGTGAGGTTATATACAATCTTTTAATAGATTTATATTTACGTATAGGCAAACATGTGTATCGACTTCGTTATACTTCAAGATAAGGATCACTTTGCGGAATTTCAGGTAGTTGAAATACTAATACCACAATAGTGTAATGTAACGTGGAGTGTTGTTGTACTCTAAAACTGAAATATATTTGAACTTTATATTGTAGGTGTTACCGGAAGTGTACAATCTTGAATCATACAACGGTAACTCCGGGATATACATAATATCAGCAGATGGGTATTGTTTTAAGGTGGAATTAGTCAAGCCCAGGTACGGTCCCTGGTATTTAACCGGACCAAAATGGACGGCTTTTTGCAATAGGTACTTGAATGAAGATGTAGAGATGATGCATTTTGTTGAAGAAGGGGATGACTACTTTTATGTGACTGGATAATTAACAAACGAACATGAAGTAGGTGGCTATGATGTAAACAAAGCAACATATTCAAGGTTCAAGACAGTTGTGTTGTCCGACCCTCGTTTGCCTCAGGTACTGAAAATTTATAAACTTAAAAATTGCATATCATAAAGTAGATAAATCTCAGTTAGCATAGGTTTTGCATAAGAACTTTTAAAATTTTGGATGATATACTTTAATACAGTCAATTCCCGCTCAACTACTACCGGGATTTGAAGAGCTTGATGAGCTGACTATCCAAGTGAATGGACAGAATTTTGACTGTCATGTGTGCCGTGTGAAAGTTGTTAGGAAACCTGGAACTTATGTGTACAGATTGCTGGGTGAGGTATGGAGTTCGTTGGTGCACGTTGTTGGTCTGGAGCCTGGAACCACATGTGTCTTCACAAAGAACAGGGGACATAGTGTGTGGCTGAATACGTTTGATGATGACGGGAGCATCTTAACGCAGGGCATTTTCAAAGGAGCTTGTACTCTAAGGAAGATTCAACTGCCGCTGGAGTGGAATGAACAGAGTAAGATATGTTTTATTTGGTTTTATTACCATTTATTTGTTTGCGTTTACCTAATACCATAACTTATTACGTTTGTATGCTTAAATAGATGACGATAGAATGAAACATATTTGCTACTGGCCATTTCACACCGACCATTATGGAGAGTATAACAGAAGCTTCTACAAAAGCTACGCCCAAATCCAGTGCCGCAACAGATTGGTACCTGAATTTAATGTTTTTTGTATAAATATATATTGACTGTTTAACATTTGGTTAATACTAATTGCGAATTAAAATATTACTGGAAATCCCTGCGAATTTCCTGGAGAAACATCCTATGCACACCTACAATAAGGCGCTGGTGATTCACCAGAATTATAGAGATGTCATGAGGGTGCAAATGGAGCCTCATAGGGATAAACCAAACATAACCAACCATGTAAACATCTTCGGGAAGTGGAAGCTGCTAGCGGAGGCATGCAATTTCCCGTATACCAAGGTGATACGGTTCAAATATGTGTCGAATGGGGTAGACTTGGACGCGCAAGAAGGTGAAAAACCCTCATTTCCCAATATTCCACATATGTTAACCGCAGAAATGGTAGGTCCTTTTGGTAGTTGCTGGGAATGTCATAAACAATTAAATATTGATGCTTTCTTTTGTGTTGTGTCTGCTTCAAGAACAATGTTTATGGTACCGGTAGTTGTGAACATTTGGGTGTGAAAATATTTAGGTCAGGTTTCTGGTAGTGTTTGTGGAGTTGATTCCACGTGAACATTATAGTTCAAAGGTTAGGTTTGTGGTAGTGTTTGTGGCAGTGATTCCACATGACATTTGATCGTTGTTACCTTCATCCGTGTAGAATGAATCAATATTGTTAGTTATCTTATATTTTATATGCCTTCATTTTTTTATGTTGCCTTGACATTATAAACTTGCAATAGGTTGCTTTCATTTGGATTTTTTTAATCAGAAATCAAACATTTGTAAATATGAACATTAAGTACTTTAGGTGTAAAAAAGCACGTACGTCCAAGTTGAAAAAAACATTGTAGGGTATGTAACATAAAACTAATAAAAAACTAAGAATCAGTTAGAATACATCTATAGCTTCTCAGTAATAGAACTTTAAGGTGTTTATAAGTATAAAACTCAATGATTGTGTAAATAAAATGTTAAACTTCTCTACTATTCGAATATACTTAAAAATATATGATGCCTATTGATTGGCATGTTTATAAGTGATTCAAAAGTTAAACTTAATAATCTAAGCCGTTAATCATAATATTGAAAAAACTTATTATAAAGGAAACATTCATAAAGTAAAACCAAAAATTTAACTATCAAAAATCGTCATCGTCATCTTCATCATCGGTCGAATCATAACCTAAAAATTCATCATCAATGAAAATGTCTGTATCATATCCATCGGATACAGACCGGCCAGTACCAATGTCCGAATCTTTTAAATCTTCTTCTGCTTCATCGTCAATGTATTTGTTATGATTATCAAAAACATGAGAAGGGTGAGGCAGATCATTTATATTAACCCACACACCATCATCACTTATGTTGTTCTTGTTATTAGTATCCTCATCGGTTTCTTCATCAATGAGAGCAAAATTGTGACCTTTAGATAGTGAAGTTTGTTGTTCATGAACTTGTGTTTCTTCGTCCGTAAAGTCATCCAAATGGTCCAAATGATTAGAAGAATGATTAACGAATTCGTCATCCTTTTTGTTTGATACGTCTTCAAATTTAGATGAAAGTACATTATCAAATGATTGAAAATCATCATTGTCTTGATCAATGTCTTCAGCAGCAGGTTCATCAATGAGATGGTCCAAAACCTTGTTTGAAGACTTAGTTTGTGTACCCTTGCGGGTTCGCTTAAAACTGAGCTGGGTTTCATCATCAGACTCCTAACATAATAATGAGAACACATTAGACTCACAAAGGTTACTACTATATAAAAAAGTTATTATTGTTGATAAAGGAAAATTATAGCAGGAAATTATAATAGTTGCATACGAATTTGTCAGGAAATTATAATATTTGCATACCAATTTATCTTGATTTTCAACATGCTCTTCAAACTGTTTATTTTCACCTTCTGGAAATACTTCATCATCATCAGACAAAACAATATGAACAACATTATTTTCCAAGGAAGCAGCATCCTTTATATTTCTTTTGCGTTTGCTTGAGAAGGGTACCTCCTGTAAGTTTGTTAATATAAGTTAATTTCATAAATAAACTTTATTCTTTTTGCTTTTAGGTTAATGTTATACGCATACCACTTCATCATCAGATAAAACAATAACAGTTGACTTTTGTTGTTTACATTGGTTTGTATGTTTGAATCTTCTTCCTTGTTGGTAACCTAATGAACGAATGTAGAAGACATTATTAAGAAATAAACATACTATTATATGAATATATGTGGATGCAATTTTTTTTAATATGATATAGGAATATGTTCTGAAATATATAATAAACAAAAAATGATGGTTACCTTTGATGATTTCATATGAACCATTTCTTATGATAAATGGAGGTTTTCAAGCTATGAAAATAGGTTGAGATTGTTAAGGGTGTGATTGAAAGTTTAAATAAAGTGTGAAGAGATAGAGATTTTAGGAAATGATATTGTTTAAAAATATTTCAAATTCAAAATTGAAACATATCTTTAAAAAGTTGCTAGTTCGTTAGTAGTAAACTGCAATTTTGGAAATGATTTGGCTAAATTCCGAAGTTTAAGAACCTATATGATCAATAATTCAAAACTTGTTAAGAATTTTTAACCAAAAAATAAATAAACTGGCCAAATGCTGGGTCAATAAGATTTATTACTAGTACAGTTGGAACTTTATGCTGCTGTTATGAAAACTTAATGCTGCTACAAAGTTGTTAGTGCATCTATGCAATTTTGGAAATGATTTGGCTAAATTCCGAAGTTTAAGAACCTATATGATCAATAATTCAAAACTTGTTAAGAATTTTTAACCAAAAAATAAATAAATAAATAAACTGGCCAAATGCTGGGTCAATAAGATTTATTACTGGTACAATTGGAACTTTATGCTGCTGTTATGAAAACTTAATGCTGCTACAAAGTTGTTAGTGCATCTAAATATAAAGTTAGTACTACTGTTGGTAAAAAGATGTTAGAAAGGTAATTATAACTTGTATAGTTAACTAAACATGTAAACACGGAAAAATCCTTGATCATGTGGGATAGTGTTGAATGCAGACATTTAGGAATACTACATCATAAATACAGTTGAGGTAACTTAAATATAGACTTTAACCAAACATTGTGTACTGTTATTTGCTGTTTTCATAATGGAACCACTTTGGTAACTGCAAATATATACATATACAGTTGTTCTAAAACCAGAGTTATAATCAGGAAACAAAGGATAATTAAAGAGCAAATCAATAAAAAGCCAAATTATGACATAATTGTTCAACACATACCATCTCCATGGTATGTAAAATATAGCAAATACTTCCTAAAGGAAGCAAAAAAAATTGTCAAACCAAAAATAATAAAAAACAAACATTGTTCTTTTCAAACACATTTGCAAAATTAAAAATAAAAATGATAAACCAAGTAGTTGTCGGAAGTGATCTAATCTGTTGGTTCAATCTTGACTTGGACCAAATCTTGCTGAGTGCCGTTGACTGATTCATCCTTGGGTTCGCTCTCAACCTGATCGAGATCAACAACAACACGTTGCTTCTTTCCTGCACTTCCCGATGGTTCACCTGCTGTAGGAGGTGGCGACAAACAACGGCTCTTCTTTGAACCGGAACTTGAGGAACTTCCAGGAGCTTCACATGATGCAGGAGGTGACTGCAAATCCAACACACGGCTCAAACTGGGATCAGAGATGCTTACTTGTTTGATCAAAGTAGCAGGTGTGCTGAACTCCTGAGTAGAAGGTGTGATGAACTCCTCATTTAGAACCTGATTAACAAAAAAAATGACTCAACTGTATGATACTATAAACTTTGAATATTTGTAATATCTTAAAATGTTACATGATACTTTACCTCATCAGGAACATCGTCTACTACGTCGTCTTCTAAAAAGACTTTCTTAAAATGGTTGATGAAATCAACGTTTTCAGAAAAAAGCATCACACCGATAGGTGTGGTTGTTCCTGTTGACATTGTACTCCGAGTAGTAGATCTTAAAGAGACATTTCTTCCCGATTATGTTGTCCACCTCATGTGGCCAGTATTCGTCTGGGTCCATACCAAGTAGTTCCATCAATTCCCAGGCAGTATGCCCGAAAAGCTTGAAAAACTGGGTGTTAAAAAATACCACAGGGGCGGAACCCGACTCATCAATCAGCCTTAAAATTACCTTAAACCTGTAACAACAAAATAAATGTGCATGTAAAAACTTGTAAATCTAAAAATTGCTAATAAAATATAACAAATAAAGATTGTGGACTGTAATGTTTGTTACCTAGATACAGCCTGTACAGAGCCATGATCCTCACAAACAAAAACGGATTTGCGATTCCTTCCCTCAACAACATCCACTCTTTTATTACACTCTTTACATGCTGTGTACGCCCAGCCACTCTCTTTGTGGATCCTGTGTATTGTTGCTAAAACAATACAATGTGAATCCTGCATTTTATAATTGAAAATGTTTGAATTCAATGAATGAAAAATAGGTGAAAGATAATTCATGTAGAGTTTAGAATCGGAATGAGTAACACACCGTTCACAATCACGGATTCCACCAACCATCCTTTTCACACAACCACGGAAAAACTCAGTCATGGTTTGAACCTTGACTTCCGGTGAGAAAACCTCAATCTTGAGCTGATCACGCTGTTGAACCCTAAAATAAAATTACAAAACAATATAAATTAATAATATTAATAAGAATGAAATATTGAGTTGTTGCATTAAGTTATACAGTAAAAAATATAACAACCTTGTTTTGAATTCAGTGATCTCTGGTATGTCACGGTTGACAAATATCTTAGAACCGAAGAGGGCATTGTGAACTGAGGCTAACCCTGCTTAGTGAAACGTTGAATACATACAGTTAATAAAGAATAAAATAAGTGAATGTATTAGAAATAAGATAAGAAAACGATGCACGTACCGTCCCAGTACTTCACTTTCCCCAGTTGAAGTATAACCACCAGATGATCAATGGCGTCACGCTTGTTAGCATACTGATCCCACATGGTCGCCCATTTGTCCCAGAAAGTGAGGTTCAAACGATTTGCCCTGTATAACATACATACAATAGGTTATAAATAAATATTAAAATTGTTAGCATGACTTGGGAAAAAATATATATTATAGATAATTCGTTTATTTATACTTACTCTGCGTCTTCAACGACAACTGTCCTACGGACCTTTTTCCCACCTGCAGAAAGAACAGGAACAATTTCCTCGATACCAACCACTGAGCCAATGACATCTGTGTAACAAAATATTGGTTTCATATAAGTGAGACAACATATAAATGTTATTGAAATGTTATTGATCAAAATGGATCGAGTACGTACCAACTGCGTCGTTATCATAGTATTGGTAATGTTCAGGATCACCCAAATGATTAAATGGTTCTAGAATAAAACCATGTGTGTTGTTGTCAAAAGGTTCAATACGTGTCACAATGGTTGTCTTGTAAAAACTTATTTTGAACCTATGCGGCAACAAAGGAAGCCTTCCCCCATTCTCAGCAATCCCAAAGTTTGATATAATGTAACATTGGCCCTCCTCAAACAGTGGCTCGAACCGAAACATGAATTCTTTCTTTATGTAGACCTGGATCCTAGTGTTCTGCATTGGACATATTATGTGTTCCATAAGACTGTATTAATAAGGTAGTGTATACATAGAAAAAAGGTTAGTGAAGATACCTCCACATCTTGCAACACAAGATCAAGGCTGTATGGATCATTTTCAGCATTCAATTTATGGGAATGCCAAATTGAGATACATCTGGCTCGAACTGCTATGTCATCCAACATAGGATTGACTTCTTTAAGAGGTGTGATTTTTTTATCCTGACCATTATCTGATATATAAAAATTAAACTACAATTATACTCGTATAATAATGAGAAAAACACAGCATGTAAAGATAAGGAGTTGCAAGCAAAAAACATTCATAAATACAACACTTATTAAACCATATATAAGCATTTAGTTACAAAACTAAAACATTCAGTGTACGAAAGAAACATATGTGATGATCCTTGATAACATTTAGTTACAAAACTAAAACTTATACTAATCTAATGTCCAAAACATCACAAACATAAACAATTGCAGACGTACAAAAATTTGACTGCATACATTAAACATTTATTTTTTTTGATCCAATGTGCCACAGCAACATATGTAAAGATCATGATAACATTCAGTTACAAAAATAACACTTATACTACTCTAATGTCCAAACCATCACACACGTACATAATTGCAGCAGTACAAAAATTTTACGGCATATATTAACCCTTTTGGTTTTTGATCAAATGTGCATAAGGAACATATGTAAAGATCCTTGATTCTTTTGTACATTCAGAATGCAACTTAAAGAATACAACACAGCATATAAGGATCTGAAAGTATTTGTATAATGATTTAGAAACAAAGAAAGAACATTCATAAATAGATTGTATTATACGAATTTGCAACCAACACAAAACATCAATCAACAAATAAGATTGGTAAGAACAAATAGCATTCATACGAATTTGCAACCAACACATCATAATAGGAGTTGGAAGCAAATACCTTTGGTAAGAACAAAACATCAATCAGCCTAAAAAGAAATATTAAAAAACACAATTGCATATACAAACATCATATTAGTATCAACAACATTATTAAGAATGTATCAACAAAATGATTTACCTCCTGATCCACCGGAACCACCAGCACCACCAAAACCTTTGAACCTCCAAAACCTCCAGACAATCCAAAACCTCCACTTTTTTCTGAAACTGCTACCTGGTGCTGATGGTGATTTCTGGTATCCATTGTTACCAATTTTTTCCCCTGGAAACCTATTCATGATTGATTTTGTGATATGAAAGATATAGGTCGATTGATAAATGTGATGTTAACAAATAGGTGAACCTACTGCCTTTATAGATAAACATTAGGGTTTTGGAAAAAAATTTGAGTTTAAAAAATCCGTGATTTTTGTGATATGAATTTGAAATTCAAAATGGATCATAATCAATAATTTAAAATTAGTATGTGAATTATGGAATGTAATAATCGGTTTTAATTAGAATAGCAGATATTTTAGGGAGATAATTAAGGGGTGTGATGTGTTATGCATTGTGTTTTAGGGAGACAATATTCGGTTTCATATTGTTGGGTTTAAAAGATTCTGCTGCTACTTTGAAGATGCTGCTGCTAAGTATTTATTCTGCTGCTCATGGTTCTAATGGAAATATACTAAGTATGATTCTGCTGCTAGGCATAATCATCCTGCTGCTAGTATATTTATTCTGCTGCTGATGATATCTGATGAATGATGAAATAAGCTAAGTGTCAGACTGCTGCTAGCCTAAGATGATTCTGCTGCTAGAGTTTTGATTCTACTGCTTATTAGATATGTATAGTTTGTTTATGGTAAAGATACGAATAGATATTATTCTTGTATAGAAAGTTTTTGTAACCGACTAGGAGTCCTTAGAGTATAAAAGGAGGATCTAGGGTTAGGGTTAGGATATGATTGTTTTTAGCATACGTATTGTCTTGTATTCACTTCAAGGTTCGTTGTAACCCTGTTACTTTTGAGTAACCGTATATTAATATATTGAGGTGAAGGTTGAGAGAATTACTGTGTGTTATTGTTAATTCTTCTTAAGATTAATTACTAGTTTCCGCATAGTAATTAATAGATCATTCAAAAGCAGTTTCTATACCTATTGCTTTAGGTTTATATCTAAAGTAATTAACAAGATCGTTAAGCTCATCTGGGATCAACAAGTGGTATCAGAGCTTGTGATCTAGAAACTGATACCGAGAAGAATTTTGAAAAGTTTAGATCTGTTCATCATCAACAATGGAGTCTGAATCTCATCATCTGGTTACTGCATCCAAGGTTCCAATGCTCAAGGTTGGAGAATATGAACTTTGGAAGATGAGGATGGAGCAGTACATGAAGATGTGTGATTACACAATGTGGGAAATCATACAAACTGGAGATACTCTGCCTAAGATTGGTGCTGATGGGTCTATATTGCCCATCAAAACCAATGATGAAAAGGCTCAAAGGAAACTGGAGATTAGAACTCACACTATTCTCTTAATGGGGATACCTAATGAGTAACAATTGAGCTTCAGCAACACCAAGTCTGCCAATTAGTTGATGGCAGCAATTGAACTCAGGTTTGGTGGGAATGAAGCCACCAAAAAGTCAAGGAAGAATTTGCTAAAGCACGAATTTGAAACTTTCACTGCTTCAAGCAATGAAAGTATTGATGGTACTTATGACAGACTGCAAAAGTTAGTGAGTCAGTTGGCGCTTCTGAGTGTCAATATTGCACAGGAAGATATTAATCTGAAGTTTCTAAGAAGTCTTGCACCAGAATGGAATACTCACACTGTTGTCTGGAGGAACAAGTCTGACTTTGAAACCATGAATTTGGATGACTTGTACAACAACTTGAAGGTCTATGAAAATGAAGTCAAGGGTTCAACCAGTTCTTCAAGTTCAAACAACCTTGCTTTTATGTCTTCTAATAACAAGGCTTCTGGGAATATTCAAGAAACTCATTCTGCTATTGGTCATAATGGTTCTGCTGCTAGTTCACAAGGTTCTGCTGCTAGTTCTACAAATAGTGATACCATTAGTGATGCTGCTATTTGTGCCTATTTAGCTGAACTAACTACAAGTACTCAAGTAATGAGTCAGGATCTAGATCAAGTTGATCCTGATGATTTAGAAGAAATGGATTTGCATTGGCAGTTTGCAATGTTGACTATGAGGGCAAGAAGATTCTTGAAGAGAACTGGAAGAGAGCTCAAGTTTAGAAGGCAGAACAATGTGGGGTTTGACAAATCAAAGTTTGAGTGTTATAACTGCCACAGAAAAGGGCACTTTGCAAGGGAGTGCAGAGCACCAAAGCAGATCAAGGAAAATCCAAGGCAGATTCCCATTGAAGATGCTAAACCTACTACTGCTATGGTCTCATGTGATGGCTTGGGAGATTTTGACTGGAGTGACCAAGCTGAGGATGGTCCCAACTATACATTGATAGCTGATGAAGAACCCAAAGAACAACACTTTGCTCTTATGGGTTACTCCTCCTCTGGATCAGACTCTGAGGTATCAAATGAATCTTCATGTTCATTTAAATCTTGTTCAGATACTATAGAGGAACTGAAATCTAGGTATGATGATTTAAGAGTTGAATTTGATAAACTCAAACTTGATAACTTAGGATATCAACATGGTTTAAAATCTTTAGAAAACAAGGTTGAGTTTCTTAATCAAATTGAGGGAGAATATGCTGATAAAATTCATACTCTTGAAACTGAGCTAATTAAGAAAGAATGTGAAATTAACATGCTTAATAAAAGAGTGGAAGAAGCTGAATTAGCTAGAGACTCAGCTTTAAATGAAAAAGAAAAACATGTTGTTAGGATAGATAAACAACAATATGCATCTGTTCTAGCAAATAAAGCAGTTGAATCTCAGATGATTAAAAGAGGATGTGGCCTAGGATACAATGAAGTGGCTCCCCTACTTAAAAGTGCTTTTGCACCAACTAGGAAAGAATTGTCCTTTATATCTGAGTTAGCTGCACAATCTGTAGGTGAAACAAGTCAAGTAAATAATGAAACATCTGATAAGACTAGTACACCTAAGATTGATGAAAAATTGTCTGATGCACCAATCATTGAAGATTGGGAATCAGATAGTGATGATGAGCAGGTAGAAACAACATCTAAGGCTAAAAGGTTAGAGGATGTTAAACCAAATGAACCTAAAGTCAAACATACTGAGTTTGTTAAACCTGTGCTAGGAAGTAGAATCTCTAGGAAAGTGGCTGAGTATGATGATAAACCTAGAGATTATCCTAGGAAGACTTGTGATTTGCCCAGAGGAAATCAGAGAAACTTGCACCAGGTGATCTCACACAAGTTAGGTAGTGACTTTGAACTGGTTAAGAAGGCATGTCACAGCTGTGGTAGTTTTGAGCACTTGCAAGAAGATTGTTATTATTCAATACCTAAGAAAACTAGTGCTCCAAAACCTGTATGGAACCATTATACTAGGGTGAACCATAGGAACTTTGCTAGAAAGACTCACCCACATCCCAAAAGAAACATGGTTCCTAGGGAGATTTTGTTAAGAAATGGTATTTCTAGGACTATTTCTCCCACTGGTACAGATTCTGCCTATCGTCACACTGGAAATGCGTGACTATATGCATATAGTCACACACGTTTTTTTGGGTGTGTGTGACAAAAAGTCGCGCCACCGTAGGTATCATATAGTCACATTGTTTAGTTTGTGGCCGTTTTCATCGAAAAAGAGTGACCAAAACCCGAATATGTGTGACTAATTAGGCACAAGTTTTGTTGGATTCATCAGTATGTGTGACTATTTCCCATCCTATGGCCACACGAAAATATAATAAATGTGACGTTTGTGATGATTTAGTCACACATCGTGTGTTGTTTTTTTCAAGTTAGTCACATACAATTTAAAAAACAGTGGCCAAAAGTGTTAATAAGTGTGACCATATGCTATTTAAAGTGAAGAAATGTGTACTATTGATCATCCAATGGTCACATGAATTCTTAGTTTGTGTGGCCTTTTGTAATATTTAGTCACACAAAGCATCTTTGTTTTGGTTATTTAGTCACATACAACTAAGCATAAAGTGGCCAAAAGTGTTGATAAGTGTGACCATATGCTGTTTTAAGTGAAAAAATGTGTATTTTGTGTGACTATTGATCATCCAATGGTCACATGAATTCTTAGTTTGTGTGGCCTTTTGTAATATTTAGCCACACAAAGCATGTTTGTTTTGGGTATTTAGTCACATACAATTAAGCATAAAGTGGCCAAAAGTGTTAATAAGTGTGACCATATGCTGTTTTAAGTGAAGAAATGTGTATTTTGTGTGACTATTGATCATCCAATGGTCACATGAATTCTTAGTTTGTGTGGCCTTTTGTAATATTTAGCCACACAAAGCATGTTTGTTTTGGGTATTTAGTCACATACAATTAAGCATAAAGTGGCCAAAAGTGTTAATAAGTGTGACCATATGCTGTTTTTAGTGAAGAAATGTGTATTTTGTGTGACTATTGATCATCCAATGGCCACATGAATTTTATGTTTGTGTGGCCTTTTGTAATATTTAGTCACACAAAGCATCTTTGTTTTGGTTATTTAGTCACATACAACTAAGCATAAAGTGGCCAAAAGTGTTGATAAGTGTGACCATATGCTGTTTTAAGTGAAAAAATGTGTATTTTGTGTGACTATTGATCATCCAATGGTCACATGAATTCTTAGTTTGTGTGGCCTTTTGTAATATTTAGCCACACAAAGCATGTTTGTTTTGGGTATTTAGTCACATACAATTAAGCATAAAGTGGCCAAAAGTGTTAATAAGTGTGACCATATGCTGTTTTAAGTGAAGAAATGTGTATTTTGTGTGACTATTGATCATCCAATGGTCACATGAATTCTTAGTTTGTGTGGCCTTTTGTAATATTTAGTCACACAAAGCATGTTTGTTTTGGGTATTTAGTCACATACAATTAAGCATAAAGTGGCCAAAAGTGTTAATAAGTGTGACCATATGCTGTTTTAAGTGAAGAAATGTGTATTTTGTGTGACTATTGATCATCCAATGGTCACATGAATATTTAGTTTGTGTGGCCTTTTGTAATATTTAGTCACACAAAGCATGTTTGTTTTGGGTATTTAGTCACATACAATTAAGCATAAAGTGGCCAAAAGTGTTAATAAGTGTGACCATATGCTGTTTAAAGTGAAGAAATTTGTATTTTGTGTGACTATTGATCATCCAATGGCCACTTGAATTTTATGTTTGTGTGGCCTTTTGTAATATTTAGTCACACATCGAATTAAACAAAGAGTGACCAATAATGTTGATAAGCGTGACCATAGTACTGGTATTTTAAGTTAGTACTGTTGGAGCAGAGTTGCTACTGCTAGTACTATGCTAGTGCTGCTGGAATGAGTATATTATATATATATAAAACAGAATCATAAACAAAAAGAAATTTGAAATTGAATAAAACTCGAATGTATATAACTGAACAGAATATACAATTGTAATGTCGTACATAATCAAATTCTCAAGTACCATAATTTAAAGACTTTTGACTCTTCGCCGGCATAGCTTGCTTTAGGGCTTCAATAGAGACATTACTTTTGCGCTTCGATGGTGCTGTTGGTCCACAGTTGTTGTCACTTTTCTTTTGCATTGTAGTTGGCAGTGTAACCTGTAGTAACAAAAGACGCTTGTATCAAACATTGAATTATATATCAAGAATTATATATATGTAAGTTGAAAAAACACATGTATGTACCCAAAGCAACGATATTTGATTTCTTTAAGTGCCACAGTTTGCAGTTAAATGGCTTAAAAAAAAGAATTTTTGCATGTACATATATCAGAAATTATTTAAACAAAAGAATAACAAGAAACATGTTGAAATACATACTGTTGGCAGTGCTTGTGTTGGAGACACATTTTGTTCTGATTGGGAATCTGGAGGCCCGTTTTGTCGTGACTTAGGCTTTTTCTCAGGTCCGACAGTTTTAGCAGGTTCCTATATGTATATATAAAACACGTTACATTATATAAACAAAAGAATAACAAGAAACATGTTGAAATACATACTGTTGGTACTCCTTTTGTTGGAGACACATTTCCTTGCGATTGGGAATCTGTAGACCCTTGTTGGCTTGCATTTGAGGCTACTGGCAATTGAGATGACAAATTTAACTGCACCCCTTGTTGACTCAACTGTGCCATCAGTTGAGTAAGTATTCTTTTTGTTTCTGTAATCGTATTGGACAATTTCTTGATCTGGTCATCAGATTCTTTCTGCAAAAAAAAATATAGGAAATGTTGGGATTAAAAGTCTTCTGGATGCTGTTAGAGTAACTGATGCTCTTATTTGTGTCAATGCTGCTCAGATGGAGTTAGTGATGCTCATGAACTTCAATTACAAATATGGCTAGTGTTTACCACTGCTAGTACACAATTTACTACTGCTAGTACACATTTAATCCTGCTGGTATATAAGCATAATAATAGAATTTGCAGTCAAACTTACAAGTGTATCTCCCACTGATGTGATCTCATCATCTGGAAATTCGCCATCGTTGTTTACCCTTCCTTTCAACCACATTATACCACGCGGGGGTTCTTCATCTGCTTCAATCTCTTTATTTTTGATCTAATAAACATCAAATGCATACACATGTAAAGTTAATTAAAACAAGATAAACGAAAATATGAAGGTGCATACACATGTGATCTTACCATTTTCTCTTTCAAATAAACATATCCACCTCGTCCCATTTTATGCTGATAAATATTTTTGGAACGCGACATTTTAGCTTTATCAGCTATCTTCTAAAAACACAAAATGATAAGGCGTTTACATGTGGTAATGCTGCAAACTGAAAATTATGAAATGACATATAGACTTAAATAAAGATGACTAATTAAAACCTTGTATTCATCGGTGGTCGTGTTGTTTACAAACTCGACCCAGTCTTCTGATTTCACAAATCGACTATACTTGGCCGGGACTTCATTCAGTTTGGAAGGTGTATTTAGGTGGGGCAAAATGTATTCTTCTCTGAGCTTCGTTCTGAAAGTCCTTAGCAGTTTACCAAGACGAGTCATTACCAATTTTCTGAATGTCACGTCAACATCAAAATATCGCTGCAAAGATTAACACAATGTTGTTAATTAGTTGCACATAATGTAACTGCATAGATAAAATTATGTAGTACTGGGTTAAAAAATACAGTAGTATATATGTACAGTGATGTCAGTCCATAGTTTATCTCTTTCTTCTTTATTCACATTCCTCCAGGAAAGATTCTTCAAACCTATATGCTCACGAACCAGATCTCCTAAAAAACTCGTAAACAGTGCTCTGTGTAACCCTGATACCCTATTCAATGCATCGAAGGTTACCTTGAGCTTTATTCCACCAGGGTTGCCATATTTCATGCGAAACTTAAATAGCCTGGTCATGCCTCTCTTAGCTAGTATCCGATCTGATTGGTTGGTTCCAGGCGCATCTAGATCTTCCTCATCAGAATACTTTTCGGATTCATAGTCTATGTTGTTATCATCATGTTCATTATCAGCAGGAAGCAAAAGATGATTATCAACAAGGGGTTGAATTCCCATGACTCTTGAGTAACAATGGGTACAAGAAAATGATTCTGGCTTTGAGAGTAATGGTGATATAAGAATTGATTATTGTGTTTTCTTGGCAGTATTTTTTTTTTTTTTTTTTTTTAGGAGAGAAAAGAGGGTATAGGAAGAAGATGAATCGTACCTTATTCTTGGTACCCGCTTCTAATTAATTAGGCGATTTCAAAATTTTGGATCAAAATTTTGGCTCCAAATTCTAATTTCAAAATAACAATTGAATTATTTTAAAAATTTGCCTTAAATTTGAACCTGTTTAGTAAAGCATAAACTTGAAAAAATCAAAATTTTGGCTCCAAATGTTATACTGTATATCATTATCTTAATCGCAAATCATGAACCAAGATCTAGAACAATGATCATGAACACAAACTGCATATCAAATCAAGAACTCAAATTTACACAATTACACCAAAATCATGAACACAACTTGACACCATTTAACACAAACTGCTACCATTAAATCATAAACCAACATGAAAAATGAAGAACACAAACTGCTACCATTATCAAAATTTTGGCTCCAAATGTTATAGTTTCATTATCTTAATCGCAAATCATGAACCAAGATCTAGAACAAAGATCATGAACACAAACTGCATATCAAATCAAGAACTCAAATTTACACAATTACACCAAAATCATGAACACAACTTGACACCATTTAACACAAACTGCTACCATTAAATCATAAACCAACATGAAAAATGAAGAACACAAACTGCTACCATTAAATAAATATGTGCAATCATCAAATCAACAACAGAAACTGCTACCATAAAATCTAACTGTGCAATCATCACATCAAGAACACAAATTGCTACCATTTAACAAACCAAAATACTATCATTACAGTTATAAAATAGATACAGAGTTAAACTACACTAGTTACCAGTTACTGCACCATTAATAATTACATTTATCGAAATTAAATATCAGAACTGCTACTACGTACCATATTAAAGTAATTATCCTCTAGTTCATAATAGACGAGATGATCACCACCTTTACATAATTCTCAACAATTTAATGTACGAGAAGTCTTCTTCACGGCCATCGGTTGATACAACATCTTGTTACTCGTAACTGCTACTACGTACCATATTAAACTAATTATCCTCTAGTTCATAATAGTCGAGATGATCACCACCTCTACATAATTCTCAACACAACATTTAATGTACGAGAAGTCTTCTTCACGGCCCAACATTTAATGTACGAGAAGTCTTCTTCACGGCCATCGGTTGATACAACGTACATCTTCTTACTCATAACTGCTACTACGTACCATATTAAACTAATTATCCTCTAGTTCATAATAGTCGAGATGATCACCACCTTTACATAATTCTCAACACATTTAATGTACGAGAAGTCTTCTTCACGGCCATCGGTTGGTACATCTTCTTAATTATACGGTAGTCCCAAGTTTGGGAGTAGCTTAAGAGGATTCATCTTTGTCATTTACCTACAAGTTGAACGAGTATATATAATGGATTAAGTCTTGAGAATGTGATAAAGGTAGCGAAACAACACTTATTAAATGGACCATTATTACCCCTTTTGTGTCAGCATCAGCAGATTCTTCATCGCTAGAGAAATAGAAAGGGCTCTGTCTCTTCCAATCTGTGTTTTCCCATACCTCCTAATAGTTCAACATACCATATGTGTTTCAAAAAATTTAATTAATGGTATAATTAAGGTATACAACTTTAGCCACAAACACATAACAACTTTAGTATACCTTGTTGGAAATGATTTTGAATTTGGACCTAGTGCCGGAGGTCTCTTTGGAAGCAGCCTCTCTACTCCCGGGTTTACCTTGGGGTAGGGGTAGGGTCTGTCTACAGCCTACCTCCCCCATACCCTGCCCCGGCGGGATTGGGTTTGTTGTTGTTTGGATTTTTGCCTTTGAACCTGTTAAAGCATAAACTTGAATAAATTAAAAATTCACACAGCAGCTTTACATTCAACAATAAATTCACACCTTTTATGTCAGCATCACCAGATTCTTCATCGCTAGAGAAATAGAAAGGGCTCTTTCTCTTCCAATCTGTGTTTTCCCATACCTCCTAATAGTTCAACATACCATTTGTTTCAAAAAAATTTAATTAATGGTATAATTAAGGTATACAACTTTAGCCACAAATAACACATAACAACTTTAGTATATACCTTGTTGGAAGGGATTTTTGTCTTTGAACCTGTAAAAGCATAAACTTGAATAAATTAAAACTTCACACAGCTTTACATTCAACAATAAATTCACACAGCTTTACATTAGAATCGGTAACAACAACCCCAAACATCACCATTTATAGATCAAAAGCCTGTTACTAATTATTGTACAATGAATCATCAACTGATATGTGAAAACATTAAAAAACATACCTTTGTTGTCATTTGGATTCATTGTTTGCGTGTTTTTGTTTGCCACGTCTGTTTTTCAAACTATTACCATTAGCTAAATTAAAAGACAAAGATGAAATGAAAGGTGGCCCAGGATCCTACTGTTACCCGTGGGAATCCGCCGTGGGAATAAGAAGAATCAAGAATGTGTGTTTTGATTAGGGTTTATTGATTTTTGTGTCGGTTTACAATTGATCGGTAAAGGGATTAATTGGCCCTTTACTATTGATCAAGTAGTGGTGGTTTGGTTTAATTGCCCCAGGATCCTACTGTTACCCGTGGGAATCCGCCGTGGGAGTAAGAAGAATGTGTGTTTTGATTAGGGTTTACTCACTTGTTTGTCTGTTTACAATTGATCGGTAAAGGGATTAATTGCCCCTTTACTATTGATCAAGTGGTGGTTTGGTGAGTGGCAAGTTGTGTAGAAAGAAAAAAATAATAATAGTTAAAAAATAATAATAATAAATAAATTAATTAATTAAAAAAAAAAAAAAAAAAAAAAAAAAAAAAATCTAATGGTGTTGACGTGGCGGTGAAAACCAACTATAGCCGATGGTTCGGGTTCGTGGCGGGTTTTAGTGTACCCGTACCCGAACCCGTTTATAATATACCCGTACCCGCCCATATCCCACCGGATACCCGTTATCCATCGGTTTTTCGGGTTTCCCCGCGGGTATCGAGGTTATCCGTAATATAATTAAAAGTTAAAGAAAATGAATATCGTATCAAACGATTTAACGCAACATATCGCAACGCAACGTACTCGGCACGATATTCACCAAAAAAATCAAATGCGCAAGAGGTTTCAAAAGTTAATCATTCTCATTTCAAAAGATAATCTCGTTTTAGCCTTTTAAAAGGGTTTGGTATCCTCATTCGTGTGACGGTAGAGAACACGGACTCACGAGTACTCACTCCAAAAAAACGAATAACCGAATTAATAGTCGAGAAGAGTATTGACAATAACTCGAGTCGAGACGAGATGACGAAAACAAGTCGAAGAGATAACTAACAACAAACATATCAAATAAGATGAGTCGATTGGTAATCGTCTGTATTTTCCCATAATCCCGTTTATTAGTACAAGGTATACTCGTTTTATGATTTAAAACAAGTTTGGACTTACGACAAAATTAATCTTTGGAAATAAAAAATTTCGCCAAGACCCTTTCATTTATCGAACGTTTCCAATTCAAAAGACTTTATTGAAAATCAATTTCCCGAGTAATTTATAATATAACGAGTATTTATATAAACCCTAAACCCTAAAACCTAAACCCTAAACCCTAAACTCTAAACCCTAAACGCTAAACCAATCCGTAACTCAAACAATAACCAAACGAATAGTCCAATAAATCCAAATATGTTAGTGTACGGGTAGCATGTCTCGAATAGTCCAATATCCCTCGTGTGTTCCGTTTTTATCCCAAATGTCACACGAAAGGTTTTCAAAATCGAGATCCTACTTAAGATCCTATGGTAAAGATCGGGATCTTTACCATAGGATCTTAAGTAGGATCTCGATTTTGAAAACCTTTCGTGTGACATTTGGGATAAAAACGGAACACACGAGGGATATTTGACTATTCGAGACATGCTACCCGTACACTAACATATTTGGATTTATTGGACTATTCGTTTGGTTATTGTTTGAGTTACGGATTGGTTTAGCGTTTAGGGTTTAGAGTTTAGGGTTTAGGGTTTAGGTTTTAGGGTTTAGGGTTTATATAAATACTCGTTATATTATAAATTACTCGGGAAATTGATTTTCAATAAAGTCTTTTGAATTGGAAACGTTCGATAAATGAAAGGGTCTTGGCGAAATTTTGTTATTTCCAAAGATTAATTTTGTCGTAAGTCCAAACTTGTTTTAAATCATAAAACGAGTATACCTTGTACTAATAAACGGGATTATGGGAAAATACAGACGATTACCAATCGACTCATCTTATTTGATATGTTTGTTGTTAGTTATCTCTTCGACTTGTTTTCGTCATCTCGTCTCGACTCGAGTTATTGTCAATACTCTTCTCGACTATTAATTCGGTTATTCGTTTTTTTGGAGTGAGTACTCGTGAGTCCGTGTTCTCTACCGTCACACGAATGAGGATACCAAACCCTTTTAAAAGGCTAAAACGAGATTATCTTTTGAAATGAGAATGATTAACTTTTGAAACCTCTTGCGCATTTGATTTTTTTGGTGAATATCGTGCCGAGTACGTTGCGTTGCGATATGTTGCGTTAAATCGTTTGATACGATATTCATTTTCTTTAACTTTTAATTATATTACGGATAACCTCGATACCCGCGGGGAAACCCGAAAAAACCGATGGATAACGGGTATCCGGTGGGATATGGGGCGGGTACGGGTATATTATAAACGGGTTCGGGTACGGGTACACTAAAACCCGCCACGAACCCGAACCATCGGCTATAGTTGGTTTTCACCGCCACGTCAACACCATTAGATTTTTTTTTTTTTTTTTTTTTTTTTTTTTTTTAACTACTATTCTTTTTTTTTTTCTACACATCTTGCCACTCTTAATTAAACCAAACCACCACTTTATCAATAGTTGGAAATATTGAGTTTGGAAGTTTATTATTCACAAAGCATGATATACAACTTGTTGTTGCATCAACTCATTGTACATGGAAAGTCAATACTTGGTAAAAGGAAATCGTAAAACTTCAATTGACACTTTACTTTTGGCGGGCGCCGTCGATCCATTTTCCCGCCTAAAGTCTTGGCATCTACCTCTCCAGCCTATTTATACCTATATATATACCAAAGAACACACACAAACACATATATCCCTTTCAATTCAAAGAAAACTTCAACAATGGCAGCAAATAGTGTTACCTTTCAAAATGATGCTGAAGAGTACGAGTGGGTGTTAAACAACAATTTGCTGTTTGACGCAGTGTTAATTGCTTTCGGGGATGAACCCATTGCAGAATATGGGTCGTATAGGAAGGTAGATACGTGGATGAGGGGTCAAATTTTGAACTGGCTGCATGCGCAAGACTTTTACTGGGATGAGGTTTGGGGATTGTGTGACTACGGGGAGGAGGAGGAAGAAGATGAAGAGGAAGAGGAGGAGGAAGGTGAAGAGGAGGAGGTGGTGCAGCAAAAAGAAGAGGATCAGCAGCAAATTGTGGTGGAGCAGCAAAATGGGTTTGTGCTGCAAAACCAGGGGGAGCAACAAGATGGGTTTCAGGACCCTTATAATCTAGAAAAGAGGGTTAGCGATCTTGAAATTGTGTTTAAACGACTCAAGGAAAGCCAGAAATCGATGGGAAGCAGGGAAGAGAGCTCTGGTTCTAACAAGTTGGGGTGAAATGGAGTGAAGCAGTTTAGGATGATGTTTTTTTTTTTTTTTTTTTTTTTTTTTTTTTAGTATGTTTAGTATTTAGGATGGATAATTAGATGTATATACTTGTAGCCTTAAAAAATATCAATGAAATATTTGATGTTTAATTAATTGTCTGAGAATGGAGTGGATGCACAAAGTTATTACTGCTAGGCAAACTTTTGTTCTGCTAGAGTAAAACGTTGTACTGCTGGGTAATGGGTAGCCGTTTATGGGTTTTAACCGTGGTTTATTTCTAACCGTTGGGGTAACTATTGTCAATTACTTCGCTTTATTTACACTATGTTCTCAAGTTTTTTTAGATGAAGGGAATGAAATGGAGTGAAACTTTATGTGTGTTCTTGGTTTTCTTTGTCCCAACTTTCATAGTGAAGTAAAGTGAATAAAGACAAAAATCAAATGAGTTAATGTCGAAAAGAACCTTGTCTTTAGTGTGTATTTATTATGGATTATAATAGTAATTCCACAAATATAAAAAGTATAAAATGAGGCCACCTACTTTCATTTACTTTACAAACATGCACAAATCTATAAACTTTACTTCCGCTCTTCCCTATTTCTTTACATTCAATTACATTAATTTACTTTACTTACCTCTTAAAAAAAAAACTCTATAACAGAGTAGGGTTTCATAAATTGGATAACTCTCTTTCTTTATACAATTTATACCATTTCTTCAAACTTGAGAAACAATTAATTGAAGTAGGTCCAGTCATAACCCAGCACTCTAATCAAGCATTTACTCAATTTTCATGGCAAATTTAGAGTTTTGTGATACGCATAACCAGGTTGCATTCTTGGAGAAACCAGAAGGGAGTCAACGCTTCCACCAGATAATAGATTTTCTAAACAATACCCACATCAGGTACGCTCTTACAGTCGATCCTACTATCTATGTCTCTCAAATCAAACAGTTTTGGCGGTCTGTTACTACCAATACATTTGAGAATGGAGACAAAGAGTTAATTGCAACAGTTGATGGCAGAAAAATAACTATTACTGAGGCATCTGTTAGGAGGCATCTCCATTTAGCAGATGAAAATGGTATTAGTTCTTTGCCTAATACTGAAATTTTTCATAACCTTTCCAGAATGGGGTATGACACATCTTCTCAAATTCTGACTTTTCAAAAAGGATGTTTTGACCCCCAATGGAGATTCTTCATACATACCATCCTTCATTGTTTAAGTCCAAAGAAAACCGCATGGGAGCAATTCAGCAGCAATATTGCAACTGCTCTCATTTGTTTAGCAACAAACAGGACTTTTAACTTTTCAAAATTAATTTTTGATGGTATGGTGAAAAATGTGGATAACAAATACAAGTTTTTAATGTATCCAAGGTTTATACAAACGGTTTTGAATATACGGAAAAGTTTGCTTCTATCTCATAAAATTGTTTATCCAACTCCTCGCCTTACTCAAAAACTGTTCAGTAACATGAGCATGGCTTCTAGGGGGTTTAATGGGATAGTAGTTCCACTTTTTGAAACAATGTTGGTTCAAAATCAAAACATTCAGGGTGAAGGATCAACAAGCCCAGTTGAGTCCAATCACACACCCACAGGTTCATCTGGTTCTCAATCAGCCTCACAACCAAATATGGGGGAAATGCCCCACGATTCACCTCGATCGGGAGGTAACACACCTGGAAGTGATGAGGGCAGAGTGTCACTAATGGAATTGATGGATATTTGTACCAAATTGACTCAAAGGGTGACTGGGTTGGAGAAAGAACTCAAGGAGACAAAGCAAGAATTCAAGGAGACAGAGCAAGAACTCAAGGAGACAAAGCAAGCACTCAAGGAGACAAAGCAGTTGTATAGTACTGCTTACAAGAAGGTCATTGAAAAAGTGAAGAAATTGCAGTCTAAAGTCAAGTCACTTGAAGCAAAGAGAAAGGCAAATATTGTGGAGTCTACAAGCTCAGATGATGATGACATGGATGTTTCTTCCAAACGGGGGAGGAAGACAGCTGATATTGATCAAGACCCCAATATTTCTTTGGTTGAACAGAATGTTGAGTTTCAGGGGAGGCAAGATATGGGTGAAGAAGATTTGGATGCTGAAAATATTGGTACTTCTCATCAACAAGATATGGATGTGTATGATAGAAGGCAAAGGGCAGATAAAGCAAAGGGCATTATGATTGAAGAAGAGCCACCAAAGAAGGACAAGAAGAGTGTTCTTGCTCAGATTAGTTTTGATGCAGAGGTACCTAATAAAGCACAGGAAGATGAAACATCAGAAATTGTTGATATTGCATATTTCCTTGATCAAACAAGACTTGCAAATCAAGCAACTGAAGCAATGTTTGATCACGCTCAAGAAGTTCAGTATATGATTGATGCTGATGAAGTTTTAAAGGAAAAGTTAGGTAAACTCAGAGGAGATGAAGTGTTGTCCATTGATGAGAAGTCAAGACAACTTGTTGAACTAATAAATTCCAGAAGAAAGTCTGCTGCAGAACAAAAAGCCAAAGAAAAGAGGAGTAAACCACCTAGTAAAGCTCAGCAAAGACACACCATGTGTGTTTACATGATGAACATGGCTGGATACAAAAGGAAGCAGTTCCAAGGTAGAAGTTTTGAGGAGATCAAGAGTGAGTTTGAAAGGGTTTACACAAGAGTGAACACATTTACTCCCATGGGAACAGAAAAACCATGTAGAACTACAAGAAGACATGGTATAATATTGGAGTCTGAATCTTCAAAGAAACAGAAGATTGGTGAAGAAGTACCTACAGCAGATGAAGAAGAAACAGCAGAGGAATTAACTGACGAAAGACTCAAGCAGCATATGATTGTTATAATCCCAGAAGCATTGGATGTTCATCATCCTATTCAAGCTAAACGTCCAATTATTGATTTGGAGATACACAAAGATACATTTGGGAAAGCTTGGAAGATAATCAGGCTAGGAGGACACTCAGAAATTTATAAGTATTTTGAAGATATGCTGAAGATTTTTTATAGAGAAGACTTGGACAATCTATGGAGTCTGGTTAAAGAAATGTTCAGATCTACATATCGTATACAAGACAAAGAGAAGGAGCTATGGGTGGAATTGAAGAGGTTGTATGAACCTGATCCAAAAGATAACTTATGGAATTTTCGAGCTCATGAGTTGAGTACAAAATGGAGACTGTATGATACATGTGGTGTTCACCATGTATCTACAAAGAATGGAGTGGATGTCTACATGCTGATAGAAAAAGATTATCCATTAAGGGCAGCTAGCTTATTTGTTATGTTAGATGCTAAGCTGACAGTTACTGATGAAGACTCAGTAATGGCAAGAGAGTTACTGAGAAAGATCTTCAGACAAGCAAAAAGGAAATAATGTTATTACTGCTTGTGTCTCTATTAGTGTTGCTAGGTTTAACGTTGTACTAACAGGTTTAACTTTGTATAGAAGATATTTGGATTTTGTAACAATTTTCTTTAATAAAGTAGATAGTCTATAAGAGGAATACAAAAGAAGGTATAATCGAAAAAGACCCAAGGGCGGAGATGGTTGAGTTGTTGGTGTTGTGAAGGGGAGGTCACAGGTTCGATACCTGTTGCTTCCTTTTTGGTATTTCCCTCCCCAAAAATTTAAAAAAGCCCCCATTTTTTTTCACCAAATTTCAAAATTAAAGCCCCCCATATTTTTAAAAAAAACCCACCCATATATATATTTTAAAAACCCACCCATATATATTTTTTTCAGCAAATTTCAAAATTAAAGACCCCCATATTTTTTTCAGCAAATTTCAAATTTCGCACATTTCTCACCAATCACAGCCACCACTCACCATCCACCATTCACCAGTAACCAATCACAGCCACCACTCGCCGGTCCGGCCATCAACAACGGAGGGAGGTTCATTTAGATCTAAATTAGGTAATTTTTTTAATTAGGAAATCATTTTTTTTATGCAATAATGGTGAAATTATATTATTCTCGAAATTGTTTTTTACAATTATAAAGATAGCAAATTCTGCCCACTATCCATTGTAATTATACACAAATGATTTGATGCTTATATTGGTTTAATTTGTGACTTGTAGGATATATAGTTTTTTAAAGTTGTATTTTGGGTTTAACATGAATGAAAAATAGCATCTTCAACTTGAAAAACCAACTGTTATTACATAACAAAATTCTGCATACATAGATGCATTGTTGATTGCATAGTTGATTACATACAAGGAGAAAACATAGTACTTATTACAGTAGCATCATAACATCAAGACTAGTAAAGCTCAGCTAATGGTCCTTTTCCCTTTACCCTTAGTGAGTTCAATTGGGCCTTTTCCCTTTCTCTTCTTTGCTTGGATTTCTTCCCTAGTTGCCTGATTTGGTAGGCATAGAACTTGTTCCCTTTTTCCTGGGATTGACAGAGTGTGAACTGGAGGGTTTTTGGACATTGTGGCTTTTTTTGAGACAGCTTCATCTTCAGATGTTGAATGATAGCTAGAAACCAAGCTATCATTAAAAAAGCTACTGTTAAAGGAGCTAAAATCGTCAGAGCTCGAGTCAACAACCTTTCCCTTAGGTGGTATTCTCTTATGAAAGCTACCTGTAGGAGGGTAGGGGAAATTCCAATCAGGTTTAGGAGACATTAGTCCTGATGAATCAGAGGATATTTCAATAACATTTGGCTTGGAAGTCATTGTGGATGAGGTTTAGTGTTTGACAGGTTTTTGATGGTGTAATGTTGTGTGTAATGTTGTGTTTATGTAATGGCCATTTAAAGTAAAGAGGATCACATAGTTCAATGTATAAGTAAATGCCATTAAAGGCTTGGTTGGTATGTGTAGGTAACTTCCTGCATTTAGGTGTAATAAACAAAGTTTGACTTTCTTAAGTATATGCATTTTTGGAACTAGGCAGTGCTAAACACTTGACATTGTAACTTTACAAATCAAAAGGCTGTTAGAAAATAATATTGACATTAACATAGCTGCATTAATATTTAACATCATACCATACATCTATCGTTACCATTCGATGACAGCACAAAACACAACAACATCAGAAAGACTACCAACAACATCAACCATGACACCACAAAACACAAAAGACATAAACATAGTCAACTAACATATCAACCACATCAGTAGTTCATTGATCCAAGCTTCGTGATAAAGTTGCCCAAATCACCTAGACGCTTATGCTTTTGGGCAATATCAACAAGCAACCTATCAGATGCCATCATGTCCTCCTCTTGCATCCTCCTTAAATCAGCAATGCTTTCAAGAGCAGAATCAAAACCATATAAAAGCTCTAACTCCTTGATCATCTTATCCCTATTGTTTATCAGCATTCTTTTCTCAGAAACCTTGTGCCTCAAATCATGAACTTCCTTGGAAGTAGCTTCAACCTGTCGCTCATAGTAAACTAGCATCATGTCTTTCACAAGCTTTGAGTTTGCAACTGTTGCCAATTCAGAACAAATCACTAGTTTAGTTTCCATATATGATTTTGATAACAAAAAATTTTGAGATTTTTTGTAATTTTTAAATTTTATTTTGGTTTGTTAAGAAGAGATGAAAATTATGAGAGGTATGTTGCTTTATATACAACAACAATCAAGAAACACCTAGAGGAAGGAAGATGTATCGAGCCTAGCAATGTGAATAGTGTGTAATGATGAAATAGCCTTCCCCATAATTACTTGCAAGTTGCAAGTTGCAAGTTGCAACAAAAACCATTAATACTATACTAACAGAGTAGTATTATTTTAATTTTCACTTTGCAACAAAAACCATTAATACTAGATTTTACTAATGTATGGTTGTAATATTTTCAAAATAAACATTTTATCCCACATTAGACTTAGGCCCAAACGTATCAAACATTTACAATTTTATATTGGTTTAATTTGTGACGGGTACTAGCAGTACTAAATTTATACTAGCCGTACTAAATTTCACTAGCAGCAGTACCTTTTGTACTAGTAGTGGTAAATACTTGGTTTACTTATGCACAAATGATTTGATGCTTATATTGGTTTAATTTGTGACTTGTAGGATACATACGTTACCATTTGACCTCAACAATAGCATGGACAAGTCTTGGATGAAAACTAGTAGGACCAAGAAACAATATATTGCTGGAGTACACGCGTTTATTAAGTATGCAGAACACAACTTGCAGAAGATGATGAACATCGACCCACGAGGTAATAAACAACAGCTTAAGATGCCATGTCCGTGTATCTCATGTTTAAACCGCATAGAGCATAAAGTGGAGGATGTGCAGTTCCATTTATTCTGCCACGGGATTAATCAAAGCTACACAAATGGGATAAACATGGAGAAAATGATGAGCAAGCAACAACTGCCCAAATACCTGTTAATGCTACAACAGAGGAGTTTGTTGACGACACGGATTTCGACATGGATTTTGTTCCAGAAATTCCAACAGATGGCCCAGCAACAGTGAACATGGTTAATGGTGCAAAAGAATGTTTTGATGAGGATAACCTTGCCAAGTTTCAACAACTATTATTAGACGCGGAGAAGCCACTTTACGAAGGATGTCCTGACTTCACAAAGTTGTCCGCAATAGTTAAACTACTCAACTTGAAGGGTAAGTATGGAGCTTCTGATAAGTTCTTTACTGAATTACTAGGATTGTTGAAAAAGATGCTACCTGCTGGTAACGAAATGGTTGAAAAAACTTATGAGGCAAAAAAACTAGTGAGAATGATGGGATCAGGATACAAAAAGATACATGTATGTAGCAACAACTGCATTCTTTACTGGAAGGTTAACAAGGAGTTGACTGTTTGTCCAACTTGTGGGACATCAAGATGGAAGGTGGATAGTAAGACACATAAAGTGTACGAAAACATTCCGGCAAAGGTAATGTGGTACTTTCCAATTATACCAAGACTGCAACGCCTCTTTAAGTTAGAAAGTATTTCAGAAGATCTAACATGGCACGCAACAAGGAGGATAACAGATGGTGTTTTACGTCACCCCGCAGATTCACAGGCATGGCGTACCATAGATGAAAAATTCCCCGAAATTGCTGAAGATCCGAGAAATCTACGGCTAGGAATATCGGCTGATGGGGTTGACGTCAACTCAGGAAATAGGCATCACAGTGTATGGCCAGTTTTATCTGTCATATACAACCTTCCTCCATGGTTGTGTATGAAAAGAAAGTTTATCATGCTTTCGGTATTGATATCGGGATACCCGGGAAATGATATCGATGTATTTTTAGAACCGTTGGTTGATGATCTGCAAACCTTATTCGAGGAAGGGGTTGATACATACGATGCTTCTAAAAAAGAAAACTTTAATCTGCGCGCCGTTGTGTTATGGACGATAAATGATTACCCTGCACTTGGTACATTATGTGGCTGCCCATACAGTGGATTCAAAGGTTGTGTAGTATGTGGGAAAGATACACACTGTGTTAGACTTTCCGCCTCATCCAAGCAAAGTTATGCTGGACACAGACGATATCTACCATACAACCATCCGTTCAGAACGCAAAGGAAGGCGTTTAATGGACAAGAAGAACCACGTCATGCTCCAAATCCATTGACCGGGGAACAAATATACAACGAGGTACAACATATTGAAAATAAGTGGGGAAAAGGAAAAACCTCGAAAAACCAAGATCAAGATACCAGAGGCAGAGGTGGGAAGATTAAAAAGCAGAAAAGGAAAACAACAGAAGAAGAGGGTAGTTCAAGCCAAGCAAATGAAGCATATTGGAAGAAATTCAACATTTGGTATCGAAAGCTAAGGTATTGGAGGCATCATTCTGTTCCGCATTGTATTGACTTCATGCATGTAGAAAAGAATGTTGGTGAGAGTCTACTCGGAACTTTGCTGAATGTTCCTGGAAAGACAAAAGATGGAATGAATGCTCGACTGGATCTGGAAGAGTTGGGGATAAAAGAAGAGTTGTTTGCTAGGCAAGAAGCAGACAAAACAACACTACCTCCAGCAGGTTACACATTAACGAATGCTGAAAAAGACATCTTTTGTGAAACGTTAAGCAACATCAGGGTACCACAAGGCTATTGTTCAAATTTCTCTAGTTTGGTCAGCCTAAATGATAGGAAGCTCATTGGCCTTAAATCGCATGACTATCACATGCTAATGCAAGAGTTTTTACCCATTGCTATACGTTCAGTCATGCACCCGCCCACACGATATGCTATAATCAGGTTTTGCTTTTTCTTTAAATCTATATGTAGGAAAGAAATCAGCTTGCAAGAACTAGATAAGATGCAAGAAGAACTTGTTGTTACACTGTGCCTACTCGAGAAGTTCTTTCCTCCGTCATTTTTTGATATTATGATACACTTGACTGTGCACCTAACTAGGGAGGTAAAATTATGTGGTCCCATATGCTTTCGGTGGATGTATCCCTTCGAAAGATGTATGAAGGTTATTAAAGGACATGTGCGAAACAGAAATAGACCAGAGGGATGCATTGCCGAGGAGACTATCGCGGAAGAAACAATAGAGTTTTTTAGCGAATATCATAAAACCATGAAAACTATTGGTATCCCAGCTGATAAACATGTAACCAATGAAGTTGAGGACGGAAAGCCATTGTCGGCCGGCAAACCAAGTGAAGTTTCCGTAGAATCCTTTCAGAAAGCACATTTGTATGTAATACAAAATACAGATGAAATTCAACCGTATATCGAGTAAGTATATATTACTAACACATGTCGATTTCGTTGCTTAAAATGTTCTATCAAATATAATAATCAAAGACATTTATTTGTTTCAGGCGACACAAGGAAGTTTTGAAAGGAAAAACCCGGGTAAAAAACTTGCATTGCTGGAGAATGAGCACAGTAAATCTTTTGCTAAGTGGTTACTCGAAGAGGTAATTACTTGTATGTTGTTTATAATTGTTTGTTTGTTGCTATCATCATAATTGTCCCTCCTGTATATGACATTAGATAGAGGTCGACCAGCACACCATTTCATTATCCCAAACACTCCTATTCTTTAATTGTTTGTTTGTTGTTCCTGCAATTTAAAGGTAATATATATACTTGTAATGAAATTCAGGTTGAGAGAGAGTTAGCGATATCCAATGACAGTGTATCAGAAACTGTGAGGTGGATATCATTTGGACCACGCGCCAGCGTAGTGAAATACGAGGCGTATAACATCAATGGGTATACATTTCGTACGAAAAGTAATGATGGCATAGTTTACCAGAACAGTGGGGTTAGTGTTGAGTCAGTAGATGTGCACATATCCAAAAAAGAAGTTGCAACCATAAAAAAAACATCTTATTATGGGGTTTTACAAGAGATATGGGTACTAGATTACCGTTTCAGGCAAATTCCTCTTTTCAAATGTGATTGGGCTAATCGCAAAACTCATGGGGTCAAACATGATCCTCTTGGTTATACGTTGGTAGACCTGAATACTTTCGGCCACAAGGATGATCCGTTCATATTAGCGTCACAAGCAACACAAGTGTTTTATGTGAAAGACCAGGTACAGAAAAATTTGTCCATTGTCTTTAAAACACCTACCAAGAATTACAAAGATACATATGACGAAGTCGATGAGGAGTTTAGTACAGTCATTCACGAGCAAAATGAAAAAATATTGCCACGTGTATATAAAGAAGACTTGGGCAAGGAATCACAAAGTGACTACTATCGAACCGACATTGAAGGTATTGTTATACGAAAATCCAAGTGAAGCATGTCATGCTGCATTAAGACTGCTAGTGTAATAGTTAACCCTGCTGGTTGAAGTTAAGACTGCTGCTCAAGGCTAAGTGCAAGGTTACTGCTGGTATTGTAAAGTTAGTAATGTTAGATGAATAGCTGTTTTAGTATTAAATAGTTGTTCCTGTAATTTAGCCTGTTGTAATGGATTTAGACTCAAAAAAGTCAAGCTTTTCAATGGCAATGAAAAATTTTGCGGTTTTCACTGTTATATGTCCACTTGCAGTCAAGCTTAATTTATTGTATTTGCAGTTTCCATTTATCATGTATATGCACTTGCAGGCACTTTAGTAACATGTTACTTCATTATAAAGTTGAAAATTGACTTTAGAAAGTCAAGTAATCTGGTTCCAGCTAGGGGCAAGTAACATACTTACATACTACTGCATTAAACTAGATAGACTATAAAATCCCAGCATTGTAATGGGGCAAATTAAATGAAGAGTCATGACTAACAGTCTGAACTCAAAATATGACTCTATGATTTAGACACCTAAATAAATACTTCATGTGACCATATGTAACATCTTGAATTTAGTCACACAAACACTCAATGTGACTAATATCAAGGTTAATGATAACTGAGTTCACATTTTGCTATACATATTAGTCACATGAATATTTCACAGTGTGACTATTTTCAATGTATTGGTCACATATAATACCCTTATAATGTGGCCATAAACATAATTTAGATGCACATTTGTGGTATGGTGTTACTATTGTATAGCCTATAGTCACATGATTGTGCTACAATTAAATGTGACCATACACATTAGGAATTGGCAGGCAAACACACACTTAACTTTAGACACACATATTAACTTACGTGACTATTTGTATCGAATTTTGGTCACACTTAATCATGTATGCCTATGGTTTAGTGTGACCATATATGACATTTGGTCACACATCTCAAGTGTGTGACATATATTTGTCACTTTTAAATGCATATCGTGACTATGCTTCAAACTTACTTTTCAGTTGTCACACATTTCAAATTCATATGTGGCTAAATTTTCAACAAAAACTAGCAGTCACGCTTAAATAATGTGTGACAAACTTGAGCATATGATTTAGCCACATACACAATTACTTCGTGTGACCATATATGGATTTTGGTCACACTTTTCAATTGCGTGACATATATTTGTCACATATGTATATATATAGTGTGACTAATGTTTCAACCTTATTTGTATCCGTCACACGTCCCAAATTATAAGTGACTAAAAAATCAAAAAAAAATTTACCAGATACGTATAGTCACGAAAATATTCAAATGTGTGGCTATAGCCTCGGATGTAATTCCGAAATGGTCACACAAGTCGGATCAAGTGTGGCTGTTTATTTTATTCTGGTACATTTAGTCACATAAAAAGGCGACTGTGTGGCTGTTCGAAAAACAGCATGTGTGACTAAATCCCATTTTTGTACTAGTGTCCTGTTGCACCACCAAGGCCCATTCCAAAGAAAATAGAGTTTTCTACAGCTAAAGCTAGCAGCAGTACTTCTCATTCTGCTGCTAAGTCAAAAGTGGTTACTGATACTGTTGTGGGCACTCATTTCTATGCTGTTAAGGCCTCAGCTTGTTGGGTCTGGAAACCCAAAACCAGACACAGCAGTGCATCAATGGACTTCAAGAAATATGATTACTTTGATGCACAAGGCAGATCCAAGCCAGTAATGGCTTGGGTCCCAAAGAGAAACTAATTCTCTTACTTTTTGTGCAGGGCAATCTACAATTGGAGCTAAAGGATAAATGCATTTTTGATAGTGGATGCTCTGGACATATGACTGAAGACAAAAGCAACTTGGAAGATTTTAAGGCTTTTGATGGTGGTTATGTTGCTTTTGGCAATGATCCAAAAGGTGGCAAGATTGTTGGTAAAGGTACTATTAGAACAGGAAAATTGGATTTTGAAAAGGTGTATTTTGTAGAGGGACTTAAGTTCAATCTTTTTAGTGTCTCACAAATGTGTGACAAAAAGAATTTTGTTCTTTTTACAGACACTGATTGTCTTGTTTTGTCTCCTGACTTTAAGTTGCCTCATGATTCAGAAGTACTACTTAAAGTCCCTAGAACAAACAATATATACAGTGTGGACATTAAGAACATCATTCCTAAAAGATATTTAACTTGTCTTTTTGCAAAGGCCACCATTGATGAATCCAAGCTCTGGCATAGAAGATTGGGTCACTTAAATTTCAAAACAATAAATAAATTGGTTAAAGGCAACCTTGTAAGAGGTTTACCTTCAAAAATTTTTGAAAATTCTGAAACCTGTGTTGCTTGTCAGATGGGAAAGCAACACAGAGCTTCTTGTAAGTCCAAAGTGGTGAACTCTATTTTTGAACCCTTGTATATGTTGCATATGGATCTGTTTGGACCAACTTTTGTGAAGAGCTTGAATAAGAAGATGTATTGCTTAGTTGTCACTGATGATTTTAGTAGGTTTACTTGGGTATTCTTCTTAGCAACTAAGGATGAGACTGCTGGCATACTTAAGGCTTTCATTACTAGAGTAGAAAACCTAGTAAATCATAAGGTCAAAGTAATCAGATGTGACAATGGAACTGAATTTAAGAATCATGTAATGAATCAGTTCTGTGAGGAAAAAGGTATTTTAAGGCAGTTTAGTGTGGCTAGAACTCCTCAGCAAAATGGTGTTGCTGAAAGGAGGAATAGGAAATTAATTGAGGCTGCTAGGACTATGTTGTCTGAGTCAAAATTACCCACTACTTTTTGGGCTGAAGCAGTCAACACTGCTTGTTTTGTGCAAAATAGGAGTAAGGTAGTTAAGCCTCATAACAAGACCCCATATGAATTACTTCATGGTAGGAAACCTATGATAGATTTCTTGAAACCATTTGGGTGTCCTGTCACTATCTTAAATACCAATGACCAGCTAGGCAAGTTTGATGAGAAAGCAGAAAAAGGTTTCTTTGTAGGATATTCCACTAATAGCAAGGTATTTAGGGTTTTCAATAGCAGAACTAGACATGTGGAAGAAAATCTGCATGTTAGATTTAGTGAAAACACCCCAAATGTTGCTGTAACAGAACCTAAGTGGCTCTTTGACATTGATTCTTTGACTAAGACCATGAATTATGAGCCAGTGTTGGCAGGTTCTACTAACATGTCTGCAGGAACACAAACTAACCCCAATGCAGGTACACAAGCAAAGAAGGATGCATCTGCAGAGGAGTTTGTTTTGATTGAGAAGTGGAAGTTTAATCAGTTCTTCACACCAACAGATAAAGAGGGAAAGAGTTCTGATGATGATGATGTTCATAAGGAAGTACCAAAGGATGATGCAGAAGGTGATGATGAACCTTCTAATGATGGCACGAATGTTGAAAAGTCAGCAAAGCATGGAAGTTCAAGAAATAAAGCTAGCAGCAGTATCTCCCATTCTGCTGCTAAGCCAAATCATTCTGCTGCTAAGTCTAGCAGTAGTACCTCTCATTCTGCTGCTTAGCCTAGTCGTTCTGCTGCCATGCCCAAGGATTCTGTTGCTGTCTTTAATGAAAGTGTTAATGATGATGTTGACTTTCCTGAATTGGAGGAAATCTACTATGACACAGATGATGATGGTGTGGATGTTTTTGGAGCAGAAGCTGATTTGACAAATATGGAGTCTGTTATTCAAGTCAGTCCTACTCCAACTACAAGGATACATAAGAACCACCCCAAGGAGCAGATAATTGGTGATGTACAATCTGCTGTACAAACCAGACGTAAAACAAAAGGGTTGGGTGATCTACTCCATCAAGGTTTATTTGCTCAATCATTGCATCAGAGAAATAGCTACAAGGACCTACAAAATTGCAAGTTTTCCTGTTTCTTATCACAAGAGGAACCCAAAAATATTCACAAAGCTATGCAAGATTCAAGTTAGGTTGAAGCCATGCAAGAGGAGCTGTTGCAGTTCAAGCTTCAAGAAGTCTGGACACTAGTTGATTTGCCTAATGGGAAGAGGGCAATTGGTACAAAATGGGTGTTCAGGTGCAAAAGAGATGAAAGAGGAATTGTGGTGAGAAACAAAGCAAGACTAGTGGCTCAAGGGTACACTCAGGAAGAAGGAATAGATTATGATGAGGTCTTTGCTCCTGTAGCAAGGATAGAGGCCATTAGACTGTTCTTAGCTTATGCCTCATTTAAGAACTTTCCTGTGTACCAAATGGATGTGAAAAGTGCTTTCTTGTATGGAAAGATTGATGAAGAGGTTTATGTGATGCAACCTCCTGGTTTTGAAGATCCTGACTTTCCAGATAGAGTATATAAAGTGGAGAAAGCACTGTATGGTTTACATCAAGCTCCTAGAGCTTGGTATGACACCTTGTCCAAGTTTTTGTTATCTAATGGGTTCACAAGGGGAACCATTGATAAAACTTTGTTCATCAAGAAAGACAAAAAGGATATCCTACTAGTTCAGGTTTATGTAGATGATATCATTTTTGGGTCTACAAACAAGGTGTTCTGTGAAGAATTTGAGAAGCTCATGCATAACATATTTCAAATGAGTTCTATGGGAGAACTCACATTCTTTCTAGGGCTTCAGGTTAAGCAGACAGCAGATGGGATCTTCATCAGTCAAGACAAGTATGTGGCTGATATGTTAAAGAAATTTGGTTTTAATGATGTGAAGGCAGCTAAGACACCAATGGACAACAACAAACCTTTGCTCAAGGATGAAGATGGGGAAGAGGTTGATGTACATCTTTATAGATCAATGATTGGTTCATTGATGTATCTGACTACTTCAAGGCCAGACATCATGTTTTCTGTGTGTGCTTGTGCCAAATTTCAAGTGTCCCCAAAAGTCTCACACTTGAATGCTGTCAAAAGAATTTTTAGGTATCTAAAGGGTCAACCAAAATTGGGCCTTTGGTATCCTAATAGTTCATCATTTGATTTGGTAGCATACTCAGACAATGATTATGCTGGAGCAAGTTTGGATAGAAAGTCAACCACTGGAGGATGTCAATACCTTGGACATAGGTTAATCTCATGGCAATGCAAGAAACAGACTGTGGTGGCTAATTCAACGACTGAAGCTGAGTATGTGGCTGCTTCTAGTTGCTGTGGACAAGTACTCTGGATTCAGAATCAACTCTTGGATTATGGGTACAATTTCATGAACACCAAAATTTATATTGATAATAACAGCACAATGTGTATAATAAAGAATCCTGTTTTTCACTCTAAAACAAAGCATATAGAGATAAGACATCATTTTATTAGAGATTGTTATGAGAAAAAGTTAATTCAAGTGGTTAAAATACATACTGACAATAATGTTGCTGATCTACTTACAAAAAGTTTTGATGTGAGTAGGTTTCAATTTTTAGTTGCTAGTATAGGTATGATCAATCTTTAAAATCTTATCTCTGTATGATTTGTAAAAAGTTTTTGAGGATTTGTGCTGTTATTAATCAAATAAGTTGTTTCTAGTCTTTGCTATGCCTGTATGTTGTCTACTGCTAAGTTGGTTACTCTGTTGATTGTCTTGTGATTATTGTGAGATACTCTTGTTTGTGTTTTGGTGGTTTTTGGACTAATCTTTTGCAGGATAAGTCACAAGAGTATGGTTGATTGATGAGAAAAAGATGATTATGATATTCAGGGGAGGATATCAATTCAGAATCAGTGATAAGAGTGGATGTTTATCAACACAAGGATCATAAAAGTTTATTCATTAAGTGGTGCATTCATTACATAAGCAGAAGTTACTCCATCTTGGACTTAATGGCAACATAATCAACACAAAACAAAACCAAACACAAACCTAACACAAAACAACTACTTCAGTTTCCCTTTTCCTTGGACATCAGGCATGGTCTTGTGGACTCCTCTGCCACCAATGGCATCAGACACCTTCTTGCAAGGGAGTCCCAGCACTACTGTTCTTGGCTTTGGATCTTGCTTCTTCTCCGGCACAGGGATCCTACTCATTGATGATGCAGCCTTTTCAAACTCACTTGTTAGTAAGACTGATAGCACTTGGAGATCATCATCATCAGATGAGTCAGAAGAAGAGGATGAATCATTCACATAGGGTGGTAGTTCATCTGTTGAAATTTCATCAGAGGAGGTTGTTTCAATCTTTTTCTTTGAAGTTTTGTTCCTTGAGCTTGAGGTGTAGTCTGGTGGAAAATAATCTTTCCATCCTCCGGAAACTGAGTCTGAAGACGAATCGGATGAAATCTCCACAACGTTTGATGGGGAAGGATTCATTGTGTTGGGAAATTGTTTTATGGTATGTGATGGAGTTGGTATTGATAATTTGAGGTCTTTTATAGAACCAAGGGTGCATTAAAGTCATTAAATGCAGGGTTGGTATTAGGAATTAATTCATTGGGTTTGCTGGAATTAATTCAATTATGGTAATTTTTGTGAAGTTGACCAAAAAGTTGGGTATTTATTTTGGGTAATGGTATAAGTGTTTAGAATCCATTCTGCTGCTAAAGATTATGCTGCTCAAAGTTGAAACTATTGGATTCTACTGCTTGGTTTGAAAGTGTAGGGACTATTTTGTTAATTGGCGCGAATAAAGCCCTAAGTGGATCTAAACGGCATAAACACCCAATTCGATCTCACCAATAACTTTGTGCGCCCAAAATTAAACCTAATTCAAACTCTAACACTTCTTTTCATCATTCGATCAAAAACCCCCAAAATCAAAACCCTAATTCACAATGTCGAGACGCACCTACTCCGCTGAACACAATCAAATAGCTTTTCTTCAGAAGGTCCCAGAGGCAGATGGATTTACTGAAGTCATTGACTTTCTTAATGCTACTTCAATTAGGTATGCATTAACAGTTAATCCAACTATATATAGATCCCACATGAGACAGTTTTGGTCGACTGTTACGGCTGAAACTCAAAATGGGGAACAAATGTTAATTGCCACAGTAGATGAAGAAAGAATAGTTGTTACTGAAACATCTGTAAGACGAATTCTTCATCTTGCAGATGATGAAGCAACAACTTACCTTCCTACTTCTACTATTTTTGAGGAACTTGACAAAATTGGGTATGAGAGACCAAACACTAAATTAAAAATTTTCAAACGTCTCCTCTGCCCACAATGGAAATTTCTTATTCATACCATTCTACATTGTCTTAGCCCTAAAACAACTGGCTGGAATGAGTTCAGTACAACTCAAGCATCAGCCTTGATTTGTCTGGCTACAGGACAACCTTTTAACTTTTCGGCTATGATTTTTGAAGGGTTGAAAAAGAATATTTCAGGAAATTTTTATATTTATCCAAGGTTTTTGCAATTAATCATTGATAGTCAATTACAAGAACCTTTTGAACATGAAAAACCTTATAAAAGTTCTGTGCTTGTAACCAAAATGTTTAAACACTTGAGAAAGAATGGGACTAGATTTTCTGGAACTATCACACCTTTGTCCCAACATATTTTAACCATTGCTGCTGCTGTTGCTCAGGGTGAAGAAGCTGAAAACCCCACAGCTTCCCATCACACACCCACTCCTGAAAATACAAGTGAATCATCTCATAATGAACCCCAAAAGACCCAAACACCTAGGTATTCACAAGAAAAGAGCACTGAGTTACCTCAGACTAGTGCTAGTATGGAAGCAGATGAGGCTGCCATAGGTGATGGAGATGGCATGAAGGAAGGGGCTGACACTACTGTTTCCAACTTAGAAGTTGAACAGGCCAGTGTCAACATAGATAAGACCCCAACCTTGGCAACATCTACTGCTGAGGGTTCTCATGAACCTGATGCACATGATGGTAACCCTAGCCAAATGGCTAAAACAGGGGGCTCAGCTGCTCAATCTAGGATTGAGACTGAGTTTCAGTCCAAAGATTCACCTCTCAGGAAAGTTAACACATCCCAAAGTGATGAGGACAGATATGAAACTAATGAGGAATTGATGGATCAATTTGTACAACATGACATTGCCTATGATACACCTCTTGGACCAGGTCACACAGGTCGAAGTGTTGAGGCTAGCATTGAACTTGAAACAGAGGAATTGACAGGTAAAACTAATGTAAAAAATGTCAAATCCAAGGATCCACCTCTCGGGTTAGGTAACACAGACCGAAGTGGTGAGGATAGTGTGAAACAAATAAATGCATTGACGGAAAGATGTACCAAGTTGGAAGCTCAAGTTCTTGATCTCACCAAAATAGTCAAAAGTTTGAAGTTCAGGGTCAACTTTTTGGAAAGAAAGCACAGTTCAAGAGCTACACTTACTAGAAGGTTCAAGAAAATGAATTCCAAACCAAGTTTGGGAGAGGATGCTCCCAAACAGGGGAGGAATGAAGAGGATGAAAACAAGGGTAAAGGGGAGGTTAACATGGATATGGATGTGAATGTTGGTGGTATTGCTGAGAATGAAGTTGAAAAAGATGTTGGAAGTGATGTTGCTGCTGATGTTGGTAAGAAGAAGACACAGGATGATTCTGCTGCTGGTGCAGGACATTCTGCTGCTGGGTTAAAGGATACTGCTGCTGGTTCAGAAAAGAGTTCTGCTGCTGAATTAGATGATGATACCATTCCTATAGCCCAAGTTATGCTAAACCTTAAAACAACACAACAACAACAACAATCACCACAAAAACCTAAACCTGCTGCTACAATGAACCAACCAACATCTTCCAAACCAAAAGCTAAAGGAGTTGTCATTCAAGAACCTGTATCAATTCCAAAACCTGTACAACTAACCATTTCATCAACAGACAAAGGCAAAGGTATCCTAGTGGAAGAACCCAAGAAGAAGTTCAAATTTATGGATGCTGATGCAAAGGAACAACAAAGTAAGTCTGATGCAGATGTTGCAAGAGAAGTTGCATCACAATGGAGAGTAGATGATGAAATGGAAAGACAAAGGCAATTACAAGAGGATTGGGAAGTGGCAATGAGAACTCAGAAGGAGGAAAGAGAGAAGTGCACCCCTGAGGAACAACAAGATGCTATTGCTGATATGCTTGGAGCATTTACAAAGAAGCAAAATGAAAAGAAGGGTGAGTACAAGAAGAAGAAACCTTCCAATACTGATGAGTATAATTATATGAAAATGTATCTAAGAAATCAAGCTTATTGGAAGCCTAGTGCATTCAGAGGAATGAGTAGAGCTGTTGTTGCAAAGGATTATTATGAGACTCATTCAAGAATTAACAGACCAATTGAGCCTATGACTGATGCTGAGATTAAGAAACTTACAAGAAGAGTGGATCCAAAGGCTTATCTTAATCCAGAACCTCAAGTTACAAAGCCTAAAGAAGTAACTGAAGTTGTGCAAGAAAAGATTGTGAAAGAGAAAGAGGTTGTAGGTGAAGCTGAGAAGGAAAAAGAAGTTGTTGAGGAGCAGAATTTTGAAGAGACAAAACCTGAATCTACTATTGGTGTGAAAAGAACAGGAAAAAGGTTAAAGTCTGTTGGAAGGAAAAAGAAAAGAGCTAAATCTGTTGTAATGAGTGATTCTGAAAGCAATTCTAAAGGTGAGAAGGAGTCAAATACTAATGAGTATGGAGCTGAAGAAGTAACTGCAGATGATATGAAAAGGATTATGGATTTTACAGTTCATAAACCTCAAGAAGAACCAGAGATAACAAATGCAGTTCCCTTGGAATCAAAGTACCCAATCATCTCTTATACACATGATGTTCAAGATGGTAGTGAAGCATGGTGGGAGAATAAGAGATCAAATGGTGTATATCAGAAGTTTGTTAGATTCTCACAAATGCTGCATTACATGGATATGGATGATATAGTACAGCTCTGGAGAATGTATAAGGAAAACTTATGGGGATAGAAGACCAGATGTGATCTATGAAAGGCTACACTATTACTACTTGAAGAACATGTTTGAGCCTGATGCAAGAGATATGGAATGGATAGATTTGTTAAGCTCAACCAAGGTTCATAAATGGTATCTATATCAATCATGTGGAGTACATGAGTTGATTGGTAGAGGTGTAGGTGTATACATGCTGGTGGAGAAAGACTATCCCTTGAACAACAATACTGCTGTTATCACCCAGATGTTACAACATGGAAAGTTGAGGTTACAAAGAGCATTTCTGTCAGATCATCAAGCTTATGAGTTAGTAGAAAAGTATAGAAAGATTCTGAAATCAAAGACTTCATAGTAGTAAGTGTTTGGAAGCATCCTCTTTGTGTATATCTGTGCTTAGAAGAAACTTGTATATTTTGGGAGAAAATATCAAGTTTAGGGGAGGATTGTTGGGTTTAAAAGATTTTGCTGCTACTTTGAAGATGCTGCTGCTAAGTATTTTATTCTGCTGCTCATGGTTCTAATGGAAATATACTAAGTATGATTCTGCTGCTAGGCATAGTCATCCTGCTGCTAGTATATTTATTCTGCTGCTGATGATATCTGACGAATGATGAAATAAGCTAAGTGTCAAACTGCTGCTAGCCTAAGATGATTCTGCTGCTAGAGTTTTGATTCTGCTGCTTATTAGATATGTATAGTTTGTTTATGGTAAAGATACGAATAGATATTATTCTTGTATAGAAAGTTTTTGTAACCGACTAGGAGTCCTTAATTAATAAAGGATGTCGAATCATCCACCGAATCCTATGTTTCATCCTAGTTTATTTGATGTGTACCCTTTTCTGAAAGCTCTGCGGGACCACCTACCACTAGTCTTCGGCCGGAGGGGTTTATTGCACAAAAACGCCGGGACGCAGGCTCCCGAAGAGGGAAGCCCAACGAATGTCAGATGCAAAGCCCCGCACCTCATTAAGATCTTATTGGAATACTCTCCCAAAAAAGAAAGAGCAGACCCCATTGAAGACGAGAGTGAGGTACAACAAGGCCATTTCTGTCCACCGCCCTTCTCACGGAGCCGTACGTGGACGTTACCGCTCATACAGCTCCCAGCCAGCAAGCAGTTAGCCTTCCTCTACAAGGAATGGAAGTGTGGGTGAATCAACATCAAATAGAGGAATTCGCTTTTTCTTTTCAGCAATAACATGATAAGAGCATCCCTTTCACAAAAACCTACAAACCCCCCCTATCCTGCCACTTCAGCACAAAAGTTTTTGTAACCGACTAGGAGTCCTTAGAGTATAAAAGGAGGATCTAGGGTTAGGGTTAGGATATGATTGTTTTTAGCATACGTATTGTCTTGTATTCACTTCAAGGTTCGTTGTAACCCGGTTACTTTTGAGTAACCGTATATTAATATATTGAGGTGAAGGTTGAGAGAATTACTGTGTGTTATTGTTAATTCTTCTTAAGATTAATTACTAGTTTCCGCATAGTAATTAATAGATCATTCAAAAGCAGTTTCTATACCTATTGCTTTAGGTTTATATCTAAAGTAATTAACAAGATCGTTAAGCTCATCTGGGATCAACACATATTTTGATTTTGAAATCATCCGTGAATTTAGAATGAAACAGATAAGAAGAGTTAATTGTGATTAGTTGGTGAGTGAATTATGCAAGGGTTGATACAATTGAAACATGACATATTTGTTTTCCAATCTCTATCACAAAAACATAGTTGCTCCAGTGGTTGGAGTGTTGGTTGTGGGGATGGTGACCAGGGTTCGAACCTAAGCAATGTCAAATTTTTTTAATAAATTTCGTGCAAGTCAGGAAGTGCCAAGTGGTATTGAGGTGGCAATGACATGGCATTGAGGTGGAATTAGGTTCGATGATGTGGCATTTCCATGCAGCATGCTTAGTCCCATATATATATATATATATATATATATATATATATATATTGGTTCTATAAAAAAGTCCACTTTGGTGTAAAAGTGTACAAATCACCCCATCCCTTCTCACCTCCTTTTTTTCCCAAACTACAAGGGCCTCATTTTAACTTTTTTTATTTTACAAGGTTTCATTAGTTCTTTTTTATAAATTCACTGATTGCATCATATATAATCAAAATTTTCACATCATTATTTGTAGCAATCCTTCCCAAAATTCTCTCGATCTCTCCCTATAAAATCAAAATATTCATTCGCTTATTTTCCACGCATTCACGCAGTTCTTATCTCCATTCAATCGTTTCTAATCAGATGTCTCAATTCGATCCAGAATGTAAGGGTTTTTAACTGTTTTTAGTATAATTTTTTAATTTTTGTTAGTTAAAATTGAAATCGAAGCTTATATATTTGATATTTAGCTGTTATATGCATTGTTTATTGATTTTTTTTTATTGGTTAATTTTTATTGTATGATCAATTCTGTACCGAATATATGATTTTTTTTTGTTGTAATGTGATGTTTATGGTTGTTACTTGATGTTTAGATTTACTTTTTTTAAGTTATTTTGTATTTTTTTTTTATTTTTGTAGATTAAAAAAAATGTATACTGATGCACTAATTTTATAGACTTTTTTTTAGCTTCGATTATAATGTTTATGTGATTATAGTGTTTATATTATGCATATTTTAGTTTATTATGATATCTGATTTTTGTGATATTTTTTAATCAGTATATTATGTATGCTGATGCACTATTTTCTTCAATTACATGTGGTTTTTTATGATTATGTTTAATGTTTTTTGTGATTTAGAAAAAAAATGTATACTGATGCACTAATTTTATAGATTTTTTTTTAAGCTTTGATTATAATGTTTATGTGATTATAGTGTTTACATTATGCATATTTTAGTTTATTATGATATATCTGATTTTTGTGATATTTTTTAATCAGTATATTATGTATGCTGATGCATTATTTTATTCAATTACATGTGGTTTTTTATGATTGTGTTTCATGTTTTTTTGTGATTTAGTTTGTATATATGTATACTGATGCTCTATTTCTGTAGTGTTTTGTTATTTACTTTAATTATAATGTTTTATATATGCTACTATTAAGTTTTACTCAATCAACATGGTGTATATGTTGATGCACTGATTTGATATTTGATACATTTTACTTTATTATTATATCTGATGCTATGATATTTTCATCATTCTGTTATATATGTTGCAGCACTGATTTGAATGATAACTGTATTTACGTATATTTTTTATATTTTACAGGTTTGATATCAAGTTTTAGTTTTACTTCTAGTTTTAGTTGTAGTTCGTCTTCTAGTGGTGTTGTTCGCGAGTCTGTTGGTAGTATAGACGTTACTAGCATTAAAGATGTGGCTTGCCGTTCTGATGATAGTGTAGACACCTCTAGGAAATGGATTCCTGAAGTAGGTGCTGCTCAGAAGCCTTGTACAAGAACTGTTTTTGTTTCGTTGACTCAGGCTTATAACTTCTATAGGCATTATGCGAAATTAGCTGGGTTTGATATTAAGCTTGGGACGGAGTGTAGGGACGATTCCAGTGATATAAGTATCAAATACTTCAGTTGTAGGAAAAGTGGTAAGAAGAGATATTCAAAATATGATAAGCATAAGTCGGATTATGAGGTTGACAAACGTAGCAAGGGGAAAGGAAGAGCGTTGACAAAGGGAAAGGTATTGATATGTCTCAAGTTAGCGATGCTTTTGTTAAGAAGCCTTTTAGAAAAAATACTTCATGTAAGACTGATTGTTTGGCTTCTATGAGTGTTAGAAAGATTGAGGGCGGTGGGTATGCGGTTTATTAGTTTGTTGAAGAGCATAATCACCCTCTGGTGTCGCAACAGGACATGCAGTTTTTGATGAACTCACGGGATTTAGGTTACTCCAAACAGCATTTCCTTATGCAAGTATCAAATTCTAACGTTGGACCAGTTAGGGCTTTTAAGCTAATGAAAGAAATTTATGGAGGGTTTGAGAATGTTGGAGCGACTGTGGCTGATTGCAAGAACTTTAGATGTGATATGAATCTATTTATCGGAGACCGTGACGCGCAGATGGCTGTTGAGAAGTTGGAGAACCTGGAAAAGCACCGTGAAGGTTTTTATGTGGATTACTACATGGGGGAAGGTGATGCATTGAGTGGTTTATTCTGGGCGGACAATGCTGCGAAGTTGAACTATAAGCGTTTTGGAGATGTTATGTCTTTTGATGCCACGTTTAGATCGAACAAGTAATGTTTTTTGTCCTAACCTTTTTTATATACTCACTGATGCACCTTTTTGCTTAATACTGATGCACTTTTTTAACAACAACAATACAAATGTTTTTTTGCTGGTACAAGATGGTTTTTGTACCATTCACTGGTATAGATAACCATAACCATTCTATGACATTCGGGGCTCGTCTTCTTTCTGATGAGACTATATCTTCCTACAAGTGGCTGCTTCGGGCGTTCCAAAAGGCATTTGTTACTGACCCACAGGTTGTTGTTACAGACTAGGACCCATCGATGAAGCAAGCGATTGCTGATGTTTCCCCAAATGCTCATCACCGTTTATGCATGTGGCACATTATGCAGAAGCTCACGACTAAGATATATTTAGAATAATTATGTATATATATTAGTTTTATAATACTGATACACTAATATGTAACACTGATACAATAATATGTAACACTGAGGCACTAATATGTAACATTGATGCACTAATATGTAACACTAATGCACTAATATGCAACACTGGTGCACTTTTTTGTTTGCATATTAGGTTGGTTCATCTATTTGTAAAAACTTGGATTTCAAGCGAAGGCTTTGTGAGATAGTTTGGAATGATCAGATCTCACCTAGTATATTTTAAGAGGAGTGGGCCAGTATTATTGTTGATTTTGACCTAAGTGAAAATAAGTGGTTGTCTGTTATATATGAAATGAGGGTTAGATGGATTCCAGCTTTTCTCCGAGATGAAGACATGTCTGGACTAATGCGTACGACTTCACGGTCTGAATCTGAGAACCATTTTTTTGGAAGATTTACCACTCCACACCTTACGTTAGTTGAGTTTCTTAACCACTTTGATAGTGCTATGGATTCCCAGCGGTATGGTCAGCGGAAGAATGACCATGAAACTCGTTATAAGACACCTGAATACCGTACATAGCTGAAATTAGAGAGGGATGCTGCTGAGTTGTACACTTTGAGTGTGTTTTTTGATGTTCAAGATGAGCTTTTCTCTTCTATTGCCCATTGCTTATCCGTCAACATTGAAAAGATTGGGTTGTTTGAAAAGTACTTTATTCGTTATACTGAGGTTAAAAAGTGGAAGGACAAGAATTCGTTTGAAGTGTATGAGGTATGTTTGATTCCATTTTTGTTTATGTTTATTTATTTTATTTTATTTTGGAATGTGTGAAATTACATTGTATATAAAATTATTTTTCAATTTGATAATAAAATTATTTTTCAATTTGATAATAAACTGATGCACCTTTATTATATACTCAGATGCATTAATTTATATTAGATTTTATATTTATACTTTTTTTTTATTTTTTTATTTTTTTATTTTATTTATTATTATTATTATTATTATTTTTGTAGGTGTTGTATTCTTCCTCTGATATGAGTGCCACTTGTTCGTGCAAGCGTTTTGACCTTTTTGGGCTTCTTTGCCATCACATTTTTTACGTTTTGAGGATGAACAATGTGCAAGATTTTCCAAAGGAGTATGTTCTTGATAAATGGTCGAAGACTCCGGATAGTATTTGTTTTGATGCTACTATAAATACTGTTGAGACAAGTGCATGTTCTGATGTTCGCGCAATTCATCAGATTGTTGAAGATACTATAGATAGGTTGATGCCATTTAAAGACAAACTTGAGCTGTACCGTTTGCATTTGTTGGATTTACTGTCTTCAGCTGAAGATGAGGTTCCTGTTGCTCTTAACAAGAATAAGGCGGACATTTTTTGTTCCATGCTTGGTGTCACTGAACCAGCTGATGTTGAGATACAAGTTCCCAGGCAATCGAAGAACAAAGGTATTGGTTCCCACTCAAGATGGAAGAATATGGATGAAATATTACGCAAAGAGGCTGAAGCATCAAAGAAGAGAAGAACTTACTTTACTTGTGGAAAAGCTGAAGGTCACAACTCTAGAACCTGCCCATACAGGGACAGCATCAGTGGTAGTCGCAAAAGATCAGCCCGTTCTACTCGTTCCGTAGATGTGGATTACCAGGAGTGATGCACCATTATGTTTCTGAGATGCAGCTATTATATACTTATTCAAAAAAACATTCTATTCCTTTATTTTTTTTAGGATTTCTGTTTGAATAATGAAGTTCTACAAAAAAAAAAAAAAAAAAAAAAAAAAAAAAAAAAAAAAAAAAAAAAACACTCATTTTGTTTGATGAGTCATTTGGATATTGGATTCTATGGAATTTTACTTTGAAGTTGATTTGGATTTATGGAATTTTTATTTTTTTAGGTTTATATATGATTGTATTTTTGATGCACCATTTTTTTTATTATGTTAGTATAGATATGTTTTAATGATTTTATTTGTTTATGGATAATTAAATGTTGCTAAACTGAATGCGGGATTTTTTATTTATTTATTATTATTTTTTTTAAATAACAGATGCATCAATCATTATATATTTGATGCACCTTTTTTTTTAATACATAAACATATTCAATTTAGTATTGTTTATACATATTCAAAATTTACACAAACATATCATCAAATAAATAAAATAAAATAAAAAAATAAAAATAAAACTGATATGTTTTATTTTAACTTTGATGCATCAATTCTCATAACTTTAATGCATCTTTTCGTTTACATAAACATACGTAAACATATCATAAAAAAATAAAAAAATAACTTATATGTTTTTTAAAATCCTCATATGTATCAATTCTCATAAGTTTGATGCATCTTTTCCTTTCATATGTAAACCAATATAATTCAGAAACATAATATTAAGCATTTGTACATCAAAAGATAATAGCATTTCTTTCACAGAAACATAGTATTTTGCTACATGATATTGTTTGCATACACATCATCCATTTTGCAGCAACATATTAGTTGTCTGCTGGATCAAACTTTTTTACATCATAATGTTTGGAAATTAAGTAAATCTAGTTCAAATGTAAGCTTATTACATCATATTTTTTTTGGGCTGAAATTTTCCAAAAAGTTCCATTTTATCATAAGCTTCTTTTCATGTTCATCAAAGTACTTTAAAAACCTTTTTTGCAGCTTTGGGAATGCAGTTTTTTGGAAATTTTGCTTCTGAGCGCCATTTAAGTTGATGTATTTCTCGGACTCCTTTTCTATCTGCTCCCATTTTTCGTTTATTAGTGTCATCAACATCTTTACGACGTACTTTCTACGAAGGCTCGTCAGTTGGTAATTTTTCCCCAAACTCTCTTTCTTAAATCCTGAGCTGAATTCCCTTTTCCTTCCGTAGAAAGTCTCCATATGTCTCATCACAAATATTGCAGAACCGAAATGGTTTAACCTTGTTTCACACTCTAACTTCATTATCTTGAATTTTGATTTGGCTATCTTGGCTGCACTTGGGTGATTTACTGATTCCAGGTAAGTCGCAAATGCTTTTGTCTGTCATATAATTAATATTTCAATACATTTTAAATACAAACAGATGCAATTTTTTTATTTATAAATGTGATACTCTAATTTTAAAACATTTATAAATTTTTGGTATCATATTCATGTCCAGGTTCAACTACAAAGGCATTATTCACATAAATATGTGTTATGATTATGTTAATATATGCATTAACTAATGATGTATCAGATGTGTTATCTAATGATGTAGTATCACATACTTTTTTTGCCTATACGTACAGTGTCATTTTATTTGATTACCTATTCATAATAAATTACCATACAACAAAATAACGTAACATGTTGATATAAATAATGCCTAAACACGTTATTAATATTTTTTGATATCTCTACGTTTTGATAATCACAAAATGTAAAATCATTAAACGAAAAGTTATGACGTAAACAAGTATTTAGTTGTAAATATCTATTTTAACAACTCAATCACTTAAGGTATGAATAAACAAATGCTTAATGCATTATATGATCAAAGGAACTTTTTCTTAATCTCTAAACTTTTTATAAAATGTCAAAAACATTTTATATATTTTTGAAAAACATTTTTGGTATTAAATAAATATGTTTAATCTATTATAAATATATGAATTCAAATTTTCAACCAAAAATGGCAAAAATGTCCCAGAAAAACCTTCCCCACAAAAGGACAAAACTGGGCATCTCTCTAAATCCTTTGATCATATTGTCTTAAGCTTTTGTTTCAAGTGATCCAAAGCTTCAACTTCTCAAGTGCAAAAGAAGAATACTTCTATCCTTCAAGACAAGAAGTATTACAACTTGGTGTATTTCTTCCATCCAAGTTGTTGGTGTATCATTACTGTAAATCATTCATTTATTTGTATAAGTTGTGAATACTTGTTAGATTAGTGTGAGTATAGTTGGTTAGGCTAGATTAGTGTGTAAGTTGTGAAGGTGTGAAGAAGTTAAGGTGTGTAAGTAGTGAAGGTGTGAAGAAGTAGAAGAGTACATAAGTAGTGTAGAAGTTTTGAAGCCGTCGTGAAGAAGTTGTGAAGCCGGTGTGAAGAAGTTGTGAATTAGTTGTGTGAAGTTGTGAGATTGGTTCTAGCTACGATTAGAACTCGACATTTAGCTTTGTGTCGTTAAACCGGTGTAAGCGAAAGTTGTGTAAGGTTTTCTCCGCCATAAGGGAGCTTGTTGATATAGTGAAGAAAACTCTCGAGTTAGGTGCTCGAGGAGTGGAGTAGGGCAAGGAAGGTGTCCTTGTAGCCGAACCACTATAAATCCTTTGTCTCGCGGTTAGATCTTTCCATCTCTCTCTTTCATTTCATTTCATTACTTTACTTGCATTGTTAATTTAAATCTACTTATATTTGTTCATATTGTTCAAGAGTTGAGTTCACATAAAGTCGAATCTAAGTCTTCAAAAATAAACTAAGCTTTCATAATAAATTAAAAAGACGTAAAACTATTCAACCCCCCCTTCTAGTTTTCCACAATTGGTATCAAGAGCCACGTCAAACAAGATTTTTAAAATAAACTGTATTTTAAAACTTGAAATGATCTTTGGAATCTGAAAAATATTTAGAAGGGCAATCCATGCAAAGACCACCACTATTTGAGAGTGATGGTTTTCTTTATTGGAAAAATAGATTCGAAACTTATGTGAAATCAAAAGATCTTGATCTTTTGCATGTTATTACCTATGGTGATTTTCCACCTATTCAATATAATCCTTTAACTAAAATAGATGAAATTGTACCTTTTGAAAAACAAAATGATGATTTGAAAAAGAAACTAGCAAAAAATAATGTGGCTAAAATGGTAATTTATAATGCGTTACCACGTAAAGAATATGAACGAATTTTTATGTGTCAAACCGCAAAAGAAATTTGGGATTCTTTACTAATCACTCACCAAGGTAATAGTCAAGTCAAAGATAACAAAATAGATCTTCTTGTTCAACAATATGAACAATTTACAATTCCTGAAGAGGAATCTATTGATAATGCATTTGCTAAATTTAACACTATTATCACAAGTTTAAAAGCACTTGATGAGACTTTTTCTAGCAAAAATTGTGTAAGGAAATTTCTTAGGGCATTACATCCAAAATGACGCGTGAAGGTCACGGCTATTGAAGAATCGAAGAACTTGATGACGCTATCGCTTGATGAACTTATCGGCAACTTGAAGGTCCATGAAGAAATTATAAAGAGAGACTCGGAAACGGTCAAGAGTAAGAAAGATCAAATAAAATCTCTTGCGCTAAAAGCCAAAAAGGAAATTAGTGATGATAACGACTCAAGTGACGATAGTGAAGACGAAGAATATGCAATGGCCGTAAGAGAGTTCAAGAAATTTTTCAAGAGACGAGGAAGATTCACAAGACAACCACGAGATGAAAGAAGATCGCTTCAAAGAAATAGGAATGATAACTACGGGAAAAGAAAGTGCTTTAGATGTGGAAGCCAAAACCATCTCGTTGGCGAATGTCCGAAGCCACCGGGTTATGATTACCAAAACGCCTTTGTTAGCGGAGCATGGAGTGATAGCGACAAAAATGAAGCGGAAAAAGTAAACGACGAAAAATGTCTTGTAGCTCAAGCCACCGATGAAATATGTCTAGGAATAAATTTGGAGCCCGACGAATGGATTAAGGATAGTGGATGCTCGAAGCACATGACGGGGAATCGCAAGCTATTTACCTCCTACAAGGCATACAACGGAGGTAATGTTATTTTCGGTAGTGACTTTCGTGGTAAAATCATTGGCAAAGGTACGATCTCTCAAGACTCCCTAACTATTGAAAATGTTGAGCATGTAGATAATTTAACATACAACTTGCTTAGTATAGGACAAATATGTGATAATAAGTGTAGAGTTACCTTTACCGATAGAGATAGCGAAATAGTTAAAGACGGAAAGGTTATAGGTAGAGGAATTAGGAAAGGTGGTGTATATGTCATGAAACTAGGAAATAAACCGGAAGATAAAATATGTCTAGCAACCTTAGATGAAAACTCTACATTGTGGCATAGGAGATTAGGTCACGCTAATATGCAACAAATACAATCCCTAGCCTCTAAGGAATTAGTTAGAAATTTGCCAAACCTAAGATATGACCAACATTTTTATGATGCTTGTAAAATGGGAAAACAAGCACACGCTAGTCACAAAGCTAAGAATATAGTCTCCACTACCAGATGCCTAGAATTATTACACATGGACCTTTTTGGTCCATCCGCAGTGCGGAGTTACGGAGGTAACCCATATACCTTGGTAATTGTAGACGACTATTCACGATACACGTGGACTAGATTTTTAAGTGATAAAACCGAAGCCTTTGATAAGTTTGAAATTTTTAGTAAAATGATTCAAAACAAACTAGGATGTTCCATAGTATCTATTAGGACGGACCATGGTCGGGAATTTGATAACGAAGTGCAGTTCGGAAAATATTGTGATTTAAATGGAATATCTCACAATTTCTCCGCTCCTCGCACTCCACAATCAAATGGGGTAGTAGAAAGAAAGAATCGTTCCCTACAAGAAATGAGTAGAACAATGCTAAATGAACAATCTATCCCACAAAAATTTTGGTGTCACGCCGTAGATACATCAACATATATAATAAATAGAGTCTCAATTAGGAGAATTTTAGGAAAAACCCCATATGAATTATTAAGAGGTAGAAAACCTAATCTAAATTATTTTAGGGTATTCGTGAGCAAATGTTTTGTTCTCAATACAAAAGACTACCTTACTAAGTTTGATCCTAAGTCGTACGAAGGAACTTTTCTAGGGTATTCGCAAAATAGTAAAGCCTATATAATACTTAATAAACACACTATGAAAGTAGAAGAATCCTTGAATGTAACATTTGATGAAACTCCACCACCACCTAAAACATTGCCTCTAGAAGATGATGACCTAGTTGAAGAAGAAGCTATTGAGGTTAGTAAAATTAAACCCTTAGGTGGTGATAATGAAAACATAAAACTAGGAGAAAACGAAATAGTAAATATTAAGGAATCTAAATCACATCCAATAGATAATATAATAGGAAGCCTAAATCAAAGAACCCTTAGATCACAAGCTCAAGATAAAAATAACTTCTTTTGTTTTCTCTCAACAATAGAACCTAAGAATATAAATGAAGCCTTAAAAGATGAAAGTTAGGTTATGGCCATGCAAGAGGAACTAAACCAATTTAAGACAAATGATGTTTGGGAACTAGTCCCAAATCCCATGAATATGACCATCATAGGAACTAAATGGGTATATAGAAATAAGTTAGATAAAAATGGAATTGTTACTAGAAACAAAGCTAGGTTAGTCGCCCAAGGTTATAATTAACAGGAAGGAATTGATTATGACGAAACTTATGCCCCCGTAGCTAGGTTAGAATCTATAAGAATACTCCTTGCCTATGCATGTTCCCTAGACTTTAAGTTATTTCAAATGGACGTGAAAAGTGCATTCCTTAACGGTTTTATCAATGAGGAGGTATACGTGGCACAACCTCCAGGATTCATTGACTTCGCAAAACCTGATTATGTTTATAGACTCAAGAAAGCTTTATATGGACTCAAACAAGCTCCCAAGGCTTGGTATGATCGATTAAAAGCTTTTCTTATTAAACATGATTATTCCATGGGAATGGTAGATAACACTCTTTTCACGAAAAAGAAAAGCCCAAATCTCATCATTGTCCAAATTTATGTTGACGACATTATATTTGGATCGACTTGTCAGGATATGTGTGATGAATTCGCCAAAATCATGCATGATGAGTTTGAGATGAGTATGATGGGCGAACTAAATTTCTTCCTAGGATTACAGATAAAACAATTAGAAGATGGAATATTCTTTAATCAATCTAAGTACATTAAGGAAATGCTTAAGAAATTTGGACTAGAAGACTCTAAGCCTATGAAAACACCGATGTCCACAGAAGTAAAACTCACAAGAGATGAAGAAGGTGAGTCCGTAGAAAACACTAAGTATAGAGGAATGATAGGTAGTTTATTATATCTAACGGCAAGTAGACCGGATATCATGTTTAGTGTCTGCCTTTGTGCTCGATTTCAAGAGGATCCCAAAACCTCTCACCTAGAAGTGGTTAAGCGTATCTTCTGATACATTAAAGGCACTATACACTTAGGATTATGGTATCCTAAGGGATCCGGCATAGAAACCATTGTCTATGCGGATTCGGATCATGCGGGAGACTACGTGGATAGAAAGAGCACTAGTGGCATTTGCACGTTCATGGGATGTTGTCTAACATCCTGGTTTTCGGAGAAGCAAACCGCTCTTGCTATTTCTACTACAGAAGCTGAATACGTAAGCGCTGGAAAGGCATGTCAACAAGCACTATGGATGAAACAAGCTCTCGTAGATTATGGCATTAGGTTAGATAATATCCCAATTATGTGTGATAACAAAGGTGCTATAGACTTAAGTAAGAATCCCGTTCAACACTCTAGGACTAAACATATAGAAATACGTCACCACTTCCTTCGCGATAACGTTCAAAAAGGAAACATATTTATAGAAAAGGTTGCATCGGAAGATAACTTAGTGGACATATTCACTAAACCCCTTAAGCGCGAACTCTTTAACCACTTACGTTTAGGCCTAGGAATGATGGAACAAATTGACTGAATGTTTTGCACTTTTGGTAATTTTTCTTATCGTCAGATGGGCGGCCCCCTTAATTCATAAAGGCGGCCCCCTTAATTTTAAGGGGACCGCCCATGTATTTAAGGGGACCGGCCATCTGTCAGAAAATAAAATTTTTTCTTTTCTTCTTCTCATATGTGTCTAGGAATCTATTTTGCACAAAATAAAGATTGGGAAACACTTCTATTTTTGCATAAACATATTTATATACAAAACCTAATCTATTTTATTTAAATCATTCTCACATCTAGGAAAACACATGAAAATCATTTTCCTTGCATTGTTGAATAATGCTAAAAATATTTTTCTTTCATGCATAAAATCTCACAAGAATTGTCAAAATATATAACCTAATATATATCTTTGATATTCATAAATTGAGCAAAATCAAATAAAGGAGACTTTGGATTGTTTCTTAGGAAATTTTTGCATTTAGGAGTCGAAACAATTACATCTTCACATTTGTTGCATATAGGCACACACTAGAACACATTTGCTCCATCACCAATTCCGTGTTAGCTTCTAAGTGCCCTTAGTCTAGTAACCTTGCCTTATATGATTACTTGCCTTAATATTGATTAATTGCTAGATAGAAGTTCTTGCTTGCTTATGTGTTTAATTAATATGTATTGCATGCATAATTATTAGTATATTATATGCTTTATTGCCTCAAAGAGTGGGACTTGCCTAAAACCAAAAGCTCCAAACATAGCCCTCCTTACCTATTTCTGCAGAAAAACTCATTTCTGGAACTCAGAATGACACCAGATGGGCGGCCCCCTTAATTCATAAGGCGGCCCCCTTAATTATTAAGGGGACCGGCCCTAATTAAGGGGACCGGCCATCTGTAGGACGAGTTCACAGAATCTTTTTCTGCTTTTTAGCCAATTTCATCCTACACTTCCCTAAATTCACAAATATATTCTGTCATGATCACCCCAACAAGTTTATCCATCCTTAATCACATCAATCCTCCACTATAAATAACCCCATTCCTCACCATATTCACTCATCCCATCATGTCTTCTCCCATCAACCCAAAACCAAAAACCTCAAAGCTAGCAAGGATGACCATGAAACCCGGGTGGAAAAGAAAACCTCACCCTCACAACAAGTCCATCACTAATGGTGTGACTAGACAACCAACACCTCTATCCACTTTCATTCCCAACTACTCTCCAAGATCTCAACATCATTCCATTGAACCATTTCACAATCCCTATCATGTTGGCCAAACATCCACATTCACTCCAAACTACACTTCTAAACCTAAAACCAACTTCCATGAAACCTTCAAAAATCCTCATCATTTTGGTCAACCATCAACCAAATTTCATCCATTCCCACCAAATGATCACATCTACATTCCCTCGGAAAGGCAAAAGTTTCATGAAGAGCTCAACCAAATCCACGATCTTAGTGATCTCCTTGCTATGCATCTTGCACAATGCAACAAGGGAAAACCTCCATCCTCACCCTACTCAAATTACTTACCCCACTCTATCAACTTAGATCAAGTCACAAACCACACCCACTATTGCCCTTGTTGCATCTTCCTTCAAAAACAAATTCTCCACTTAAGTGAAGATATTTCTTGGATCGAATATCTACTCACTCGTCCTCATCCTATTCCTCCGCTAAACCAATACAACATTGTTAGATCCACTTCATCCGCTCCATTTCCCTCACCATCAAATAACTAAGCCATATTCCCATGCTTTCCGCCCCAAAATAAAAACCCTCACCCTTTTGTGTCGCAAGCAAGTCCAATCGCTCTCTTTGGCAATATTAGGACCATTAGTATTTTTGTTTGTAACCTTTATGTTTTAAGCATATTGTGTGATGTAATGATGATTCATGTGATCATCTTGAATGAATGAATAAGATTAGTTGTTTGTTCTAAATTTTTTTTTGCTATGCATATATATGTCTTGTGTTCTTAACTTGTTTTTGCAGCCAAGATTTCCATAGCTCGTCTCCTTGGTGCCCTCAAACGAGGGGGAGCACACATCAAGGGGGAGTTCTCGTCCCGACAAATTTCATATCTAAAACTTGTCGGCATAACCTTTTTGATTCTACAAAAAGGGGAAGAAATAGATGTGACTCACTAAATACTTGTCTAAAAACTAATTTTTCAATTTAATGAGTCTAGATTTTGTAATCATCAAAAAGGGAGAGATTGTTGATATAAATAATGCCTAAACACGGTATTAATATTTTTCGATATCTCTACGTTTTGATAATCACAAAATGTAAAATCATTAAACGAAAAGTTATGACGTAAACAAGTATTTAGTTGTAAATATCTATTTTAACAACTCAATCACTTAAGGTATGAATAAACAAATGCTTAATGCATTATATGATCAAAGGAACTTTTTCTTAATCTCTAAACTTTTTATAAAATGTCAAAAACATTTTATATATTTTTGAAAAACATTTTTGGTATTAAATAAATATGTTTAATCTATTATAAATATATGAATTCAAATTTTCAACCAAAAATGGCAAAAATGTCCCAGAAAAACCTTCCCCACAAAAGGACAAAACTGGGCAACGTTCAGCAGGGGCGGCCCCCTTAATTCATAAAGGCGGCCCCCTTAAAATTAAGGGGACCGGCCCCCTATTTAAGGGGACCGCCCCGCTCCAGTAGCTTCCCAGTTTTTGCCTATAAATACTGGTTTATCTCTGGACTTTTTCCTCACCTTTTGCACCTCAAACTTTCTGTTCTAAATCTCTTCTTCTATCTCTCTAAATCCTTTGATCATATTGTCTTAAGCTTTTGTTTCAAGTGATCCAAAGCTTCAACTTCTCAAGTGCAAAAGAAGACTACTTCTATCCTTCAAGACAAGAAGTATTACAACTTGGTGTATTTCTTCCATCCAAGTTGTTGGTGTATCATTACTGTAAATCATTCATTTATTTGTATAAGTTGTGAATACTTGTTAGATTAGTGTGAGTATAGTTGGTTAGGCTAGATTAGTGTGTAAGTTGTGAAGGTGTGAAGAAGTTAAGGTGTGTAAGTAGTGAAGGTGTGAAGAAGTAGAAGAGTACATAAGTAGTGTAGAAGTTGTGAAGCCGTCGTGAAGAAGTTGTGAAGCCGGTGTGAAGAAGTTGTGAATTAGTTGTGTGAAGTTGTGAGATTGGTTCTAGCTACGATTAGAACTCGACATTTAGCTTTGTGTCGTTAAACCGGTGTAAGCGAAAGTTGTGTAAGGTTTTCTCCGCCATAAGGGAGCTTGTTGATATAGTGACGAAAACTCTCGAGTTAGGTGCTCGAGGAGTGGAGTAGGGCAAGGAAGGTGTCCTTGTAGCCGAACCACTATAAATCCTTTGTCTCGCGGTTAGATCTTTCCATCTCTCTCTTTCATTTCATTTCATTACTTTACTTGCATTGTTAATTTAGATCTACTTATATTTTTTCATATTGTTCAAGAGTTGAGTTCACATAAAGTCGAATGTAAGTCTTCAAAAATAAACTAAGCTTTCATAATAAATTAAAAAGACTTAAAACTATTCAACCCCCCCTTCTAGTTTTCCACATAACATATTCTGTAATGACATGCAATAACACAATATCCAATATTTGATTCCATATTCAATACATTTTAAAGCAAAACAGATGCAATCTTTTTATAAATGTGATGCTCTAATTTTAAAACATTTATAAAACTTACCAACTCAAACGGAGTATCCCCATATCGCCTTTGAATGTCTTGGCTTTCATTATACACGTTGTCGATGATATCAGCTTCCCATGTTTTTAAGTTGTATACAATCAGATAGTAATGATTGTATTGATCTTTAGGCATTGTTATCGGGAAGAATACCTGTTTCATATTCATATTGTTAAACACCAGATATCATTTATTTGTACAATATTTTTAAATTTATATACTATCAACAAAGAATATATATATATATATATATATATATATTATATATATATATTACCAATTCAACGTTGTCCAGGTTGTTTTTTGTTGAATATTTAAGCACATCCTCCATTTTTTTTCTGAAATCTTCTTGCTTCCGTGATAGCTTCAAAACACGAAACACGATTTACCGTATCAAAACATGTTAACACAGATGCACTAAAATGGAATATTAATAATCATATAGATGCTATAACATATTCTATAACCATACCAAAATACAACCATACAGAAAACCATATTATGCTATAATTTTAGTATTTTTTAAAACCATACATTGTTTCGTATTTTAACACATATGCAGTAAAATTTAATATTAATAATCATATAGATGCTATAACATATTCTACAACCATACCAAAATAAAATCAGATTTTAGCTAACAAATACTGTCTGATGTAATTTATCCCTTATATCCTTCATCCATTGTAATATTATATACATATGATATAAAAAAAAAATTCTTACCATCATGCCAGTTTTGCAGAATATAAATCGTGATGTTATCTTATTTTTCAATTTCTCGGCGTTGTTCTGAATTATGCTCCACACATCTACTGCCGCGCTTGTGACTAGTAAGTTTTGATACATACTTTCAAATACCACTCTTGGAATCGCCATGTCGAACGTTTTGAATACAATATCCCTATATTAATTCAAAATATAGATGCATTAACAACATTATTACGATGCATTAAAATATATATATATATATATATATATATATATATATATATATATATATATATATATATATATATATATATATATATATATATATATATATATGCAGTAAAATTTAATATTAATAATCGTATAGATGCTATAACATATTCTACAACCATACCAAAATAAAACCAGATTTTAGCTAACAAATACTGTCTGATGTAATTTATCCCTTATATCCTTCATCCATTGTAATATTATATACATATGATATAAAAAAAAATTCTTACCATCATGCCAGTTTTGCAGAATATAAATCGTGATGTTATCTTATTTTTCAATTTCTCGGCGTTGTTCTGAATTATGCTCCACACATCTACTGCCGCGCTTGTGACTAGTAAGTTTTGATACATACTTTCAAATACCACTCTTGGAATCGCCATGTCGGACGTTTTGAATACAATATCCGTATATTAATTCAAAATATAGATGCATTAACAACATTATTACAATGCATTAAAATATATATATATATATATATATATATATATATATATATATATATATATATATATATAATTTTAAATTTAGTATTTTTAGCTTTACTTACATAGGAGCAATCATCCCGCTAAATATGCAATCGATGATTTATTTCTCAATAGCTTGCAAGTTGCTGGTGATGTTAACCTTTCTCTTGACATAGGGAGAAAGTAATGCTTCAATTGGTACAGTCACTCGTTTCCCTCTGACTTCGGTTTCTTTTCCCATCTGACTTGCTTATGTTGGTCTCATGGACCTTAATGGGACTGCAATGATTGGTTCTTTGGTCGATAGGATTTCTTTTTCAGATGTTAGCGCTTCTTTCCCTTTAGTTGCACCAGTTTTAACAACTTTAGATAGTTATGATTTCTTTATCGTCAACTTCAGTCTTTTTTGCGGCACTTCTGTGTTTGTTTCTGGTTGAATGACCGTATCTACATCCACATTTTGCTGTATTGATGTGTCGGTTTTTTCAACCTTTTCTTGAACCTTATTAACAGTAGTTATTTGATTGATTTCTTCACAGCTTTCCATGGTTTTTTCCACATTTTCTCGAGATTGCAAATCTGAAACATTAGTATTATGAGCTGGTGCATCATTATTTGTTGCATCAGGTGTTTCCACCACCCCATTTTTCTTTACTGGTGCATCAGATTTTTCTGCGTCATCTTTCTTGTTCACAAACTTATCTTTAAACAATCCCATCATTTCGTCCTTTTTTTATGCCATCGCCCCGCTTTTCTGATTATCTGCATTTTCTATTTCTTCTGGCTGAGTGATTGGTAGATTCAATACCTTTTCTTGATTTGTGTTTACATCATTCAACTCGTCACTCTGTGAAAAGAGATTGAAACTTGGTGGCGTGAAATCCATCCTGTGTCTTGATACCACCGACCCACCTTCTTTACCTTCCGATGTTTTTTCATTTAAAGCCGGGAATGGAACAGGTGGAAACCGTGTTAATTCTCCCTTATTCTTTAGGTTTCCTAATATTTGGCTTGTTTTTTATTATTATTCTTCTTCGTCTTCTTTTTTGATGATCCTTCATCCGGTGATGTTGCGACCATCATAATCTCCGTACATTCAACAGGTGACTCAACAGCTTTTAGAACTTCATCCGATGCATCAGATGCACCTTTTTCCTTCAACAACTGCACCTCTATTCCCTTTTCAATTGACCCTTCGGATGCACCCTTTTCTTTAACAATCCCTGCATCTCCGCCTTCGTTAACTTCATCAACTCCCATTTGATTACCGTTTACACCTTCATTCACTCCATCTTTTTCTTTGTTTCCCGCATTTCCTTCCAAAATATCTTCGGGTGTTTCTAAAACAGTATCCACGTCTTCTTCTTCTTCCTGAGAAATATGTGTTTCTAAAAAGTGGTCTGTTCTCATGTTATTTTCTTCCTGAGAAATCTGTGTGCCGCTGAGATGTTTGTCATCTTCTGGTATTGTTTTTTTGGATTCAAGTGCTGCAGCAACTTTACCTGGTTTAAACGCTCTCATCAGTTTTTCATTTCTGGCCTCGATAAGTGCTTTAAACTCATCGTCTTCTGGGTAGGAAATCGATGCCATTTTAAGCATCTCGTCAACCACCCCTTGTACACCAATTGTTATTGACAACTCCTTATTTATCTCCATCTTCATCTCCTGTATACAAATTTTCACATACAATGTATAAATTATTATCGATGTCGTATTTTTCATACATATAGCATATGCACTAATTATAGATAGCAGATGCACTAATTATATGTAGCAGATGCACCAAACATATATAGCAGATGCACCAAACATATAATTAATACCAATTGTTATACCTGATGGACTAATTATATATAGCACATGCACCAATTTTATATATCAGATGCACCAAACATACAATTAAGATGCCCTTAAAATTTCATTTGATGGTTTAACAACTGTTCATACATATGCTTAAAAAGTAAAAATAACAATCTTGTATAACACATATTAATTAAAAACATATTATATATTATCTAACCATAATACCATACTATGTAATGCATTTTTTTCTAAACATATAGTGTTAATTTTATTTAAATATATATGAAATTACCTCAGTTGTTTTCTTTTTAAAGTTTTTGATTTCTTCAATTCTAGATGAACCTTCACCAATTTTAGAAATCACATCTTCCAAATCCACTCTTGGTGTGTAAACTTGGTGTATTTTTTCTTCGTGCCCATACTCGAGTTGCTTTGCTGTAAATTTATTGATGAATTTTATTCAAATATCAGTAAAATATTTAGAATATATGATAACTCGGATACGTTAATACTTTTTATGCATTTTTTGTATATATTACCTGGTGATTTCCTCATGTTTTGTATTGCCTTCCTTGTAAGCTTCCTTTTCTTTTTTGGTTCAACGTATTGCAAACCTTCTTTTATGGGCAGCTTTCCAAATCCACCCATCTTCAGCTCTTGTTTTTCTCTCCTCTTCAATTTTTGTGTTTGCCATGCCTTAATGGCTGGGATTTCTTCATCAATTTCAACTTCTTCCGACACAGTTGAGTTTAGATACAAAAGCTGCAAAAAAGTAAATAAATAAATGAATAAACATACATATTGCAAACAATCTGAATAGTACTTTATATAATATTATATGCAGATGCACCATGTTTTTTTGTTATTGACGCACTATGTTAGGAATATAAATATTCAGTTGAAGACTCGGTCACCCCGAGTACTTAGTAGCACATCATAGCTCGTAGGATCATTAGTAATATTATTAGTAGTATAGTTATTATTAATATTGTGGAGTGGGTCGGGTCTTTACCCACTGTCAGCTTGCTCCACAGCCCGCTAGGGGCATATTATGTAGTAAGTATAAATACCCCTTCCCTTGCAAGGGAAGGGTTGGACCTTTCACATTAAGCTAATATCATCTTGTTTCTCTCTCTACAAAGGCTCCCAACCTCTCTCTTTCTCTCTCTAAGTTCTTACTCATTCGATCCAAGTAATAGCCTCAAACTAGTGTTTCTTGTATTGTGAATACCCTACAATTGGTATCAAGAGCCATGGTTAGGTCCATGAGAGTTGGTATTCACGGATTTGTGTAGTTTGTGAGGTTTTTGGTTCGATTTGTTTAGATATTTGTTAAGATTTTTTGGTTCGACTTGTTATTTCATTTTGTGCTTTGTCTAGTGATTTTAAGTTGTTATTACTTGTACTTTCTAGCTTAGGAATAGTATAAGAGTGGTATTTAGTGCTTGGATTCACAGATTTAAGGTTCGTGTGGTGTTTGTGGGTGATTCGAGTGTTTTTCCTTCAAGAGTTCTTGGATGCGGTTTGTCTATTTTGGACGTTCTTGAACGCTGTTTGTGTCACATCGGGTACGCGGTTTGTCCCATTACTAGTTTAGGCAAAAGGACAAACTGCATTGAAAGTGACAGGTTTGGAAGTTTGTGCCAACGCGGTTTGTCTCTACGGTGCATACGCGGTTTGTGTCTACGCGGTTTGTATATCCAGTGTGAACTCGGTTTGTCTCTTAGGTGCATACGCGGTTTGTGTCAACGCGGTTTGTATCTTTAGTGTGAACTCGGTTTGTCTCTAAGGCGTATACGCGGTTTGTGTCAACGCGGTTTGTATATCCAGCGTGAACTCGGTTTGTGTCTACGCGGTTTGTCTCTGCAACGTGTATGCGGTTTGTGTCTACGCGGTTTGTCTCTGCAGCGTGTATGCGGTTTGTGTCTACGCGGTTTGTCTCTGCAGCGTGTATGCGGTTTGTCTAGGCGGTTTGTATCCACAGAGGTGCTATTTTTACGTCAAAACTTCAAACGACCATAACTTTTGAACCGTAACTCCGTTTTCAGCGAAACACCTGTCAAAACGACCGTGAGACCGAGGAGAAGGACACGTTGAATAAATTTATTTATTCAACCCAAGTTTCGAGGCCTGAAAACGCTCCAAAATGAAGTTATTGAGGTTTTAAGTTTGCCAGACCAAAATTTCGCTGTAACAACTTGCATCAACCAAACCAAATCAGATCAACAAGTCTACCAGACCTTCATCATAACACATATCAAGCATCATTCCACGGTTTATTCTTGATTTTGTAAAACCCCGCGAAAGAATCTATTTCTCGGTTTAAATCATAGAATTGTAAAATCCCGTACACGTTAATATCATGTCAAATACTTCAGATTCTGCTATATCAGAGATACTCAGTTTGTACAACATGATAGACAAACAAAAGATTCCCAAAGATGTTCGACAGATAAACGTGTTTGACTATGTTGGTGCCAATAGAGACTTTGTGTGCCCGAATTCTCAAGAGAAAGAGCTTCATCAGCCACAGACAAACGTTGTTGAGTCAGATACTGTTAGGAACAACGTGCAACATGAGAAACACAACGAAGCGTCGGCTGAACCTAATGGGGTATCTTCTGTCATGAATAATGATAATGTGTTGCATGAACAAAAGATTCCCGACAAAGTACAACAGACAAACGGTGTTAAGTCAGATATTGCTAATATGGGAAATAACAATGTTTTCCCATATGAACAATATGTGAATCACAATGAAGCGTCTGTTGTACCTAGTTGTGCATCTTCTGTTCTAAATGATGATTATGTGCTGCATGAGAACACTGTATTTGTCCCTGATGATAACTTGATCACTAGACTAAACATCTATAAAGAACAAGTGGCTATGTATGAACAGCGTGCTAAGTTTGAGCTTAATGAACGTGAGCAGAAATTAGAAGGCCAAATGAGTACACTTATTAAAGAGTCTAGAGTAAGAGAAGAAACATTAAAATTAGAGTTGAGTTCTTTGAAAAGTCAGCTAGAACAGTCTGTCAAACAGAAACAGGAAGTTCAAAAGTGTATAACTACACTTAAGCTAGAATTCAAACAAAAAGAAACAACACTTTTAAATGATTTCTCTAGACTCAAGACGTTAAAAAATAAGCTTGAAGATAAGTTGTACACACAAGATCAAACCATTCAAACTGCTCAAATGATTCATAGGCACAAAAAGTTGAGTGATAAGCATAGTAAGAACATGATAGGTGAACCCAAGTCAACCATCCTTAGGGACATGAAAGCAGCTCAACCTGCCCTATATGATGGTAATGTGATGCTTATGCCCATTCATGACCCGCCTGAGCATATCTACACTAAAGAGGAGGATGAGATAAGTGAGAGAACTAGGGAAAAAATGAATGAGAAAATGAAGGATCCCAAATGCATAGCCAAACGAATAATAGTCAAGCCCCATGATTATTATGAGGAGAATCGTTTGACTGTGTTTGCCCCTCAAAAGAAGTTAACACCTGAACAAATATTTTGGAAACAAGATAATGAAAAACTTAAGGAAGAAAAACTTAAGGCCAACACACCCCTCATTAGAAAAGTTGCGTCCATAACGGTGTATCCTCCCAATACACCTAGGAATTTGGTGCCTTTGTCTCTTCCCACTGAATGCAAAACCTTTATTAGCTTATATGTGCTTTGGCAACTGTTCGCTGATTTCGATAAAACATGTAGAAGAGGAATTACACCCACCGGCATTACTGAGGGGGAAAGGTGTTTTGAACATGCAAAAAGGTGTTACTTAACTGAGGTCATGCCATTCTTTAAACTACTTAAAGAACATTTTGAAGGGTTGCAAACTGCCCTTAAAACCGAAATAAAAGAAATGGAAGTAGTGTTTAAAGACATGGAAAATGAGGTGAATGAATATGCAATAGAACTTAAGAGTCGAGAGATTGAAAGAAAAAACATACTCATCACTAATGACAACTTGATTGCTAAATGTATTGCACAAGATGTATTTTACACCGCTACTGATTCTGCATTGTCTGCTTGTCAATTTAATGAGTATGCTATTGCGTTAAATGTCACCCAGAATCGTGTTGTTGAGCTTGAGGGGGAGAATTTGAAATTGCTTGAAAAAATTCAAAATGATGACCATGATAACATGGTTAAACATTTTTCAAAACTAGAAGTTGATTATCTGAATTTGCAACTCAAACATCAACACTTAGAAGAAAAATGCAAAATATCAAATGTCAAGACATCCTCGGATGCTCCTGAGTTTGATACATATTTTGAATTAAGCAAACGTGATGAAAAAATTCAAGCTCACACAAACACGATTCGACTGTTGAGGGCCCAAGTTGCCAAATTGAAATCCAACAAGTGTGATGTGTATGGTTCCAATAAACCTTCGCCTTTAGATTCTCAGAATTTTCAATATCAAAACACCATAAATAAGTTACATCATGAAAATGAGTGTTATCGAGAAGAAAATTCTAAGATTAAACAACATTACAAAGAGTTATACGATTCCATTAAAGTTACAAGAAACAATCATAATGATCAGATAACCTCTTTGTCAAATGAAATTGAGAATCTTAAGGCGCAGGTGAAAGGAAAAATGCCAAGTACCACTTGTCACTGTGATGCACCAAAGGTTTATGCTATTAAAAAGTATGATGTTGATGTACCACGAGTTATTCCATTTCCCCTTAGGAATAATAGTCTTGCCCATCAAACATATATCGATCACCTTAGGGATGGCCTTGATATACTTCATAAGGTTGTTGAAGAGATCAGAATAGAAAAGCCACGCGATAGGGCAACTGGGTATGCCTGCGTCCTCACAAAAAGGATTCAGGAACAGTTAGAATACGCCATTGGCACGTGTCCTAAGTCTCACAACCTAAGAGATAGGGTAGTTACATCATCATCCACTATTAAAAACAAGCATGTAACCTTTGAGGTATCCTTGGAAACTTCAGATCCCAACACATCAAAACATGTTCAGCAACTAGAAGTGAAAAAGACTAAGATTCCCATCAGTCCTTCTACAGGAGTTAATAGTGACACTAAAGCTAGCGAGTCAAAACCTAGGAGAAACATAAAGAATTCTAGGATTTCACCAGCTAAAAGTGTTCCTAAAAGGAAAGTAGAAGACCACATGAGAAACAACAAGTCAGATTTGAACAAAAGGAATCATAATTCGAATCCAAATTCACTTTGCAAAACATGTAATGAATGCATAATTTCGTGTAATCATGATAAATGTGTTAAGAAATTTCTGAAGTCGTCCAACAAACCCCCAGTTAGGAAAGTTTGGAGAGCTAGACAAATTAAGCAATCTTGGAAACCCACAGGGAAAATGTTTACCAATGTGGGCTTTCAGTGGAAGCCCACGGGCCGAACATTCACACTAGGGGAACATTGCCCTTTAACAAGGATTACAATTTCTAGAGTAGTGCCTGTTAAGGAATGGAAGCCTACTGGTAGAGTTATCCCTTTAGATACACAATGTCCCTTAACTAGGTCCATTGCATCTACTAGTGTTGCCCCTATTGTTAAAACCAAGGCACCAATGGTTTCAGCAGCCCCAAAGATTGTTTGCACTAACCAACTGGAACCCAACCTTAATTGGGGATCCGGCTCTCCAAATTCTCTTCTTTCGTCTGTTTTCAAATGCAGGTCGTACGGATCGTCCTTTGACATTTGGACACAGGCTGCTCGCAACATATGAGGGGAATCATAATAACGTCTGTTCAAATCAGTTCAGGCCTCGTTCTTCAATGACTATGACGTTTGAACAATGCAGTTCAAGCCTCGGGTCTCAATGTCATCATTATGGCGTCTGCTGACATCTCTTCAGGCCCCGTTCATCAAAGAAAAGAAAGGTGTACGCTTGAGTGCACTTTATCTTCGGAAGAAGAGGAATCTTCTTATTTATGACCATTCTTATCAAGCTTCATGTTCTTCAAATGCTCATTCAGTCACCAAAGGAGATAAACGTACATTGGAGTATATTCTTATTCACCTGCTCTATCAAAAATGGCAGTTGACCGTCATATGCAATTTTTGAGTGGGAGAAAGGTGAATAAACTACTTGGTGATTGAGATTTGAGAAGTGGTCATACGACTCTCCATGTTTCTGACTATTCTCATCAAAAGGCTTCATACTTGCTCCATGCTTATTCAGATATCAAGTGGATCTACTTCCATCCGATTGGACGTTTATTCACTCAATCAAAAATGGTATCCTCGTATGCAATCTTTGAGGGGGAGAAGTGTGAACAGTGGATCAACCTCATATGCACTTGTTCAATCAAAGATGGCATCCTCGTATGCAGTCTTTGAGGGGGAGAAGTGTGAACAGTGGATCAACCTCATATGCACTTGTTCAATCAAAGATGGCATCCTCGAATGCAATCTTTGAGGGGGAGAAGTGTGAACAGTGGATCAACCTCATATCCACTTGTTCAATCAAAGATGGCATCCTCATATGCAATCTTTGAGGGGGAGAAGTGTGAACAAGTGATTCGATGTACACTTGGTTGTTGGTTCACTCACTTGTTAGGCATCAAATGGTGACTACGGAGTTGAACAGGTATTACATATTTGGGGTTGAAGTTGACTTTCTCAAAGGCGTGATCTTACTCTATCTTGAAGTCGGGGTTGGTTGGATGCATGACCTTCAATGATAACTTGCTAGTGCTTAAGATTTAAGTTGAAGACTTAGGTTATCTAGTTACCAGCAGTCGGGGTAACTATCACTTAAAGGAGTTACTCAGTGTCACACGCCGATGACGTTGTGGAAAATCGTAAGAGGTGTTAATGTCTCATACCTTGGTTGGGAATTGAGTACTTAGAGATTTGCTTGGAGCACTAATTCTCTACACCGTTCTTCCAACATTAGTGCAAGCGTAAGTCACAAGAATGGGGAATTCTATCTTCAGGTTTAAAGTTGGTATATCGGGATTGCTCCATCAGTTATCACTTCGAATAGCCTACTTAAGGGTTGATAAAGATAGTCAGAGACGTTTTCGGCAGCGGTTAATTCTCACTTGATCTACTTGAGCCTAAGTTGTTCTTCTCACAAGATTTCAAGAATATGTTCGTAAAATGTGTTGCTGATTCTGAGGTATCAAAACCAGCAAGGGGGAAGGAGACATACATCTGAATGCACAATGAGTACACATGATGGGCTTTATACTTCTTCTCAATTGAAGATTATTCCGGGAAGACAAATGTCATAACCGCAGAGAAAATCAGTGTTCTAACTCATTCTTTCTGGTGTGTCATTCCAACTAAGTGTGGGAAGAGAATGCCAGTTTCTGATGATAAAAGAGGTACACAATTGTATGATGGTTCTTATGGTTAGTTGGTATCCTACTGAAGGAAATGTGTACATCCGGTACTCAGTAGCTATTATGGTACTGTCTTGGTGTTATCATGTCGACTACATACGGGATAAATTGCTTACACTCGGGACTTAGCTGAATTTGGTGTAACAATTCTCATCTGCAATGTCCTGAAAGGAGATAAGGGGATTTTCGGGTCTTAATTGATCTTGATGATGCATTGTCGACTTCATTAATGGGATTGAGTGTGTACTTCGGGTTTTTGGGCTTCATATATCGAGACTGGCTGCATCTCTTCAACTACTTGGGGGAAAGTGGTCTCTGGATACTTTTGGTAGGCATTTCTTCAGTATTCAGCGGGAAGAAATGCGAGAAGAATTATTCAAATGTGAGATGATTCGTTGCTGATCTATTTGAGGATCCCCGAACGGAGAATCACGATGATTATTCTTAAAAGGGAGCAACAATACTTAATGTGGTTTGCTACGGTTTTCGCTGTACGCGTACCTTATGTAAGCTTGAAAGAGAGCTTTGAATCTGCTCAGTATGAAGATTGTCAGTTTGGGGGGAAGCTATCAAAGCTGTACATTGGGAAGGCTCAAGTTCCGTCGATTGTTCAGGAGCCTCGAAAGCTTTGGTGGTGAAAGTTTAAGAGATGATTGACCACAGATTTCTACAACATACTGAACGTATCCTCATTTCGGTATTCATTTCATCATCGTCTTAAACTGAATAATATAGTTTGTACATATCTTAAAACATACTGTAAATAGAAAATTATAGTACCAGAAAATTGTATATAGAAAAATATTAAAACCAAGAAAAACCATAAAAAATCAGAAAAATAGAAAATACCAAAAATAGTTTCACCTAGGCATGTCTTCTGTTTATCGATAACATTTACGGACTTAGAAATGTCATTCAATAATGGCACGGGTCTTTAAATGAAGCTCGAGCAGAAGTTAAAATGGATTGTTAAAACATGTCTAAATGGCTTGCAGTTACTTCATACTGCAACCCGCGTTGTACAATGGGGAAAGCATGTCGCCAAAAAGACAGCTGTTCCTCCAACCGGGTGATGTTCACCTGGGCATGGATTACTTTATATCCATGTTTCCCCGATTTGATGTACGGTTCAGTGCATCATTTCGCGTATAAGAAGAGAAGTCTTCTTTGCACCATGAACTCTTTCAGTTCTATGATTCTTCAAGAGAGTTTTGGTGTTTCACAAGGTGGTAACTGGACTTAAATTTCACAAATACTTATCACTCAATTGAATGACTACAGCTCTTTAAATAGAAAACGGATCATTAATTGAGGGGGAGTTTATTTGTTCAAATTTGGACACCTTTTTTAAACATTGTGCAACATCAGCAGTGACACTCTCTCTTGGTTTGAGGGGGAGCATTGTATGCTTCGTAATCAGAATATATTAAACTTGACCACATTTTCTCCCAAATTTTCTAAACATATTTAAATCAATTGGGATCACAAATCTCAAATGGTTTGAAATTTTTGATCGGGGGAGAGAATGTGATTTAAATATGAAATTCTGATAAAAATGTGATCTTTTGGAACTCAAGTGTAGGCTCTCCCATATGTGCTATACCTTTTCGTATATCGATGCACATATTGAGGGGGAGCGAATGATTTATGATGGCAACTGTGGAAGAATACCAAAGACCGACCAATCTTATTTTAATGCATTGGAGTTATAAGGATGGTGAGGTTAGGTATTTGTTCCCATGATCCAGCCAGAACCGGAGGGATCTTCCCAGGGACAATCCTCTAATTAGAATAGAAGTCCTTAGGAATGATTAAAAAGGAGAAAAGTGAATAAGGGAAGAGTGCCGACTGAGATGGAGCTAGCACTGGAACTAACCCAACAAGGTGCTAGTTATGAAGTCTCGGTAAGCACTGAAGGGGTTGAAGAATGAAAAAGAAATGTAAAGATAAAGGGTGAAAAGAAAGAAGCCCTCCTTACATCTTAGGCAGAAACCGGGTCAATACATATGCTGTCAGAATCACTTAGTTGATTGCTGACATTGAAGACAAAGTATCATGGACCCAGTGATACGCTGCACAACCCTCCCTAGCCACTCAAGGTCCCTCAAAGGACTCTTGTTTCACTTGTCACGGAGATCAATACATTGCTATCGTCTCTCTCACTCCGAGTTAGATGATATTGAAAAGGTGGCAGTCCTCTCCAGCCTCCGATCACTAAATCAAAATGCACTATTGAGTCTAGAGCCAAGAGATCATCAATTAATCTCATTAGGACACATTTCCAATATGCTTGCTATTTCATACACCGTGAAAAGCAAGAAAATATATATGAAGAATCCTACGCATTATCCTTGTGGTATTGCCAGAACATCCGAGTGATACTTAAAGTAATCACAATGAAGATGGAAATCCTTCTAGAGCCAACATCAAACGAGCTCTTGGTGGGTGACATGTGAGATCCTTCATGGATCAAACCTGTGACAACTGGAATGAAACAATGGGGCGATTCACATTTGAATCAAACTTGTTCCAGGAAATGGATTGATGGATGCTTTTGGAAAACCCTTCAATGTGCTCATCAAATGAATTTCGAGCTCATTGATTGTGAAAATTTTCAAACAAAAGTATTTATGACAGAAATGTGATTTAATGTGTAAAACCCTCGTTGTGTTACATAAAAATTGTTTATCTAGTAACACGCGAGTGATTTTTCTAATCAATTTCTCATCAATCAGTGGGTATTCAATTCACTGATTCACTCAACCGTGTTGTCTGCTTTGAGACGTTCCGGTATGAGAACATGCTTGTAAGACGAGTCCAATGTTAGTTCATTGAATGAGTCTTTACAACAAGCTGGAAATTCCTGTCAAGGAAAATTCTCTTTAAAGGGAATTCTACCTGATCACAGGTCGGTCCTTACGGATCCGAAGGTTAATCTAACCACACCGAACGAATGACAAAGCCATATTCGTTCTCCAACTTTATTGCTAACTGTTTTATTTCAGGTACATATAAAGATGGTGATGGTGGTTCCTGATTCCAGTATGTGACATGTCAATTCACACTCCATGCTCACACTTCCAACTCATTATTAAAGACATCATGATAGCTAAAAGACCTTCAACACAGCTTCCGCAACTCTGATGATAGCTATCATGATCCAGAAAAGTGTGAGCATGCGGGCCCAACGGTCACAACAAATCACATGGAGGCATTACTACAATGGATGAGCTCAGAGATTTTCGGTGGCTGATGATCTCAAAGAAGGCTCCAAGATCACAACTTCTCATGATGACTAAGCCACAAGATGACTTGAAGACGCATGTTGGATGATAACTTCAAAGAATACTCAAAGATCATCCAAAACAAAGAACAGTCATCACAAGTTCACTGCTAAAGGCACAAAGATTCTAGACGTTGAAGAATCAAGGTCTACGAGCTATGAAGTCAAGATTCAAGGATGAAGTGCTAGAATTCAGAACATTACTTCCGGGGTGACCTCCCTTAGGGGGAGATTGTTAGGAATATAAATATTCAGTTGAAGACTCGGTCACCCCGAGTACTTAGTAGCACATCATAGCTCGTAGGATCATTAGTAATATTATTAGTAGTATAGTTATTATTAATATTGTGGAGTGGGTCGGGTCTTTACCCACTGTCAGCTTGCTCCACAGCCCGCTAGGGGCATATTATGTAGTAAGTATAAATACCCCTTCCCTTGCAAGGGAAGGGTTGGACCTTTCACATTAAGCTAATATCATCTTGTTTCTCTCTCTACAAAGGCTCCCAACCTCTCTCTTTCTCTCTCTAAGTTCTTACTCATTCGATCCAAGTAATAGCCTCAAACTAGTGTTTCTTGTATTGTGAATACCCTACACACTATTATGACCACACATATGTTGTAATGCTTTATTCGTAAACATTGTATGTTTGATTTTGTACTTACCACCATCAACAGAAGTGGCCCGCCGAATCCTGTTGTGCTTTTGTATTCTCTTGTTGTTTTCCTCATTACTTCTAACAAGTATGTACACCAATCCATGTTTTTTATGTCCTCTTCCTTCTCTATGCATTGTAGGAACCTTTGGTTCACTAATCCCTTCTTTGTACATTCCCCGATAATTGAAATAAATGCGACAAGAAAGTTTAGCTTGAATTCTTTTCCAACATGGTGTGCAAACAATAGTTTCTCCACCACCTCTTTCAAGTAAAATCTTTCATCTGGTTCGTCATACGTGTACCTCCAGTCAACAATCAGTGGGTACTCAGTTGTTGCAAAATGCACTTCTGTGATTTTGATGTCTCCTATTGGAATTTCTAACATTTCATGTATCATTTTTGTTGTTATCAGAATTGCTCGTCCGTCCCCCATCTTAATTGTGCAGGTGTCAGGGTCAAAATGATTGACCACCCAATATCCCAATTTGGTTGGCGATGAGTTTATCTTGAAGTTTTCGTTAAGCAATGATCCAAACCCCATTTCAACCACGTCCTTTTTCTGCGAATCTGTCAACCTATCTAAATTTTTTACTATATCTTTTGGGGAAGACCTAGATGTGATTTTTGGGTGACAAGTCACTTTCGGTTCGTTTTCAGTATCTTCTTCATCAATTTTCTGCTTCTTTTTCTTATTTTCATTCTTATTTACTTTGACTTCCTTTACTTTCCTTTTTTTGGTTGCAATCTTTTTCTTTCTGCTCTGGCTTCTATTCGAGTCAGTGCTGACATTGTAGGTGCCTACATAAGAAAACATTGAAATTTAGTGATGTTGCAACTATAACCACTGATGCACCAAAAAATATTCTCAACAGATGTTGTAACTCTAAGCATTGATGCACCAAAAATAAACAAACAGACGCTGCAATACAAACACAACAGGTGCACCTAAAGATACAATTTCATACGGATGCACCAAAACCATTCAAAACACATGATGTGACTATAACCATTGATTCACCAAAACCATTCAAAACAGATGCTGCAATTCAAACACCTACAGATGCACCTAAAGATACAATTACATACATATGTTGTATTCAAAACATATGCTGCAATTCAAACACCTACAGATGCACCTAAAGATACAATTACATACATATGATTTAAGTGTATATTAGCTCTTGTTTGATGAAATATATGCTTAATTATGTTAAAAGTTGTTTTGTAAGGTTAGCATGATGATTTGATGCAGATGGATCGGATTGGAGATGGATAGCATTGAAGATGTTCGAGATTGGATATGCTTAGAAGACCATAAGCCCTTGTGTCCTAATCTGGAAGGCCTTATGCTACTTGAAGATTGAAGAACACATTTCTAGGCGGAAGACCATATGCCCTAGCAGAAGGCCTTATGCTCCACTTATGAAGAACATCTATTTTCCCAGGCATACGCCCTTATGCCCCAATTTCAGAAGGGGGTATGGGGCCTGCGCTGCGAGTATAAAAACCCATTTTTTAGGGGTTTTTCACATATTCTCTTCACTTCCACTTCACCACACATTCTCAAATCGACCTAGGTCCGATTCTTGGTGACTTTGGAGCTTTTTGGAGTGAAGATAGGGGAGAATAACACCTTTTGATTCGTACAAACACTATTGTAATCCAACGGTTAATTCTTGGCTTTTGATTTATGATTATGTATTGTGCTATTTTCTTTAGTTGTTTGTTTGATTCACTCTTTATGAGTGAGTAGTTCCTTAATGTTTGCTTAGATTAGATGTAGCTTGTGGTTGGATAATACAAACATGGTGTGATTGTGCAAAACCCATTTGGGGGTTTTTGATGAAATGAATGTTTTGATGTTTTCTTTATTCAACGCTTGTGTTTATCAACTAATAGCTCTATGAATGACTGGATTAAGCTTGTAGACCAACTTCTTTTGAAAGTCATTTGTATTTCACTAATTGTCTATGCTTAGTGGAAACCTTAATCTAGACCAAGGATTATTGGGATTTGTTGAGGGTGAACTAATAGCTTTGAACATTGTTTGGTCGCACATATGACCATATGTGTGATTGGAACCTAAACATAAAACATTTTGTGGAATCAAAGATTGGTTTTAAAAGCATAATTTGAGGTGGTGTTTACAAAGATCTTTGTAGAACTTTCCAATAATTGTTAGGGGTAGACGATGAAGACCCTCAAAGTCTAGCCACATTTGTAAACCAAATCATACAATTGCACTATGTTGAGTATTATCCAACCCAAGTGAAGTCTATCTAAGCAAGCATTCTTCTTAGTATATTGTTTCTCAAATTTTAGTTAGTTAAGTGTTTTAAAGTACTTTCTTAGTTTAAATTAATTTAGTTTAGTTCTAATAGTTTACAAAAACAAAACAAAAACCCATTTCATAACTAAATATAAAAAGAACATTGATTATCTTGATTTGATTTTGGCTTCCTTGGGACGATAAAACCGGTACTGACTTTACTATATTACATACGATTGGTGCACTTGCCATTTGTGTGTAGTTTCTAGTTTGGTGATTTCCAAAGTTTATTTTTCAAGTATTAAAACACACATCACATACATATGCTATAATAGTGATTATAAAGATGCACCAAATCCAAACAAGCAGATGTTGCAATACAAAAACATACACGTGCACCTAAAGATACAATTTTATACGGTAATATTGATTATGAAGATGCACCAAAACCAAAACCAGATGTTGTAATAGTGATTATGAAGATGCACAACACACATACAGGTGCAATACAAACAAACAGATGCTGTAATAGTAATTATGAAGATGCACCTAAACCAAAAAAAATAAAATAATAATGTTTACATTTGATTCAATAAAAAATGTGGATACATATGAACCATTCAACAATAATATACATATTATATGTACGCATATGAGAATTAAAATGTATGTGTATGTAATAATTTTTTACAAATGCAAAAATTCATACACACAATATTAAATATTTTTTTACAATAATGAAATTATACGATAATGTAAAACCCTCATCAATTTTCAAATGTCCTCCTCTGACTTACTATTTTGGGACTTCTCTGTTTCAGTCTCATGTTCCGGTGTTTCGTTTTCCTTGCGTTTGGATTCCGGTTCTGTAGCTGTAATTGAAATTGAAGATAAATGTCATGTTCATGGTAAATTTTTTTTTAATAAAACGGCATAATAAAATTAAAATTGAATTAAATTTTGTTATCACATCCATGCATAGGTTCTGCTACAAATGCACCATTCTCATAAAAAAGATGCTATGATTATTTTTGTAACACAGATGCTATTATGTTTGTTATCACATTCATGCTATACTTATACATACAGTGCAAGTTTAACCCTCGTCAAGTTTAATCACAAATTTAATCACGGGTAATGAATAACGGTTTCGCCAGTCGGAATTTGTGGTAAAAGAATTAATAAAAGCGATTGTTTGAGTCGCCAAAAGTGAGACGTATAGCATGACAGTCGTTAGCGTTTTCATGCTCAGTTAACAAATCCATACCAGAATAATATCGAAATTATATATCTCCAAAGGAAGACACTCAGCAGAATGAATCTTATGATCAGAATGGAATGGTCAAATTCCTATACTTGTGGTTAATAGCCATCAAGTTTCTCATAAGATAGAAATGGTTTACGTGAAATCTAAAAGTGTTAGAGGAAACGTAATATGTTCAGCATAAGCAAAAGAATTCACAGAATGTGTCAAACACATTATAGTTGTAAGAATTCTCAGAATGGTCGGAAAGGTATCAAACTGATTATCAAACGAATCGGAGATGAAGGTCGGAATCAGAAAGTGAAACTTAAATGGTGTAAGGTATATCAATGTAGATATCGAGGCATTCTAAACTTACTTGGTTACTAAACTTATGTTTTGCATAAATTCTAATTTCTGAAAGAGTAATCTTATAAGGTTTAACAAAAAGTAGAGGCACGATTCAGAGTGATGCGGAAGCAATACTACTCAGGTAAAGTCCTGGTCTACCCAATCCTCACCGGTCATAATTTAAGTTTCTACAGGGAGATCCTAAAGCAAGTTCTCAAAGGTTGACTTATAAGCTCTTACAGTGAAAGCCTAAGGGTCCAAACTTCACAGGTCAAGGTTTTTATGTACTACAAGTCGAAGCCTGGTCTCTGATACCATAATTGTAACACCCTAGGCAAATCCTACATTGGCTATGGCCTGGAGAGATGCTGGGTTCATAAGATTACATTCGCCTTACAATGACACAACGCGTTTTGTGGTCTACTGCGGGTGGAGTTCTTAGTAACTGCAGTTAAGCGTGCTCATGTGAGAGTAGTACTGGCTTGGGTGACCTGCTGGGAAGTCATCAAATGAGGCCACAAAAACAAAGCCGTGAGCCTGTGAGCAAAGCGGACAATATTGTGGTCTGAGTAGGCGGAATGTTACAAGTGGTATCAGAGCCACTCCTGAGCCGTTCGGGATGGTAGGGCAAACCTCATCGAGGACGATGAGTCCCTAAGGGGGTGATTGTAACACCCTAGGCAAATCCTACATTGGTTGTGGCCTGGAGAGATGCTGGGTTCATAAGATTACATTCGCCTTACAATGACACAACGCGTTTTGTGGTCTACTGCGGGTGGAGTTCTTAGGAACTGGAAGTTAAGCGTGCTCATGTGAGATTAGTACTGGCTTGGGTGACCTGCCGGGAAGTCATCACATGAGGTCACAAAAACAAAGCCGTGAGCCTGCGAGCAAAGTGGACAATATTGTGGTCTGAGTAGGCGAAATGTTACAAGTGGTATCAGAGCCAGGTTCTTGTAACATTCCGCCTACTCAGACCACAATATTGTCCGCTTTGCTCGCAGGCTCACGGCTTTGTTTTTGTGGCCTCATTTGATGACTTCCTGGCAGGTCACCCAAGCCAGTACTACTCTCACATGAGCACGCTAAACTGCCAGTTTCTAAGAACTCCACCCGCAGTAGACCACAAAACGCGTTGTGTCATTGTAAGGCGAATGTAATCTTATGAAACCAGCATCTCTCCAGGCCACAGCCAATGTAGGATTTGCCTAGGGTGTTACAGAAAAAATCTAGAATACTAATATAAATATAATAAAATCTACTCTTTAATCAAGTAAATATAAGAACTTTTAGATAAATTGCAAAAGGAAGCTACAAATAAAAAAGAAACTCGCCGAATAAAGGCCTTCATATTGTTGTATATAGACCTGCCTTCTCCAACAACAGCCACAATTGTGCTAAAATTATCATCTACTAAAACCATGTCAGATGCTTTCTTTGTGACTTGCACTTAAACCTAACTCCCACCAGAATTAGAAAAAAGTTAAATGATGAACTTAAACCTAACTCCAACCAGAATTAGAAAAAAGGCTCCGCGCAACATATAGTAGCGAGTAAATCATCAATTTAACCGAAAAGCATTAGAAACTAACTCCTAGAGTATATAATCAAATGAGATCCACTGATATCAACAGCTATACAATAAACTAATAAAGGCAGTTGTCATGTATGCTTTAGTATCAAAAGATAAGCAGATGATTGAGACTTACCTTAGATTTAGCCTACTGAGCCCACATTAACAATCCATAATCTTAAGTCTCGCAAGCTAATTAAATAACACGACCAGTTGTGACCTAGCAAACTAAGAAAGATATGTCTAAATAGATGCTCTAAACATGCAAATGGATGCACTAAACGAGTTTAGACCCAAATGCGTTTGACCCATTACATAATTTCTCCATTTTGACCCAAATCTGTTTGACCCATTTATAGAATTTTCCCATTTTGAACCATTACAGATCCCCATTATGACTTATTACATTTTGACCCATATTGGGTACCTAATATGAGCACCACAAAGTCCCATCAAGAACATGTCTATATGTGACAATGAGCAAACACCAGGACCAGATTCTATATCTTACCAAGCCACTAATAGCCAACTAGATGGTAGCAGGTCATAACTTCTTAGGTTTTTTAATTCAGGGAAGCAGCAGGCAAGATCAAGTATTTGTTGGAGAAAGGAGTTAAAACTAATTATTGAGAGAAACTAAGCATTTAAAGCTCATTTGCAGTTGCTACGCTGCGTACACCAGCATAAAGTAACATGAGTAGAGATTTGCCTTATCAGTCAAAGGTTCTCAGTACCAAGGCTGATTTTGGCTCAAGATACTCAAACTAGGGCTCCGTAATTTATATGAAGGAATGATCTTACATGTGTGGAGTTGATAAAAAGGCAATGATATTGATCTAGTCTATGAGTTAAAGTCCTGAAGTGTATTTAGAGTTTGATTGTCTGAACAGAGGTTTAAGGATTAAAGAGTCACAGGCAGGTCTTAAGAGTTGCATACTCAAGTAGTTCCTTCTTCCTTGTAACTGGCACAAGGCTTGGTGCCTTTAATTGCCTGGTGTTAAGGCCCAAATATCGGCATTATCAGCCAACTGGTGTTAAGGGTGTTTGGATTAGCTTATCTTATGGGCTTATAGGTTTATTGAATATGGAAAAGCTGATCAGCTCATTTTCTACGGCTGATGAACTTATGTACATAAGCTTATGAGCTCAAAATAGTGAGTTGATTGGCATTTCCATATTTCTAATTCGTCTGACTTTGGGGTATTTATAGTTTCTGTCTGAGGGCTAGATGCGGCGCATCGAATAAGTAGATGCGGCGCATTGACTTAACTTCGCGTGGGGTCCAAGATTAATATATTCAGGAATATTCGTACACCGCCAGAAGATGCGGCGTTACTCCATTCTTGTATGCGGCGCATGTCCTTTGCCGTCTTGGATAATATCTTGTGAAATCTTGATAGTGATGCGCCGTATATAATAAGTAGGATGCGGCGTATCTGGAGCAGAATAATCATGATCTTGTACATTTCAGTAGACTCTTAACTTCTTGTTTGTTTTGCTCCATAATTAGTCCAAAATCGCCAAGTTTCACATAGTACTTGTTTTTACCTGAGAATTACAAAAGTAAACATTAACGTATCAATTCTCACAGATAATATAATAAAACAAGTCAAATAAATAGGATAAATGATGGTAATAAAATGTACTTATTTGAGTTCATCAAATATCCCCCCACTTGAACTTTACTTGTCCCCAAGTAAACCTTAGAATAAATCTTATGAAAATGTATCCCAAAAGATGTTAGGATTTATTTTTATATTTAAGCATGTATTCGTTTTTTGTCATAATCACACAACCAAACACTTAACGAATTAGAAATAAAATAAAATATTTTGATAAAAGCAAATCTAATCGTTTAACTGTCCAGTCGTGACGAATATTCTATCATAAGCTTGGCAAGTATACGCATCTCCTCCACTAAAGCCAAGGAATAACAAGTCTAAAGTGGTAAAAAGGGTTTGTTGGTTAAGGGTTAATCATTCTTCTTAATCTCTATCGATCTCAAATTCCAGAAAAGGCGACAAAATCACAAATACATGATCGAATCCACGAACACGATACTTGCAATTGCTCAAATCCTTAACTCGAATAGGCTAAAGATAGGACCAAGTAATCTTTACCAATAATATTATATCAAAAATGGAGACAAAATCATAAATACATAGCCGAATCCACGACTACGATACTTAAGATTGCTCAAATCCCTAATCTCAATAAATCAAAGGTTTGGATAAAGAATAATATAGGGTATGGATAATATTTGGGATATAAATTGGTGTAAAATAAAAAATAAACAAAACAGATAAATTAGAATCCTAAGTGTGGTAAATTGCTATCCCAACCATCCCATGAATAAGACTCATATCATTGACTAACTCACGCTTTAACACTTGAAACACACGCTTTAGGTAGACACGAATTATACTCAACAAGATCTCAATCAAAGAATAACCTTTAGTTGGTGTTCCCATAACGTCCAACTCCCATTCAATCCATAAATATAATATATAACAAATAGTGGTGATATCAACCACTTAATACAAAACTTTACATAAGTTGTTTAAAACAAACATCCAACTTTTCCTTTTTCTTTTTCTTTTCTATTTTTTTAATTTATTTTATTTTATTTTATTTTTTATTTTTTTATTATTATTTTTTTTTAAACTTGAAACATTAACATAGATGTGTAAAATTTCACCACATCACTATAACGATAACTCTGGATAATTTTTCCATACTTTTCATGACTTCAGAAATAACGGTAATAGTGAAAGTAGTAAACACACGAAAAATAAACTCAAAGATATACAATATTTACTTTCACTCCAATTGCATTGTGCAATTTCCCGACCTAACCATAGATAATGAATTACGCACGCGAACACAGGTAATGTAAGGAAACACACTTTGCCTAAAGCAATTAACCAACCACGGATTTTAATCTACAGGGTAGGCTAAGGTGTAAGGGTGTAACGAAACATTATAACAAAGGTGTAAGAAACGAAAGGAATGGCTCTGAGTGTTTTTCTAGGGGTGTCTTACTCTAAAAGTGAGAGTAACAAAAGGGTTTATACGGGGGTTAATTAACCAGTGTAGTTAGTTAATATCACATAACATATAAAGGCTATTTGGGTGTAATCCTAGAAATTTACCAATTTGGACAAGTCATTCCAATTATGTAAATAATACTTATTATGGTGGTCTCGAATAGTATACAAGCCAAGTTCTAAAGTTTACAAGTCACCGGCACACTCATAGATTTGTGAATTTTTAAAAAGTTCACAATTTAGAATTTTTAAAAAGTTTCACTAATTTTTTCTGAAGTAGTCATGAATGGATCAGAATCGTCAAGTAATGCATCCAATTCTTCTTCAGTGACTTCATCGATTACATCAACGTTAAAACTAGTGTCATCACTGGAATATGGATATTCCATTGCTTTATCGATTAAAAAGGTAATTCTATCATCTCCAACTCCAAGATTGAGTTCTTTTCCTTTTACTTTGATGATCGCATCAGTGGTGTTTAGGAAAGGTCTTCCTAAAATAAGAGGTACTCTACTATCTTCCTCCATTTCTAAGATCACAAAATCCACAGGAAAAATGAATTTACCAACTTGGACAAGCATATTCTCAGCAATTCCCACAGGATATTGATAAGAATGATTTGCTAATCGAATACTCATCCTTGTAGGTTTCAAGGTATTGATGGAAAATTTAGAATACAGCGAATAGGGCATCAAATTGATACTTGCACCTAGATCGGCTAAAGCATCGCATGTGATGTTGTTTCCTAACGTGCACGGAATCAGAAAACTTCCAGGATCTCCTAGTTTTGGTGGAATTTTGTTTTGAACAATAGCTGAACATTCTTCATTCAGAAAGGTAGCGGATATTTGCTCCAACTTATTCTTGTTATTAAGAAGTTCTTTCAAAAATTTCCCATAATTGGGCATTCCAGCTAAAACATCAACGAGGGGAACATTGAGTCTAACCTCTTTGATTATTTCAACAAACTTCTTATAACGTTCTTCCATTTTTTCTTTCTTAAGGCTTTGAGGATATGTAATTTTTGGTGTATGCGCCTTAACTGGTGGGATGGGTTTGGGTGGTGTTTTTTTGGTATTTTCCTTTTTTGCTTCTTCTTCCTCCTCACTATCATCATCGATGATCGTGGTATCATTTGGATTGGGTGTTGGATCATAAGAAAGACCACTTCTTGTGAATACAGCATTTATATGCTCATTTCGAGTCTGTGGTGGACGATAAGTTTTATCGTTCAATCCAGATGATGTTGGCTTAGGGTTGGTTTGGGTATTACTTGGCAACGAACCAGATGGCCGGGAAGAAATTTGATCAGAAAGTCTACCAAATTTGTTTTCAAGATCTTGAATCGATGCTTGATGATTTTTCTGACCATGCTCAACTTTGGTTTTGAGATTGAAAAATTGGTTCTTGACGAACTCATTGGTTGATTTTTGAGCAGTTACGAATTCTCTCATCATTTTCTCAAAATTGGATTCTTCTGCTTTTTTGTCAGAGGTTTGTGTGGTTTGATTGTCTACTCGTGGTTGAGAATCACGGTTGTTATCCCTTTGTTGACGATCTTGCCAATTTACAATTATTTCGTCCGTAATAATTTCCACGATAACCGCCTCCACGGTATCCTCCTTGGACATAATTGGCTTCTCCTTCTTTGGGTTGGTCCATTGGTTGGTCGTCACATTCTGATGATGGGTGATTACCTCCACAGTTGTTACAACCGTCTCGCATTTCTTTCATTTCTCCTTTAAGGTCTTTGTATTGCGAATCGATTTTTGAAGTTAATGTTTCCATTTTCTCCATGAGTTTAGAGGTATCGAAACTTTCAGCAAAAGCAACGGTTTTTCGTAAGGGTTTGGTTTTGGCATCTTTTGACCAGTCAAGTTTGAGAAGAACTCGGTCTTCTAGCAATTGGTATGCCTGGTTTGGAGTCTTATAAAGAAAAAATCCTCCAGCATCAAGAATTCCTTGAGATGCTTCATCTAGTCCATGGTAGAAGATTTGGATAATGGTTCCTCGTCCTAAACCATGTCCATGACAACTACGAAGCAAATCTTTCATACGAAGCCAGGCTTCGACGAGCGATTCGTTAGGGTTTTGTGTGAAAGCACGAATTTCTCCCATGAGTCGATCAAACATGGCAGGTGGAAAGAATCGGCTTACAAAAGCTTGCCTCATCTCCTCCCAAGTATTGATAGTTCCTGGGGTTAATTCATTATACCACACTTTTGCGGCTCCAGCAAGTGATGATGGAAAAAGTTTAAGTTTAATGGCATCCACATTGGTGTCGCCATATCGGAACATGCCACAAATTTCGATGAATTCGGCAATGTGCTTGTGAGGATCGGCCCTCGAACGGCCATCGAATTGACGGACTTTGATCATAGAAAGATGGTGACCTTTCACGGTGAAATTGTCACCTAGGTTGACAATAACAATAGCAGCTCCAGGAGTGGGTGCTACGGTTCGGTTGGATTCCCACATGGGTCTATCGTCGGCCATGGGAAAAGGTTGCTCGGTGAATGGGTTATAAACGACTTTAGCTTCACAAAGATTTTCAAACGGTGGGTTTCGTACTCTTGGTACACGGTTGGCTAATGGAACAAATGGTTTTCTTTTCTTTCTTTGTCTTCGGACTAAACGTTCGGGATCTGAAAAAGGTGAAATTGGTTCTATTCTGGCTGATCAAGTGTTCATACAATTCCCAAGAGAATCGAGGCAATGTTTAAACACACGATTAAAGAATGGAAACAGTTTGAAAAATCAAGGCTAAGGATCCGATCGGATGGAATGGAATACCGATCGGATACTTGTCTCGGTAAAATTGATTTTGGTGAAGACCGATCGGATGGAAGTTACTACCGATCGGATGGGACTCTCGGTAAAATTAAAAATTGGACAACCGATCGGATGGATGAAATACCGATCGGATGATCAGCTCGGAAAACTTTTTTTTTTTTTTAATTTATGAAAACGAACTATGAACTTCCAAAACCTACAGAAACACGATCAAAATCCCCGGCAGCGGCGCAAAAAACTTGATGTGTCGTGTGTGAGTACAAGTTTTAAATTTATAAAGGTCGAATTACCGAATCTAGAAACAACACATACGAGCAAGTGAACTCGTCCGTTATAGCAAGATTATGATGGTAAGTCGGGATCGTTCGCAGGGATTTGTGTAGTGAATCGAATTGTAAGTTACTAGAAGTAAATTCCTTAACAAGTAATGAAAAATAGAATAATTCAAATGATTAAAAACTGCACTTGCTTAGACTAGCATACTACTCATTGATAAGCATGATTGTGATAACTTTGGACAACATGTTGGTTATGATAATTAGTTTGGTGAACTAATCTATTGTTTCTACAAATTAAACCTTCGTCAAGATTTTAGATCATAAAAACAAGCACTACGTTTAACCACTCAATTCAAGATCGATTCAAGGTTCATAAGTTGGTGTACCTTAAACACAAAAATCATCTTTTGCTTAATCAAATAGCTTAGGAAATGGTCAATACAAAAGGTAACCGATCATAGACAAAAGGTCACAATTGAGAGTAAACTATTAATCTTTCGACCCTTGAAATGGTTTACCATCAATCCTATTTTTGATAGACAAAAGCATTCTCATTACAACCACAATTAACTTTCTTTGTTTAATCAAGAATAATGGGTAAAAACAATCATTCATAGACAAATGATTATAACTAGTTGAATAACAATAGTTCTTTCGACCCTTAAAATTATAAGCAACTAGTTAAACTTGATTCAACAAATGTCACTACAAAACTTAATCACGATTGGATCTTAGAATCAACTTGAAATTGAATTAAAACATGTCATCACAATCATACGCATATCAATTGGTAATACACATCATCTAAGCAAGTGCACAAAGGCACTAGCCACTCATAGCAAACATGAACATAATCTCAGCACTTTGAACATTAGAAACCATAATTGAAAGTCTTACAATGATTGGAAATAGATTACAAATGATAAAGTAATGATACCCCAAGGATTGGTGTTGATTTCTTGATGTTTTGACCTCCAAATAATGACTTCTTGATCCTCCAAAGTTTCCTGGACTTTTAAGGACGAATTTTAGAGTATTTGATGAGTGGTGGATGATTACTAGTTTGTTGATTAAGAATTAGCACACTAAATATTCCACAAATGATCCTATTAATACTCCTCCCAAGGGTCTTGGTTCATTAATGCTTCACTTGTCCTCCAATTAGTTTAGAAGAGCCTAGAATCCTTATTAGAAGGCCTTAGAACCGGATATATGAAATGACAAAACTTAATGATGAAGTTTTGGTAAATCAGCAAGCTTCCAACCGATCGGTAATATGTCCAACCGATCGGTTGGACTTCGGAATTGCCTCCATCCGAATCGCTTGCGGGCAGCCTCCGATCGGATGGATGGTTGCTGTTTTGGAACATTTTGGACTTTTGTCGTCTTGGCTTGATTTTTCCTTTTTGGGTCTTTGGTTCTTCATCCAAACTTGATCTTTTCAACATCTTTGAAGCTAATCGACATGAATACTTGGACCTTCATTCTTTGAAATGCCTTTTTGATTGGGTCTTGGCATAAGAATCTTCGCACTTTCATAAATATTTCCTTCTTTCTCCTTTTTCTCATCTTTTTCTTCCTTTTTCCTGATTTTGGCCACATATGCTTTGCAAACACACTTTGGTACGATTTAGTAACAAAAGCATATAAATATAACAAAATAACATACATAAAAACACGAATAACGCTACTAAAAACATGCACAATTTGAGCGTTATCAGTTACTTCATAATATAGAACAAGGTATAGAAAATGACCTCTAAATGAGACGTTTTAAAATGTTACCATTCGAATTATTTAAATCAGAGTTAAAACAAGAGATCCAAAGTATAATTACATAAATGTTTTCAAAGTGTATCGAATGATAAAGATAAGTGCATAAATCTCCAAAGTATGCGAATGACTCTAAGATCCATGCATCCACTATCGCCTTAATAACCTAAGATAAACATGCTAAAAAGTGTCAACCAAAGGTTGGTGAGTTCATAGAGTTTAGTTTAATTGTAAAGCATTTGAATAAAGTTTCCACAACAAAGGCATTGTAAATCCACTCAGTCCCAAGCCCTGCCCATACAAGACTTGCAACCTGTGTGTTTACAACCCACTGCTAAAATAGTATGTTAATCATGTATCATCCAAATCAATGGCCTTCCAATACCGTAGTATTAGGATGTCCAAGTGAATGGCCTTCCAACATCTCAATGTTAGGCTATACCTAAATTAATGATCTTCCAACATCACAATGTTAGGATGTATCCAAATTAATGGCCTTCCAATACCGCAGTATTAGGATGTACGTTTGTATCAAGTCTAGTCACAGTTGCCAATGCAAACAAGAATAGTGAAATCATGTTTAACAAAATCAAGTATGCATGCAAGTATTTATGTAAATTCAAATAGTGTATGTAAGTCAAGCGAGTAAAGTATTTCTAAGCATGTATGTCCCCCAAGTAGTTTAAAATGAGTATTAAAGAGTAAGAGTGGGGTTATGACTCACCTTTACTGTAACAGTCAAGGTAATGTTATGTCAAATGTAACACGGGAACGGCTCCAACAAACGACCTGAATAATAGGGAAGTCTGAGATTTCGATGGTTTAAGATTGACTTGAGGTGAATAATGATTATGGAAAAATATCGGGTAACGAATTGGTTTATGATGAAAACGAATGATATGCTTAAAATGCTTAAAGTTCAAAAATAATATTATATATAATATTATCATGTTTTTATGTTTATTGAATTCGTAAATATCGTCTCTTCGGAAGTTAGTGGATGATAAGTTATGTTTATTCGTTAAAATCACGTTATATAAATATAAACGTAACGTTTGTTATATAAATCGTATGAATTGTAAAATGGCTTTCTTGGATGAAATGTAATAAAACATTAGTGAAAAAGTATATAAAATAAGTTCCTGGTTGGTCCTTGAGGTTATTGATGCGCGTGATGTGTCGTTGCGGTTTAGCAGTATTAATGCCTACTCAAGTTTTAAATTTATATTTAGCCGACTTATCAATATCACACACACTTAACGAGCAGTGTACCCGGTCAGTATGAATATAATGGTAAGCAGAGTGTCGATCACTAAGAGTGGAACGTATTATCTAGTTATTCTAATCAGTATTTTAATATCCTAAGTTAGCTATACAACCTAATCTAACGCAAGGGGGGTTCAGCCTGGGAGACTGGCACGGTTTGGTTATAAATAAATAGAAAACTAAACTAATGAGCACGAATCAGCGATTAGCACACACGTACACAGATAGATACTCGAGACAATAAGAAGACCTGTCCTGATAATTAAATAGCTTGTCACTTGTTTTATTGCTAGTTTTATATGAAGTGTATATAATTAAACCTTTCTCGTTGGCTCTAATCTTATCGGCGAGTAAACCCTTAATGATTACTTATGTCTATCCTATTTTTCAAGAGACGCTAGAATAAATAGGCGAGGAAGGGGCATGGCGACCCAAGCAAGACTCAGCTAGACACAGAGGTTATCAATGCACTAATAAAAGTCACCAAAGACATCAACATATAAACTTTAATTAATGGGAAAGCAATATTAAGGGGAGTGCATGATCTTCCGTAGTCACATGACACAAGCCCATCAATCCTGATGAATTAAAGCGTACTAAAACAATAAAACAAAACTACTTAATGAATTGAATACATGCAGGACCTTCTTACAGCTCTTGTATCTTTATTTGAGGTGTGTCTTGTGCTGCTTGGTCGTCTGAATTTGGCTCTAGGGTTATATCTCTCTCTTCTTCGGTCTCTCTCAAATTTGTCTGACCTTGGGGTATTTATAGTTTTCTGTCTGAGGGATCGATGCGGCGCATTGAGTTGATAGATGCGACGCATTGACTTAACTTCGCTTGGGGTCCAAGATTAATATATTCAAGAATATTCGTACACCGTCTTCAGATGCGGCGTAACTTGATCTTTGTATGCGGCGCATGTACTTTAGCTTTCTTGGATTGAAACTGGTGAAATCTTGATAGTGATACGCCGTATGTTAGAAGTATATTGCGGCGTATCTGGAGTAGAACGAGCTTGATCTTCTTCTTTGACCAAAGTTTCATATGCGGCGCATGACAGAATTGCATGCGGCGCATTCTTCAAAGTCAGGCAATGGTCTTCGAATTCATCTAAGTATGATATTGCGTCGTATCTGTTGAGTGAGATACGGCGCATCTTCTGGATTTCAGTAGACTTTTGACATCTCGCTTGTTTTGCTCCATAATTAGTCCAAAATCGCCAAGTTTCACATAATGCTTGTTTTTACCTGAGAATTACTAAAGTAAACATTAATGTATCGATTCTCATATATAATATTGTAGGGTATTCACAATGCAAGAAACACTAGATTGAGTCTTAGTTATGGATCGATTAGAGAGAACTTAGAGAGAGAAAGTGGGAACTTCTAGAGAGAGAAAAAATGTGTGTATTAGCTTAAGATAATGTGAAGTTCCAACCCTTCCCATGTGTGGGAAGGGGTATTTATACTTACAATATAGTATGCCCCTAGCGGGCTGTAGAGTGAGCTGACAGAGGGTAAAGACCCGACCCACTCCACAATACTATTAATAATAACTAAGCTACTAATAATATTACTAATAATCCTACGAGCTATGATGTACTAATAATTACTCGGGGTGACCGAGTCTTCAGCTGAATATTCATATTCCTAACAATCTCCCCCTAAGGGAGGTCACCCCAGAAGTAATGTTCTGAATTTCAGCATTTCTTCCTTGGATCTTGACATCATAGCTCGTAATCATTGAATCTTCAATGTCATAGATTGTTGTGCAAACATCAGTGATCTAAAGATGACTTCTCTTTTGTCTTGGATGAACTTTGAGTAATCTTTGAAAGTATCATCCCACTTGAGTCTCCAAGTCATCTTTCTGTAGTAATACTCCATGTGATGAAATATACTTAGAGCCGACATGCTCACACGATATGAAGTCATGATCTTCAGCATCAGAGTTAGCAGAAGCTGTGTTGAAGGTCTTTTAGGGTGATCATGACTTCTTTGATGATGATGTGGTGTGAACATGTGGTGATGGATTGGCATCTTTTCTGCAACCAGCTACAACAGCAACCAGCTACAGCGTTCCACAGCAACAACCGCCAGATATTCCTGCATACGACAGTTAGCAATAATTCGACCGGTACTAACAAGTTTGGACTTCGAGATAGTTAACAGCTTAGTGTGAAAACTCTCTCTAATCCTTACCAAGACCGTTCCTAATCGAAAACCCACAGAGGGCTTTTTAAGATTTTACCGTAGTAAATCAACGATTAGGTGAGTCGCTGGAGATCACTCCACGACTGTAGACCGGTTGAAACCGCCGTGACCACTAAGCGTAATCCATAAAGAATTACCGAAGTGACCTGCTTTCAGGGCTGCTTGATGTTGACCCTGGCAGGAATTTCCATTTAATCATTGAGAATTACATTTGTAAATTCTCTCATAAATGTTCTGGCAGATTGCTAAGATCTGCTTAGGACTCATAAGTTTACAACTGGTGTCCTTAATGTTGAACACCCAGTGTAGAAATAATTCGTGTTCCTATGAGATCTTTTTATGCATCTCGTGGCTCTAGACTCTATAGTGCGTTTTGATTTAGTGAGCGGAGGCTGGAGAGAACTGCCACCTATTCAATATCATCTAACTCGAAGTGAGAGAGACGATAGGAATGAATTGAACTCCGTGACAATTGAAACAAGAATCCTTTGAGGGACCTTGAGTGGCTAGGGAGGGTTGTGCAGCGTATCACTGGGTCCATGATACTTTGTCTTCAATGTCAGCAATCAACTAAGTGATTCTGACAGCATATGTATTGACCCGGTTTCTGCCTAAGTTGTAAGGAGGGCTATTTCTTTTCACCCTTTCTCTTTACAATTCTTTTTCATTCTTCAACCCCTTCAGTGCTTACCGAGACTTCATAACTAACACCTTGTTGGGTTTATTCCAGTGTTAGCTCCATCTCAGTCGGCACTCTTCCCTCATTCACTTTTCTCCTTTTTAATCATACCTAAGGACTTCTACACTAACTAGTGGATTGTCCCTGGGTAGATCCCTCCGGCTCTGGCGGGATCGTGGGAACTTGAGCCTAACCTAACCATCCTTATAACTCCATGCATTAATTAAAATGGTCGGTCTTTGGTATTCATCCACGATTGCCAAACCAAATCTTTGAAAAATCTCTCCAAGTGTTCATGATTTTGAAACACATTTTTGCAAACACTTGAGAGTTTTATATTTTTCAAATGCTCCCCCTCAACATGTGCTCGGTTGATTGTTTTATAAATTTGCACATGTTAGGTAGAGCTTGCACTTTTTTTTTTGAATTGATCCACTTTCAGTGAACATGACCGTTTCGAGACACGCTTACATCACTAGTTAGACTAGCTTGAAATTATTACCCGGCCTGGTTAAGTCCACAGAAAGTTTCTCGAAATGGTACACTCTACTCAGATACATCTTTTTCGAGACACGCTTACATCACTGGTTATACCAGCTTGAAATTATTACCCGGCCAAGACGTATCCTTTCGATTGATGACAGTTCAAGTTTCGTCAATTCATTGGTGAAGACTAAGTCTTGCTCACGTGAGATGCCAAATCCTTTGTTTTGTTAAAAACATTTGCTCCCCCTCAATATGTGCATCGATATAAGAAAGATTTTCGCACATATGGAAGAGCTTGCGTTTATGACCAAAACATTTTGCTCCCCCTCAATATGTGCATTGATATATAAAATGGTTTAGCACATACGGGAGAGCATACATTAACATTCAAAATCATCACATTTTATCAGAATTTCCTATTTAAATCACATTCTCTCCCCCGATCAAAAATTTCAAACCATTTGAGATTTGTGATCCCAAGTGATTTAAATAAGTATAGAAAATTTGGGAGAAAATGTGGTCAGGTTTGAATGTATTCTGATTTTGAAGCATACTATGCTTCCCTTGAAACACCGAGAGAGTGTCACTGCTGATGTTGCACAATTTTGGCAAGGTGTCGGGAATTTGAACAAATTTAAATCAATTTACCACCTTGTGTAACATCAAGACTCTCTTGAAGAATCAAACAAGATAAAGAGTCTGATGTAAAGAAGACTTCTCTTCTAATACACGAAATGACGCACTGAAACGTACATCAAGTCGGGAGAACATGGATATAAAGTAATCCATGCCCAGGTGAACATCACCCGGTTGGAGGAACAGCTGTCTTTTTGGCGACATGCTTTCCCCATTGTACAGTGCGGGTTGCAGTATGAAGTAACTGCAAGCCATTAAGACATGTTTTAACTGATTAGTATAACTTCTGCTCGAGCTTCATTTAAGAATCCGTGCCATTGTTGAATGACATTTCTAGATCCGTAAATGTTATCGATAAACAGAAGACATGCCTATGTAGAACTATTTTTGGTATTTTCTGATTTTTCGATTTTTATGGTTTTTATAGGTTTTATATTTTTGTATTTTTCTTTTGGATTTAAGATATATACAACTATGTACAAGGATATAAGAAGACAATCCTTTACTCCTCCTTTTCTTCCTGAAGACACTTGAGGGTTTCAGGAGTCATGCTTTTCATGCCAAGGCGTGGGAGAATAAACTGAAACCTTTCTCTTGGGAGGGCCTTGGTGAATATGTCAGCTAACTGAAACTCTGTCCTCACGAAGTATAGTTCCACAATTCCTTATTCCACCTGTTCCCTGATGAAGTGATGCCTGATGTCGATGTGTTTAGACCTGGAGTGCTGAACATTGTTACAACAAAGAGCAATGGCGCTTTTGTTGTCACAATATAGGGGAATTTTGTTGTATGAAAGTCCATAGTCCGAGAGTTGTGATCGCATCCAAAGGATTTGTGCACAACAAGCAGACATAGCAATGTACTCAGCTTCAGTAGATGATATGGAAGTACTCATCTGCTTCTTAGAAGACCAACTAACCAACTTTTCCCCTAAAAACTGAGCTCCTCCTTAAGTACTTCGACGAGTGTCTTGACATCCCGCATGATCAGCATCCGCGTAAGCCGTTAACTTCATTGCAGTGTCCTTAGGATACCAGAGACCCATATGAACCGTGCCTTGAAGATATCGGAAGATCCTTTTCACTGCTTCAACATGCTTCTTGGTTGGTCGGGATTGATACCGAGCACACATACACACAGCAAACAGAAGATCTGGTCTGCTAGCCGTGATGTACATCAAAGATCCAATCATGCTTCGATATTTCGTTATATCCACTGGAATCCCTGAAGTATCTTCATCCAGCTTCGTTCTATCAACCATGGGAGTGTCAACATGTTCACTTGAATAGAATCCAAACTTTTTCAAGATCTCGTTGGCGTATTTGGATTGATTAATGAATATGCCTCCGGGACTTTGAGAAACTTGTAATCCTAAGAAGAATGACATTTGTCCCATCATGGACATTTGGAACTTGGAATTCATCTCCTTTGAAAAACTATCACATTCACTAGGATCTGTTGAAGCAAAGATGATATCATCTACATATATCTGAACCAGCAGTAGATGGTTTCTTGACTTCCTGGTGAATAGTGTGGGATCTACAACACCCTTGGAGAATCCGTTCACTAGGAGGAACTTGGACAATGTATCGTACCATGCCCTTGGCGCCTGTTTTAACCCATAAAGAGCCTTCTTCAAGCGGTAAACATGAGTAGGATGTTCAGTATCCACGAATCCTTCAGGTTGACTCACATAAACTTCTTCCTTTAAGTCACCATTCAAGAATGCTGTTTTGACATCCATCTGGTAGACAATCATATTTCGACTAGCAGCATTTGCGAGGAAGATTCTTATGGCTTCAATTCTAGCAACAGGAGCAAACGATTCTCCAAAATCAATGCCCTCTTCTTGTCTGAACCCTTTAGCAACTAGCCGTGCCTTGTTCTTTAACACATCACCATACTCATCAAGCTTCACTTTGAAGATCCACTTTAAAGCAATGATCATTGCAAGCTCTGGAGGAGGCACTAATTCCCATACTTCAAGTCGATCAAATTCATGGATTTCATCCTGCATAGCCTGGAACCAGCAATCTTTAGTCATTGCTTCTTTGGCATCTTTTGGTTCGACTTTGGACAGTACGGAATTGAAGAAGCACCATAGTGCATCAGTGGCTAGTTGATTACGTGTGGATACTGGACGTGAAGGATTGCCTATGATGTTGTCGATTGGATGATCACTGGTCCATTTCCTGAGATGGTCATGAGGTTGTGGGTTATGAACAGACGTAGCAGTGCTGTGTCCTTCAAGTGAGGATGTGTCTGATGAATGTTCAGGAGCAAATATGTTTTCAAAAGGAGCCTCATCAACAGGAGCAAAAGGATTAACTTCCAAAGAATGATTATCTGAAGATTCTTGCATTACTGGAGAAGATTGAGCGTTTGATGACAAAGGCGATTGACTGGCAGTTGGAGCATTGTGACTGACTGATACTGAAGCTGTAGGGCCTTCTGAACCTTGTGGGGCTTGAACCTCAGTCATAGGAAGTATAGCAGGTTCACTCGGGATGGTTCCATTCGTTGGCTCAAAGTATTCATCAAACATAGGATCGAATAACTTCTTCAACTCCTCACAAGTAGGTGGCACATAAGAATCTGCAGGCGTGGAATTCTGTACAAGTCCTGAACTAATGGGTCCAGGAGACAAAAGGTTAAGATCGGGTCCAGAACTAATTTGTCCTGAAGCAGGTTGCTCACTCAGCTCATCGAACGTAACATGAATGGTTTCCATAATTTTTCGGGTTCTCTTATTGTAGATTCGATACCCTTTACTGTCTGGTGCGTATCCAACAAAAATACCTACATCTGCTTTAGCTCTTAACTTTCCCAAGTCTTGACTATCGTTAGTTGGGTAGCAAAGTGCACCAAACACACGGAGAAAGGAAAGATCTGGTTTCTTGTTATGAATTAGCTCGAAGGGAGTCTTTTCATGAACCGGATGAATTAGGGATCGGTTTTGAGTGTAACATGCTGTTGCAATAGCCTCTGCCCAGAGAAACATCGGTGTCTTTGAAAATATAAGCATAGTTCTTGCAGCCTCCACCAGAGTACGGTTCCTTCGTTCAACCACTCCGTTCTGTTGAGGAGTGCGAGGGATACTTTTCTGATGCATGATGCCAATACTTTCATAGAAATTACGGAATTGTTGGTTAACAAACTCCGTACCATTATCAGTGCGGATGATTCTGACAGTTTTATCGAGCCTTACTTGCAGCTGTTTTATCAGTTTAATGATAACCTCTGGAGTTTCGTCCTTGGTTCTCAAAAACTTCACCCATGTGAACCGAGAATAATCATCTACTATCACCAGAACGTACTTCTTTCCATTTATGGTTTGTATTCTCATTGGTCCACACAAATCCATGTGGAGGGTATGAAGAACTTCCAAGTTGGTGTTGATGGTTTTAGGCTTGTGGGTTTGTTTCTTGCTTTTACCCAGTTGACATGCAGAGCAGAGATGATCTTTCTCATATTTCAGTCTGGGCATTCCTCTAACAAGATCTTTACGGGAAAGATTATTTATGGTACCGAAGTTCAAGTGGTTCAAACGACGATGCCACAGCCATGATTTTGTTTTAGAGGCTTTAGAAAGCAAGCATATGGGAGAGGACTTCAACATTTCTTCAATCGATATGGTGTATAGATTGGTGCCCCGACTACCCTTAAGGAGATCTATACCATCCAATTCTCTGACGAAACATGTATGCTTTCTGAAAGCCACTTCCAGATCTGAATCACAAAACTGACCCACAGAAAATAGATTGTGCCCTAGTCCTTCCACATAATATACCCTTGAGATTACACTGTCACCAAACACATAATCTCCATAACCCATAATAGCACCAAAGTGGTCGTTCCCAAATCTAACTGTCCCGATAAACTTTTTCACGAAGTTCTTGAGCCGCGAGCGATCCCCAGTCATATGTTTTGAGCAGCCTGAGTCCAAATACCACAGGACGATTTGTACGACCTGCATTTGAAACCAGACAACAATGGATAACTGAAAAATGTGGATCCCCAAGTGCAATTGGGGTCCATTTGGTCAGCACACACATATTCAGGAACCACAGATTTCACAGATGCTACTGTCTTTACTGAGGAGACAGAACTAGAGGTAGGACAAGACCTAGATGGAAGGCATTGTGACTCTAAAGACAGGATTCTACCAGTTGGTCTCCATTCCTTATTCTTCACAATTTTATGCATATTCATTTTAGGTAACGTGCTCTGTTTTCCTAAATTGAATTTCCTTCCAGTGGGTCTCCATTGATAGCCTACGCTAGCAAATGTTTTTCCTGTAGCTTTCCAAGCTTTTTTGCATGTTTCAGTTATTCTACCATTCTTAACACAGAGTGATGCAGAAGACATCAAGAATGACACAACACAATCATCATGATTAGCAGAAATTAAACAATTGTCGCATGTTTTACAGATAGCATTAGAATTCGAATTAATTACAGTACTTTTGATACTAGAATCAACACGATTCATCCTACTCATTGCAAACTTATTGTTCCTAGGTTGGGCTTCTACATTCTTCAAGTGATCATTCTTAGCTGGCGCAGTCCTATCTTTTCTTGCATTTTCTCTAGACCTTGACTCGCTAGCTTGGGTGTCACTTTTTACTCCTGTAGAAGCATCGAATGAAACATTAGTTCGTTTTTCTGTCACATGCCTTCCAGATAATGATGTGTTGGGTTCTGATGTTTTTGGTGGTAGATCAAAGGCTACATGCTTGTTCTCAACAGTGGATGATGATGCAACAAATCTTTCTCTATGTCTGCTAAACTTAGGAGTTGAGCCTATGGCATATTCTAAGTTTTCCTGAATCCTTTTCGTGAGTTTGCAGGCATAGACAACTGCCTTATCAAGTGGCTTATCAGTCCTATCCTCTTCAACCACCTCACGAAGTGTGTCAAGGCCCTCTCTAAGATGATCGAGATATGTTTGATGGGCAAGGCTGTTATTTCTAAGCTTAAACGGAATATGCCCAACATCAACATCATACTTTTTACTATCAGTAGCCTTTGGTGCATCACAATTACAAGTGGTGCATGGCATTTTACCTTTCACCCGAACCTTCAGATTCTCAATTTCATTTGTCAAAGAGGTTATTTGATCATTGTGATTGCTTCTTGTAACTTTAATAGAATCATATAACTCTTTGAAATGTTGTTTAACCTTTGAATTTTCTTCTCGATAACACTCATTTTCATAATGTAACTTATTTATGGTGTTTTGATATTGAAAATTCTGAGAATCTGAAGACGAAGGTTTATTGGTGCCATACACTTCACACTTGTTGGATTTCAATTGGGCAATTTGGGCCCTCAGCAGTCGAATCGTGTTCGTGTGAGCTTGAATTGTCTCATCTCGTTTGCTTAATTCAAAATACGTATCAAATTCAGGAGCATCCAAGGATACCTTGCCATTTGATATTTTATGTTTTTCATTTAAATGTTGATGTTTCAATTGCAAATTAAGATATTCAACTTCTAATTTAGAAAAACGTTTAACCATATTCTCATGGTCATCATTTTGAATTTTTTCAAGCAATTTTAAATTCTCCCCCTCAAGCTCAACAACACGATTCTGGGTGACATTTAACGCAATAGCATACTCATTAAATTGACAAGCAGACAATGCAAAATCAGTGACAGTGTAAAATACATCTTGTGCAATACATTTAGCAATCAAGTTGTCGTTAGTAATGAGTATGTTTTTTCTTTCAATCTCTCGACTCTTAAGTTCTATTGCATATTCATTCACCTCACTTTCCATATCTTTAAACACTACTTCCATTTCTTTTATTTCGGCTTTAAGGGCAGTTTGCAACCCTTCAAAGTGTTCTTTAAGTAATTTAAAGAATGGCATGACCTCAGTTAAGTAACACCTTTTTGCATGTTCAAAACACCTTTCCCCCTCAGTAATGCCAGTGGGTGTGATTCTCTTCTTACATGTTTTATCGAAATCAGCAAACAGTTGCCAAAGCACATATAAGCTAATAAAGGTTTTGCATTCAGTGGGAAGAGACAAAGGCACCAAATTCCTAGGTGTATTGGGAGGATACACCGTTATGGATGCAACTTTTCTAATGAGGGGGGTGTTGGCCTTAAGTTTTTCTACCTTAAGTTTTTCATTATCTTGTTTCCAAAATATCTGTTCAGATGTTAACTTCTTTTGAGGAGCAAACACAGTCAAACGATTCTCCTCATAATAATCATGGGGTTTGATTATTATTCGTCTGGCTATGCACTCGGGATCCCTCATTTTATCATTCATTTTTTCCCTTGTTCTATCACTTAACTCATCCTCTTCTTCTGTGTAGATATGCTCAGGCGGGTCATGATTGGGCATAAACATCACATTAGAATCATTTAATGCAGGTTGGGCTATCTTAGCAATCTCATGAATAGCTAATTTAGATCTACCTACATTGTTTTCGCTATGCTTGTCACTTAACTTTCTGTGCTTATACATCATTTGAGCAGTCTGCCTGGTTTGGTCTTGTGTGTACAACTTATCTTCAAGCTTATTTTTTAACGTCTTGAGTCTAGAGAAATCATTTAAAAGTGTTGATTCTTTTTGTTTGAATTCTAGCTTAAGTGTATCAACACACTTTTGTGCTTCCTGTTTCTGTTTGACAGACTGTTCTAGCTGACTTTTCAAAGAACTCAACTCTAATTTTAATGTTTCTTCTCTTACTCTAGACTCTTTAATAAGTGTACTCATTTGACCTTCTAATTTCTGCTCTCGTTCATTAAGCTCAAACTTAGCACGCTGTTCATACATAGCCACTTGTTCTTTATAGATGTTTAGTTTCGTGATCAAGTTATCATCAGGGACAGGCAATTTGTTCTCATGGCACTCGCATGCATTATCTATATTATCCGCATTATCTAAGGCACATACATTCCTCCTAACACAGACATCATTATTGACAAAAGATTCACCATATGGTACATCAGGCGAGTTGTTGTGATTCAAATACTGTTCATATGAAATAATATTGCTATTTTCCATGTCAACATTACTTAAGTCAGAAACATTTGCCTGATGTACTTCTTCGGGATTCTTTTGTCCCTCGAAGGGTATTTGATGAGGCGAAAAGTGTACCGCTTTTAAGGGGTCATTTAAGCCCGAAATCGTATTTATTTGATCAAATATTGCCCTAAATCGTTCCTTTTGTCATTTTAGGTACTTTTGAGGAGAAATCTGGAAAAGGAGGCATTTTGGACGTTTTTGGAGCATTAAAGTGAAGAAAACGGCAAAGTCTCAAGAATCGGCTAAAAGTTACTCTTGACGGCGTCACAATTAACATGGGACGGCGTCATGCCTTGGCAAGAAAAGTTGGATGTGAAATTTACTCATGACGGGCCAGTGAGTTTGCATGAGAATTCTGACGGCGTCACGCTTTAACTAAATCAAGGGCGTCACGGCTTAAATCATAAGGGGACGGCGTCACGTTCAGGATCCGACGGCGTCAAGCCTTGATAAGCCAGAATGGGTTTTTGAAGAGCTAAAGAGGGACGGCGTCAAGATGGTCATCCGGGAACCCTAAAAGCGGCGAGGTGACGGCGTCACAATGCATAAGGTGACGCCGTCAGATGTCAAAGTCTATATATAGTTTTCTAATTTTTTGTCATAAGGGAGAGCTTAGTGTGTGGAATTTTGGGATAAAACCCTAAGACGATTTTAGCTACTTTTTCAGGGCTTTTAGCCTTGAGATCTTCCATGTTTCATTGAAAGATAAGTTATCAATTAATCATTCAATATGTCTATGTGTTGTTTGATTCTATCTTATGCTTGTCTTTTGTTTAACATGTTAGGCTAATTTTATCTTGTGTTTGCTTAGATCTAATGAAACCTAGCTATTGATTATTGGTTGTTAGTGTGTTATTAGTTGTATTGGATGATTGTTTATCTATGTTAGGCTTAAGAAAACTAACTAACTTCCTATTCGGTAACTTGCTTGAACGTCTTAAGAAACATGAACCAAACGCGTACTAAAGGTTTTTATGGTTGTATTTAATGCACAAGCGAATTCTAGTGATCCCATGTTAGGAGCTTCCTAGCCGGCTCGACATAGGAGTGAAGTAGGAGCTTGTAGAGTTTGGGGAAGTAAGTACGCCACCCCACGAATGGTATTAAGGAATACACCCGTCATCCACGCGACTAATACACACTAATTAACCGGTAAAAGATAGTTAGGGAGTAAGGAAATCTAAGTAAACACATTTCTCTACACATAAGTTTCTCACCACTTTTCATTTTTGTTGTTTTATTTTATTTGCATTTGTAGTAATTTGGGTTAGTTGACTAGCAACTAATTCCGCCCACTCCTTCAAAACCCGAGATTTTACTTGCTTTTATAAAATATAAAAAAAACATAAAAAGAATCTTCCTCAACCCTTAGACCTAATTAGAGTAGCCTTTCACACCTAACGAACACTATTCCCTGTGGAGAACGATCAATCCCCCGTACTTACCACTACACTATACTACATCGGTCAGGTACACTGCCTGGTGGGGTTGTAAGCCTCTTGAGATCCCTCGAGAGGTAAAACCTGTTGTAAGGTTGCAAAACCCACGCATCAAGTTTTTGGCGCCGCTGCCGGGGAATAGTTATTGTTTAGGTTGAATTTTTATTTCTATTAGGTCTACTCACTAGATTCCTTTCTAGTGAGATTTTTATTTTATTTTTCTAGGTTTTCTTTAGTCTATCTATTTTCTTCGTGTCTTTGTTCGTAACCATTACCGTCCGACATCATGGAAGATGGTAATATCCTTAACCCACACAACCCACCACCACAACAACCACCACCACCTCCTAGAGCCCGTACTTTAGGAGAGTATTCCCGTCCTAGCCACCACGGCTATCGAAACACCATTGAGCTCACTCAAGGAGCCAATATCACACCCTTGCGATCCGACACCATCCGGTTGGTGCAAAGCGGATGCGCATTCCATGGACTTCGTTCTGAAGATCCTAATCAACATCTCAAGGACTTTCTTAAAATCGTTGATTCTATAGACCTTGATGTTGCCACTCGAGAGACGACCCGATTGCGTCTCTTCCAATTCTCTCTGCGGGACCAAGCTAGTCAGTGGCTAGAACGTCAACCCGCAGGATCCATCACCTCTTGGGATGATCTCACCACTCGTTTCCTTGCTCAGTTTTTCCCACCGGGAAGAACTACCAAGCTAAGGAATGATATCTTGATGTTCCAACAACGTCAAGGCGAAACTCTCTACGAGGCATGGACTCGATTCAAGGACTTACTCCAAAAAGTCCCTCACCATGGCATAGAACTTTGGCTCCAAGTCCAAATCTTCTATGACCATATCAATCTCTCCACAAGGCAAACCATTGACCAATCGGCCGGTGGCAAGCTACGTGATCTAAGTGCGGAACAATCATGGGCTCTCCTAGAGGATCTTGCTCTTTATGACAACGAAAGTTGGAGTGATCCCCGTGATTTGAATAAAACGGTCAAGGCAATATCTTTGCCTTTGAACAATTCAAGCACTTCCGACCGTAGGATCGTAGAACTTGAAGACCAAGTCAAGTTTCTCATGAAATCCTACGAGGCTCCTAAACCTTCAAGCCAAGTGAACAAAATCACTTCTTCATGTGAATTATGTAGTGGTCCCCACGACACTCGTGATTGCATGGAACTCCCCGAACAAGCTTTTGTGGACTACGCATCCTCGCGTACCGACGGAGCGGGAGACAAGTGGTACACTTTCAAGCCCGAGCCAAACCATTATGGTGATTCATACAACCCCTCATGGAAAAATCACCCGAACCTTAGGTGGAAACAAAACCAAAACTCACAACAAATCAATTCTTCCAACCCACCTAATCGTTTCCAATCAAGCGGTTCCAACTCGAACCGTACTTTCAACAACAATCCTTCCGGCAATGGTAGTACCAATAACTTTGAAGGATTGATGTCTCAATTTATGGCATCTCAAGAAGCTCGTTTAGCCAAGTTTGAAGCCGATTTCAAACAAAAACAAAGCGAGATGACCGACAAGATTGACACCTTGTTGAAAGCCCTCAATGACCGAGAAATGGGAGCACTCCCTAGCAACACGGTCAAGAACCCGAAACTAAACGTCAACGCTATTTCATCGGTTTCGTCCCCTAGTTCTTGTCCACAATATTATTCGGTCAATTCCATGAGCACGTGTTTCAAACAAACCCAAATCATTCCAAGTGACCAAGAAGTTATGACATCCAAATTGGTCAACAACATAGTTGAAACACCTCCCACTCAAAACCTTGACGATGAATTCAAGGAGCTCCACCTTGAAAGTCCGGTTGTTGATGAGAAGAAGCTCAAGTTAGGCGAAAAAGGGACCGCCTTTGTTCAAAACAAGCTACCTAAGAAGTTAGATGATCCGGGCTTATTTGTTCTACCTTGCAAGATCAGTAATTCGGAGGCTTATGATACATTAGCCGATCTTGGATCAAGCCTTAACCTACTCCCGTTACCTCTCTACACCTCTCTAAAACTTGGAAAACTTGAAGAAACCGAGGTGATAATAGGCTTAGCGGATGGAAGTGTTGCTTACCCGGTTGGAGTAGTTAAGGACGTGTTAGTGCACATTGGAAAACTAACCATTTTAGCCGATTTCCACGTCCTTGATATGGTTAGCGACCCTACATGCCCCTTGTTGATAGGTAGAGGATTTTTAGCGACCGCTAGTGCTATGATTGATTGTAAGGAATCCAAGATAGCGGTAGGAGAAGGGGATACTTGGTCAATCTATGATGTTAAGAAACATGCCTATGATACTAGTGAGGAACCGACACCCCATTGGTTAGAATTAAATAGGAGACCATCTAGATATGGACCTTGGATCGATAGAGACTTCATAGGACCCCAACGCCCATTTTACCTAGAAGAGGACTTTGTTAACCGAACGCATTCGGTAGAGCAACTCTTGGCTAGGGACACCGAATTGGATCCATTTGAAGACCCTCTAGTTTTTAGAAGGATGATTGATTTCCTAGGAGTTTTGCCAATTAACCTAGGAATGAATAAGTGGATTTGTGAGGAAGATGATCATAAGTGGAATTGGGATAAACCACCCAATGATGGAGATGGGTCATGGCATATCAAGATGACATTGTATGACCCGGATGGAGAGAAGTTTGAAAAGACATATCGTACTAAGCGGACCAATAGGAAACTTCAATCCAAGCTTAACCCTAAAGACGTCCTTGATGACGAGCTTACTTACATAGGGTAGCGTGACTTTGAGTCTAGCTACAAGACTCGTTAATAAAGAAAAGCGCTTCTTGGGAGGCAACCCAAGCTTTATTTGTTTTATTTGCTTTGTGTGTTTATTTATTTGTTTGTTTGATTTTATTTGTTTCCGTATGTGTGTTTAATTTTTATTAGTATTGATTCATGTTCAAAAGTACTTTGTGAAAATGCTTTATGTTGTTTTTAACTTCGTCTTAACTACATATAAAGGTATTTTGCAAAAGATAAGTGTAAGGGAAATCTAAATCGGTTTATTAGAACACAAATGAACATGAATCATAATAATAATAAGTTAGCATACATATTCGTATTTGTTTGAGTCAAATGCTTGTATCGAGTCATAATGATGTTTTGCAGGATTTCCAGGAAGTAAGGTAAAGGTTTTTCAAGAAATTTTCCGGAAACTTAAAATGAAAATTTTTGTCAGGTCATTTCTGACGGCGTCAGGGGTTATAACCTGACGGCGTCAGATTTAATTTCCAGAAATTTTTGAAAATTTTGTTTTCATAAAAAGTTTTTATTAAAATCTCCAACTTATAATCTCCAGGAATCTGCAAAGTTATCATTCCACAAGCATTATATCCTTATATATAGATTTTATCCCGCCGATGTTATGCAGGTTTTCGTGTTTGTTTTCTCAGGTTCAACAGGTTATTTTGGACAAGGAAATGTTTTGAATCAAGCTTATGGCGATGCATTAGTCATGGAGCTTCAACATTCTCTTTGGAGGAAGATTTAACCGTGTAATTTCATTATCCAACGAGCGAATCAGGGGAGTATTTGATTTCATTCTTTTACTTTATGCTTTTACATTTGTCATTTGAACATTGGGGACAATGTTCATCTTAAGTGTAAGGGGAGGGTAAAAGTACGATTTTAGAGAATACAATTGCGCTTGATTTTTGTTTGTTTAATAGTAGATGTGTAATAAAACTGAGAGAAATACTTGTTAAGGTAATTTTAGTGCCAAATTTAAAATTTTTTACAACATATAGGAGTGAAACTTTGATCTTAATGAGCGTCTCACGGATAGGAGTTATATGACTAGCACAAAAACCGTACCACTAAAAAATTTTTCCACCCCCAAATATGTGAGGTTCGCCCCTAGAATTGGTAGGAAAAGCATTTATGCTATGATGTGAGTACCGGTAGCACTTAGATTCTAGAACTTGCGTTAGGACCATTCCGAGGCCACAAGTGAGACTACATTCGTGTAGTTAGATTTACTACATGATAAGAGGCATTAGGATTAACCCATGTTTTACACCTGTGTTTTTGTTATAATTACATTGGCTACATTGGTCAAGTAATTCTCCCACACCCTTTGCGTTGTACTCATTTTTAGTACACGATACCCCTAGTACACCCCTCAGAGCCTATCTTTTCGTTTCGACCTTTAAGCATTTTACTTAAAGGAAGAATTTGTTACACCCCACTTAAATGTACACCCAAATCGCCTTAGCCTACCTTGTATGCACTCATTTTTAGTGCATTATTGTTACAACATTTGTTTAAACCCAAGTTAATTATCTAGTTGATTACATGGTTGCTAAGTCGAGTCATATCCTTGTACATATTGTTTTGGGACGATTGGGACTCGTGGGTAAAGTACTAGTGTAATGGAGTAATGGGGAAGAACATCATTTATTACCCCCATATGTGCTAAATGTTTTAAAAGTACTCCAAGTTTTTCAATTATCTTAATTCGAGTCATTAGAATAGTTATTTGTAAAGTTATGTAAAAGTTCAAGTGTAAGGGGGATGCAATGCTCCTATGATGTATTATTTTGGATGGTAGGGCAAGAGTGTATGCAAAAAAAAAAAAAAAAAAAAAAAAAAAAAAAAAAAAAAAAATCAAGAAAAATACAAAAAAAAAATGAGAAAAAAAAAAAAAAAAAAATAGAAAAAACATACGGACTACCATCCCGTTTCATTTTATGTTTATTTTATGTTTATGTTTTGTTATTTTCTTTCATTAGCTTAAGATCGAGTCTAGTCTTGGCTTAGCAACGTTGTATAGTACATGTGATTGATCAAGATCTTTAACTAGCCACCAGTAAAATATCCTTTATCCAACAAAACCGTGTTTTCCTTTTCCCTACACCTAACGTTATAACCCATTTAAAAGCCCTCTTTGATAGTTTATCTTAGGTGCTTACGCCTAGTGGAGGAGGTTTTCGATCCTTTCCCAAGCCTATGGTAATCTATTTGCTATGACAGGTAGTGAGAGATATTTTCCGTTTTCATTTATGAGATTTATTTTGATGACACTTGAGAGATGTGAGTATCTAAACACTACTTGTGAGGTGCTAGTATGTAATCTCCGTGCTTATTATGATTGAAGTGGAACGATTATTTGTTGTAATTACTTTTATGTTTGCATTAAATGACCCCTAACTTGTATTTTGATTAGAATAAAAGCGCATTTGCTTGAGGACAAGCAAATCTCAAGTGTAAGGGTATTTGATGAGGCGAAAAGTGTACCGCTTTTAAGGGGTCATTTAAGCCCGAAATCGTATTTATTTGATCAAATATTGCCCTAAATCGTTCCTTTTGTCATTTTAGGTACTTTTGAGGAGAAATCTGGAAAAGGAGGCATTTTGGACGTTTTTGGAGCATTAAAGTGAAGAAAACGGCAAAGTCTCAAGAATCGGCTAAAAGTTACTCTTGACGGCGTCACAATTAACATGGGACGGCGTCATGCCTTGGCAAGAAAAGTTGGATGTGAAATTTACTCATGACGGGCCAGTGAGTTTGCATGAGAATTCTGACGGCGTCACGCTTTAACTAAATCAAGGGCGTCACGGCTTAAATCATAAGGGGACGGCGTCACGTTCAGGATCCGACGGCGTCAAGCCTTGATAAGCCAGAATGGGTTTTTGAAGAGCTAAAGAGGGACGGCGTCAAGATGGTCATCCGGGAACCCTAAAAGCGGCGAGGTGACGGCGTCACAATGCATAAGGTGACGCCGTCAGATGTCAAAGTCTATATATAGTTTTCTAATTTTTTGTCATAAGGGAGAGCTTAGTGTGTGGAATTTTGGGATAAAACCCTAAGACGATTTTAGCTACTTTTTCAGGGCTTTTAGCCTTGAGATCTTCCATGTTTCATTGAAAGATAAGTTATCAATTAATCATTCAATATGTCTATGTGTTGTTTGATTCTATCTTATGCTTGTCTTTTGTTTAACATGTTAGGCTAATTTTATCTTGTGTTTGCTTAGATCTAATGAAACCTAGCTATTGATTATTGGTTGTTAGTGTGTTATTAGTTGTATTGGATGATTGTTTATCTATGTTAGGCTTAAGAAAACTGGCTAACTTCCTATTCGGTAACTTGCTTGAACGTCTTAAGAAACATGAACCAAACGCGTACTAAAGGTTTTTATGGTTGTATTTAATGCACAAGCGAATTCTAGTGATCCCATGTTAGGAGCTTCCTAGCCGGCTCGACATAGGAGTGAAGTAGGAGCTTGTAGAGTTTGGGGAAGTAAGTACGCCACCCCACGAATGGTATTAAGGAATACACCCGTCATCCACGCGACTAATACACACTAATTAACCGGTAAAAGATAGTTAGGGAGTAAGGAAATCTAAGTAAACACATTTCTCTACACATAAGTTTCTCACCACTTTTCATTTTTGTTGTTTTATTTTATTTGCATTTGTAGTAATTTGGGTTAGTTGACTAGCAACTAATTCCGCCCACTCCTTCAAAACCCGAGATTTTACTTGCTTTTATAAAATATAAAAAAACATAAAAAGAATCTTCCTCAACCCTTAGACCTAATTAGAGTAGCCTTTCACACCTAACGAACACTATTCCCTGTGGAGAACGATCAATCCCCCGTACTTACCACTACACTATACTACATCGGTCAGGTACACTGCCTGGTGGGGTTGTAAGCCTCTTGAGATCCCTCGAGAGGTAAAACCTGTTGTAAGGTTGCAAAACCCACGCATCACTCGACAATATTATATGTGTCATAAATTTTTAGTACCTCAGATATCACGGATGCATTAGAAGGACCAGCTTGACGGGGAGATGAGACCATGGAAGACAAGTTAGCCATGAAGATTGTTTGAGCCGTAGGTTCATCATCTACATCAGAGTCATATGCATCACAGTCATCTGCCTTGAAGATGTTAGGATCATTAAGTGCTAGATCCTGAACAGGTTTCTCATCCACATCTTCATCAAAAGTATTTCCTCCATCTCCTGCCAAGAACAATAACTCTTCCTCATCCAATACAGCTCCATTCTCTTGAGCTTGCATTAACAGCATCTTGTCTTTGAAGTAATCTGAATTCTGAGGACGTTTAGGTTGATTGCAGTTTCTAGCAATGTGTCCAAGCCCCCCACAATTATAACACTTGATCTGTTTCCCTTGCCCCTGATTGGCATTCCCTGCTCTATTCTGCACATAACCTCGACCCATGTTCCTACCAGCTCTCCCTTGCACATTCTGAACCACAATTTTCCCATCCTCCACCATTGCAAGATTGCGTGGATTAGATGAATTCCTTAACTGATTGTTGGTCTGAGGGAGTGATGCTTGAAACTATTGAACCAGTAATGAAACTTGATTGGTGAGATTGTCAATCATTTTGTTGGTCTGAGAGTACCCTGAGTCAAGTTGAGAGCTCATAGCAGGTACTTGTGAGTGAAGTTGATGATAGCTTGGGTTGGATGATGATTGGATTGTCGGTTGAACATTTGTCATGAACGCCAGTGGATCATTTGTAGTTGAAGGACTTAACTTTTCTCTCAGCACCCGATCATAGATAGCATGCTTCTCATGTTGTTGCAGGTAGGCATACAGCTGTTCATAGTTGGTATCCCTTAAACCTTTGTTGAGTTTGACAGCTGTAACAAATCTGTCCCATTCAAGAGTCATGTTGTTCACAAACTTTGAGTTCAGTTGGATATTGGGCATAGTCATTCTGATCATCCTCATATCATTTACCAACTTATGAAATCTCACATAGTAGTCTGTGACATTCTCTCCTGGGTTCATTTTGAAATGCTCGAACTCATCATACAGCTGTGACTCACGATCTTCCTTTGTGAGTTCTGACCCTGCTAACAGCATCTTAACGTTGTCCCACACAGCTTTGGCTTCAGTGTTGAAATTGATGAGCTTGTATACATCCTTTGGAAGACCTTGAATGACTATGTTTGAGGCTCTAATGTCGGCATCATACCTCTTCTTTTCTTCTTCATTAAGATCATTGTAGTTTCTAGGTCTGTCTATGCCCCAAGTCACAGTCCCATCTTCACCAGTTGTAACAACATCTCTGGTGGTACCCATCTGATAAGGTCCTTCGTCAATTGACTTAAGAATGTTAACTCCATTATCTTTTCCCAAGCAGTAAAGTCTTATCCGTTGTGCCCAAGACTCATAATCCGTCCTATCTAACATAGGTGGACGAGTGTCAGATCCTGCTGCTTGAATATCTTCTGATGATGTGTTAGATGTGGTAGCCATAGTAACTACGGGATTTTACTGATCTTGTGATTTAACCGAGAAATCGAATCTTTCGCGGGAATTTCTAAAATCACCAAGACACAAACCGCCTAGACAAATAGCACTCTTGAGGATACAAACCGAGTACACACTGCAAAGACAAACCGAGTAAACTCCTCAGAGACAAACCGAGTCTACACAAACCGAGTACACGCTGGAGGGACAAACCGAGTAGGCACAAACCGAGTAAACTCCTTAGAGTCAAACCGAGTCTACACAAACCGAGTAGACTTTTTAGAGACAAACCGCGTCTACACAAACCGAGTAAATTCCTCAGAGACAAACCGAGTACACGCTGGAGAGACAAACCGAGTAGACACAAACCGAGTAGACTTTTCAGAGACAAACCGAGTCTACACAAACCGAGTACACGCTGGAGGGACAAACCGAGTAGACACAAACTCCCAGGCACGTCGCTTTCACTGCCTTTTGTCTTTTTGCCTAAACAAGTAATAAGACAAACCGTTACTTCTAATTGACACAAACCGAGTCCAAGAATATGTCCTAAGGACACAAACCGCTGCGAAGAACACAACACTAAACACCCACGAATTGCCCCAAAATCACCACACCGTTCTTAGATCTGTGAATCCAAACACCAAATACCACTCTAATACTATTCTTAAGCTAGAAAGTACAAGGTATAACAACTTCTAATCACTAAACAAAGCACAAAATGAAATATTAGTAACTTTTCAAATCGAACCAAAACACCTCAAAAACTACACAAATCCGTGAATACCAACTCTCATGGACCTAACCATGGCTCTTGATACCAATTGTAGGGTATTCACAATGCAAGAAACACTAGATTGAGGCTTAGTTATGGATCGATTAGAGAGAACTTAGAGAGAGAAAGTGGGAACTTCTAGAGAGAGAAACAATGTGTGTATTAGCTTAAGATAATGTGAAGTTCCAACCCTTCCCATGTGTGGGAAGGGGTATTTATACTTACAATATATTATGCCCCTAGCGGGCTGTAGAGTGAGCTGACAGAGGGTAAAGACCCGACCCACTCCACAATACTATTAATAATAACTAAGCTACTAATAATATTACTAATAATCCTACGAGCTATGATGTACTAATAATTACTCGGGGTGACCGAGTCTTCAGCTGAATATTCATATTCCTAACAAATATAATAAAACAAGTCAAATAAATAGGATAAATGATGATAATAAAATGTACTTATTTGAGTTCATCAAATATCCCCCCACTTGAACTTTACTTGTCCCCAAGTAAACCTTAGAATCAATCATATGAAAATGTATCCTAAAAGATATTCGGATTTATTTTTATATTTAAGCACGTATTCTTTTTGTCATAATCACACAACCAAACACCTAACGAAGTAGAAACCAAAATAATTTTTAATGTAAAACAATTATAAATCGTTTAGTTGCTTAGTCGTGATGAATATTCTATCATAGGCTTGGCAAGTATACGCATCTCCCCCACTAAAGCCAAGGAGTAACAAGTCTAAAGCGGTAAAAAGGGTTTGTTGGTTAAGGGTTGATCATCCTTTTTAATCTCTATCGATCTCATATTCCAGAAAAGGCGACAAAATTACAAATACATGATCGAATCCACGACCACGATACTTGCAATTGCTCAATTCCTTAACTCGAATAGGCTAAAGATAGGACCAATTAATCTTCACCAATAATATTATATCAAAAAGGGCGACAAAATCATAAATACATAGCCGAATCCACGACTACGATACTTACGATTGCTCAAATCCCTAATCTCAATAAATCAAAGGTTTGGATGAAGAATGATATAGGGTATGGATAATATTTGGGATACAAATTGGTGTAAAATGAAAAATAAACAAAACAGATAAATTAAAATCCTAAGTGTGGTTAATCACTTTCCCAACCATCCCATGAATAAGACTCATATCATTGAATAACTCACGCTTTAACACTTGAAACACACGCTTTAGGTAGACACGAATTATACTCAACAAAATCTCAATCAAAGAATAACCTTAGTTGGCGTTCCCATAACGGCCAACTCCCATTCAATCCATAAATATAATATACAACAAATAGTGGTGATATCACCCACTTAATACAAAACTTTACATAAGTTGGTTAAAACAAACTTCCAACTTTTCCTTTTTTTTTTTTTTTTTTTTTGACATCAACATATATGTGTAAAATTTCACAACTTTTCTATCACTATTTTTCCGGATAATTTTTTCATACTCTTCATACTTTCAGAAATAACTGTAATAGTGAAAGTAGCAAACACACGAAAAATAAACTAAAAGTTATACAATATTTACTTTCATACCAATTGCATTGTGCAATTTCCCGACCTAACCAAAGATAATGAATTACGCACGCGAACACAGGTAATGTAAGGAAACACATTTTGCCTAAAGCAATTAACCACGGATTTTAATCTACAGGGTAGGCCAAGGTGTAAGGGTGTATCGAAACATTATAACAAAGGTATAAGAAACGAAAGGAATGGCTCTGAGGGTTTTTCTAGGGGTATCTTACTCTAAAAGTGAGAGTAAACAAAGGGTTTATACGTGGGTTAACTAACCAGTGTAGTTAGTTAATATCACATAACATATAAAGGCTATTTGGGTGTAATCCTAGAAATTTACCAATTTAGACAAGTCACTTCAATTATATAGATAATACTCATTATGGTGGTCTCGAATAGTATACAAGCCAAGTTATAAAGTTTACAAGTCACCGGCACACTAAAGTTTTAATATTTTTGAAAGAATAGAGTTATGTGTGCGGTTATGTAATTTAGACTTTAAACAAAAACATGCTAAATTTTTTTTTTTTAATTTTGATTTATTAAGCGCATTTTAAGCATATTTTGAAAAAGTTTAGGACAAGTAAGTGTTCTAATTCTCCATCCCCCCACTTAAGTTAAACAACGTCCTCGTTGTTTGTGTCAAAGGTTAAAAACTGGAAAATAAAAGAATTAGAACAGAAAAACTCCCCTGAGATTTGCTCGGTATGATCCTCCATTATTCGTATAAGAGCAAAAATCAACTTTCTTGTGGATGAGAACGTTTAAGCTTCATAAATGATGTATCCACAAAAATGCAGGAATCTATAATACCATTTAGACTTTAACACACCTGAGTTAAGAAGGTTCAAACTTGCATAATACATTAGTAGTTAGTAAAAATAAAACCTAAAAAAAAAATTAAACTGTAAATCATCAGGTCAGTCGATACGCCGTATCGAGCCTGGAATAAATACGAATCAGAATAAAAGATGCGTCGCATCCTTAACCAGGGATGCGCCGCATTAAATAAACTGACAGAAAGTTTTAAAGTCAAAAATAAAAATGCAGAAAATGAAATAAGATATGACCAGTGCAGGTGATGCGTCGCATCTTATGATGGAGATGCGCCGCATCTTCTGCAGGTCTGACAGACTCGACACAGAACAGAAAAGTAAAAAATTTTCCTTCGGGTTGTCTCCCGGTCAGCACTTGTCTTTATTCCAGAGTCTTCAAGTTAGACTCACGTTCAGCTCCTTAATACCGATCACTGAAAGAGTCGGAAGCATCGCGCTCCCTCATCGCCAGTCCAGTAATATTGCACACTCCTTGCTTGTCCTTAATATCCACGCCATTCTTCTTTAATATCTGTATAAACAAAGTTCTGTCCCTTTCGGGCAGAGATGACAAAATGATAGACGGGAAATTCTTATTATTATATAGGCATAAATATGCAAGGTGGGGTGGTAGTTCAATAAACATATCATTATTCAAATTTGTATTCTCAACTATTCTCCTACGTTTGTTAATCACTTCGCAATCATACCACTCATCATCAGAATCATTAACAATATCGCCCCTAAGTTCGGTAGGTACATTAAGGTCAATAAATTCCTCAAGGTTCTTATGATTAGGATTAGTTGAGTTGTTTTGAATCAATGTTTCTCCCATAAGCCTAACTTCAAGATCGAGGTCCATACGTTCTCTTAATCCTAGCACATAGACGCCTCTAATTATGCTATTAGCAGGATTTTGGCACTTATAGACTAGTTTATTGTTCCCTACCTTTAATGAGATTTTTCTTTTAAACACATTAATCTTAGCATGGGCGGTAGACAAGAAAGGTCTTCCAAGGATTAAAGGAATATTAACATCCTCGGGCATATCTAATATAACAAAGTCTACGGGGAAAACAAACTTCTCAATCTTAACTAGCACATTTTCAGCAACCCCTTCAGGTCGTTTTACCATTTTATCAGCCAATTCAATAAGCAGCTTAGTTGGTGCTAATTTTCCTAGTCCTAGGGTAGTGAATGTCTTAAGGGGCATAACACTAACGCTAGCTCCTAAGTCAGCTAATGCATTATTGAAAGATATGTCATTAATTGAACAAGGTAAAGTAAAACTTCTTGGGTCCTTTTCTTTATGAGGCAAGGCACGTAAGTCGGTTGCAGAGCTCTCTTCTTTCATTGTAGCCTTGATCTCCTCTTCAATCTTTGCCTTCTCGTCGAGTAACCTCCTTAAACTGATTGAAGAATTAAAGAAAAATTCGGGCTTTGCAGCATCATTACCATTCATCAATCTTCTAGGAAAAGGTATGTTAGGCGTGACTTCTTCAGTAGTGCATATGGCCTTGACATGATCTCTTGGGTTAGTTTCAGTTGAGCTAGGTAAACTTCCGTATCCCCTTTCTTGAAGAACCTTGCTCATTTGTCCGATTTGATGTTCCAATGCTTTGATCAAAGCTCCTTGATTTCTTGTTATAGTATCCGTTGAGGCTCAGATTTCTTTGATCATAGCGGTGTTCTCTTCATGTCTTTTAGCAGCATCGGCCATAATTTGCTTTAAAGTATCATCCAAAGTCTGCCTCCTTTCTTGATAAGTGGGATTATAGTTGTTCTTTTGATAGTATCTGATGGTGCGTGTGTATTGCTCTAATTTATACCCACGGTATGTCGTTGTGGTTTTAGCAGTATTCAAGTTTTAAATTTATATTTAGCCGACTTATCAATAACACACACTTTAACGAGCAGTGTACCCGGTCAGTATGAATATAATGGTAAGTAGAGTGTCGATCACTAAGAGTGGAACGTATTATCTAGTTATTCTAATCAGTATTTTAATATCTTAAGTTAGCTATACAACCTAATCTAACGTAAGGGGGTTCAGCCTGAGAGACTGGCACGGTTTGGTTATGATTAAATATAAACTAAACCAATAGGCACGAATCAGCGATTAGCACACACGTACACAGATAGATACTTGAGACAATAAGAAGACCTGTCCTGATAGTTAAGTAGCTTGTCACTTGTTTTATTGCTAGTTTTATATGAAGTGTATAGTTCGATGCAACGCACCGAGATTAATCCCTTTCTCGTTGGCTCTAATCTTATCGGCGAGTAAACCCTTAATGATTACTTATGACTATCCTATTTACCTTTTCTTCCTACTTTTCTACAGACGATAGAATGCATAGGTGATAAAATAAATAGGCGAGGACAGAGGCATGGTGACCCGATCAATGCTCAGCTAGACACAGAGGTTATCAATGCACTAATAAAAGTCACCAAAGACATCAATATATAAACTTTAATTAATGGGAAAGCAATTTTAAGGGGAGTTGAAGTGCATGATTAAATCAATGACACAAGCCCATCAATCCTGATGAATTAAAGTGTACTAATACAATAAAACAAAACTACTTAATGAATTGAATACATGCAGGACCTTCTTACAGCTCTTGTATCTTCGTTCAAGGTGTGTCTTGTGCTGCTACTTCGTCTGAATTCATCCTAGGGTTTCTTCGGTCTTTCTGTTTAGCTAAATGTCGAACTCCGAAATTCGTCTGACTTTGGGGTATTTATAGTTTCTGTCTGAGGGCTAGATGCGGCGCATCGAATAAGTAGATGCGGCGCATTGACTTAACTTTGCGTGGGGTCCAAGATTAATATATTCAGGAATATTCGTACACCGCCAGAAGATGCGGCGTAACTCCATTCTTGTATGCGGCGCATGTCCTTTGCCGTCTTGGATAATATCTTGTGAAATCTTGATAGTGATGCACCGTATATAATAAGTAGGATGCGGCGTATCTGGAGCAGAATAATCATGATCTTGTACATTTCAGTAGACTCTTAACTTCTTGTTTGTTTTGCTCCATAATTAGTCCAAAATCGCCAAGTTTCACATAGTACTTGTTTTTACCTGAGAATTACAAAAGTAAACATTAACGTATCAATTCTCACAGATAATATAATAAAACAAGTCAAATAAATAGGATAAATGATGGTAATAAAATGTACTTATTTGAGTTCATCAAATATCCCCCACTTGAACTTTACTTGTCCCCAAGTAAACCTTAGAATAAATCTTATGAAAATGTATCCCAAAAGATGTTAGGATTTATTTTTATATTTAAGCATGTATTCGTTTTTTGTCATAATCACACAACCAAACACTTAACGAATTAGAAATAAAATAAAATATTTTGATAAAAGCAAATCTAATCGTTTAACTGTCCAGACGTGACGAATATTCTATCATAAGCTTGGCAAGTATACGCATCTCCTCCACTAAAGCCAAGGAATAACAAGTCTAAAGTGGTAAAAAGGGTTTGTTGGTTAAGGGTTAATCATTCTTCTTAATCTCTATCGATCTCAAATTCCAGAAAAGGCGACAAAATCACAAATACATGATCGAATCCACGAACACGATACTTGCAATTGCTCAAATCCTTAACTCGAATAGGCTAAAGATAGGACCAAGTAATCTTTACCAATAATATTATATCAAAAATGGAGACAAAATCATAAATACATAGCCGAATCCACGACTACGATACTTAAGATTGCTCAAATCCCTAATCTCAATAAATCAAAGGTTTGGATAAAGAATAATATAGGGTATGGATAATATTTGGGATATAAATTGGTGTAAAATGAAAAATAAACAAAACAGATAAATTAGAATCCTAAGTGTGGTAAATTGCTATCCCAACCATCCCATGAATAAGACTCATATCATTGAATAACTCACGCTTTAACACTTGAAACACACGCTTTAGGTAGACACGAATTATACTCAACAAGATCTCAATCAAAGAATAACCTTTAGTTGGCGTTCCCATAACGTCCAACTCCCATTCAATCCATAAATATAATATATAACAAATAGTGGTGATATCAACCACTTAATACAAAACTTTACATAAGTTGTTTAAAACAAACATCCAACTTTTCCTTTTTCTTTTTCTTTTCTATTTTTTTAATTTATTTTATTTTATTTTATTTTTTATTTTTTTATTATTATTATTTTTTTTTAAAACTTGAAACATTAACATAGATGTGTAAAATTTCACCACATCACTATAACGATAACTCTGGATAATTTTTCCATACTTTTCATGACTTCAGAAATAACGGTAATAGTGAAAGTAGTAAACACACGAAAAATAAACTCAAAGATATACAATATTTACTTTCACTCCAATTGCATTGTGCAATTTCCCGACCTAACCATAGATAATGAATTACGCACGCGAACACAGGTAATGTAAGGAAACACACTTTGCCTAAAGCAATTAACCAACCACGGATTTTAATCTACAGGGTAGGCTAAGGTGTAAGGGTGTAACGAAACATTATAACAAAGGTGTAAGAAACGAAAGGAATGGCTCTGAGTGTTTTTCTAGGGGTGTCTTACTCTAAAAGTGAGAGTAACAAAAGGGCTTATACGGGGGTTAATTAACCAGTGTAGTTAGTTAATATCACATAACATATAAAGGCTATTTGGGTGTAATCCTAGAAATTTACCAATTTGGACAAGTCATTCCAATTATGTAAATAATACTTATTATGGTGGTCTCGAATAGTATACAAGCCAAGTTCTAAAGTTTACAAGTCACCGGCACACTCATAGATTTGTGAATTTTTAAAAAGTTCACAATTTAGAATTTTTAAAAAGTTTCACTAATTTTTTCTGAAGTAGTCATGAATGGATCAGAATCGTCAAGTAATGCATCCAATTCTTCTTCAGTGACTTCATCGATTACATCAACGTTAAAACTAGTGTCATCACTGGAATATGGATATTCCATTGCTTTATCGATTAAAAAGGTAATTCTATCATCTCCAACTCCAAGATTGAGTTCTTTTCCTTTTACTTTGATGATCGCATCAGCGGTGTTTAGGAAAGGTCTTCCTAAAATAAGAGGTACTCTACTATCTTCCTCCATTTCTAAGATCACAAAATCCACAGGAAAAATGAATTTACCAACTTGGACAAGCATATTCTCAGCAATTCCCACAGGATATTGATAAGAATAATTTGCTAATCGAATACTCATCCTTGTAGGTTTCAAGGTATTGATGGAAAATTTAGAATACAGCGAATAGGGCATCAAATTGATACTTGCACCTAGATCGGCTAAAGCATCGCATGTGATGTTGTTTCCTAACGTGCACGGAATCAGAAAACTTCCAGGATCTCCTAGTTTTGGTGGAATTTTGTTTTGAACAATAGCTGAACATTCTTCATTCAGAAAGGTAGCGGATATTTGCTCCAACTTATTCTTGTTATTAAGAAGTTCTTTCAAAAATTTCCCATAATTGGGCATTCCAGCTAAAACATCAACGAGGGGAACATTGAGTCTAACCTCTTTGATTATTTCAACAAACTTCTTATAACGTTCTTCCATTTTTTCTTTCTTAAGGCTTTGAGGATATGGAATTTTTGGTGTATACGCCTTAACTGGTGGGATGGGTTTGGGTGGTGTTTTTTTGGTATTTTCCTTTTTTGCTTCTTCTTCCTCCTCACTATCATCATCGATGATCGTGGTATCATTTGGATTGGGTGTTGGATCATAAGAAAGACCACTTCTTGTGAATACAGCATTTATATGCTCATTTCGAGTCTGTGGTGGACGATAAGTTTTATTGTTCAATCCAGATGATGTCGGCTTAGGGTTGGTTTGGGTATTACTTGGCAACGAACCAGATGGCCGGGAAGAAATTTGATCAGAAAGTCTACCAAATTTGTTTTCAAGATCTTGAATCGATGCTTGATGATTTTTCTGACCATGCTCAACTTTGGTTTTGAGATTGAAAAATTGGTTCTTGACGAACTCATTGGTTGATTTTTGAGCAGTTACGAATTCTCTCATCATTTTCTCAAAATTGGATTCTTCTGCTTTTTTGTCAGAGGTTTGTGTGGTTTGATTGTCTACTCGTGGTTGAGAATCACGATTGTTATCCCTTTGTTGACGATCTTGCCAATTTACAGAATTTCGCCCGTAATAATTTCCACGATAACCGCCTCCACGGTATCCTCCTTGGACATAATTGGCTTCTCCTTCTTTGGGTTGGTCCATTGGTTGGTCGTCACATTCTGATGATGGGTGATTACCTCCACAATTGTTACAACCGTCTCGCATTTCTTTCATTTCTCCTTTAAGGTCTTTGTATTGCGAATCGATTTTTGAAGTTAATGTTTCCATTTTCTCCATGAGTTTAGAGGTATCGAAACTTTCAGCAAAAGCAACGGTTTTTCGTAAGGGTTTGGTTTTGGCATCTTTTGACCAGTCAAGTTTGAGAAGAACTCGGTCTTCTAGCAATTGGTATGCCTGGTTTGGAGTCTTATAAAGAAAAATTCCTCCAGCATCAAGAATTCCTTGAGATGCTTCATCTAGTCCATGGTAGAAGATTTGGATAATGGTTCCTCGTCCTAAACCATGTCCATGACAACTACAAAGCAAATCTTTCATACGAAGCCAGGCTTCGACGAGCGATTCGTTAGGGTTTTGTGTGAAAGCACGAATTTCCTCCCATGAGTCGATCAAACATGGCAGGTGGAAAGAATCGGCTTACAAAAGCTTGCCTCATCTCCTCCCAAGTATTGATAGTTCCTGGGGTTAATTCATTATACCACACTTTTGCGTCTCCAGCAAGTGATGATGGAAAAAGTTTGAGTTTAATGGCATCCACATTGGTGTCGCCATATCGGAACATTCCACAAATTTCGATGAATTCGGCAATGTGCTTGTGAGGATCGGCCCTCGAACGGCCATCGAATTGACGGACTTTGATCATAGAAAGATGGTGACCTTTCACGGTGAAATTGTCACCTAGGTTGACAGTAACAATAGCAGCTCCAGGAGTGGGTGCTACGGTTCGGTTGGATTCCCACATGGGTCTATCGTCGGCCATGGGAAAAGGTTGCTCGGTGAATGGGTTATAAACGACTTTAGCTTCACAAAGATTTTCAAACGGTGGGTTTCGTACTCTTGGTACACGGTTGGCTAATGGAACAAATGGTTTTCTTTTCTTTCTTTGTCTTCGGACTAAACGTTCGGGATCTGAAAAAGGTGAAATTGGTTCTATTCTGGTTGATCAAGTGTTCATACAATTCCCAAGAGAATCGAGGCAATGTTTAAACACACGATTAAAGAATGGAAACAGTTTGAAAAATCAAGGCTAAGGATCCGATCGGATGGAATGGAATACCGATCGGATACTTGTCTCGGTAAAATTGATTTTGGTGAAGACCGATCGGATGGAAGTTACTACCGATCGGATGGAACTCTCGGTAAAATTAAAAATTGGACAACCGATCGGATGGATGAAATACCGATCGGATGATCAGCTCGGAAAACTTTTTTTTTTTTAATTTATGAAAACGAACTATGAACTTCCAAAACCTACAGAAACACGATCAAAATCCCCGGCAGCGGCGCCAAAAACTTGATGTGTCGTGTGTGAGTACAAGTTTTAAATTTATAAAGGTCGAATTACCGAATCTAGAAACAACACATACGAGCAAGTGAACTCGTCCGTTATAGCAAGATTATGATGGTAAGTCGGGATCGTTCGCAGGGATTTGTGTAGTGAATCGAATTGTAAGTTACTAGAAGTAAATTCCTTAACAAGTAATGAAAAATAGAATAATTCAAATGATTAAAAACTGCACTTGCTTAGACTAGCATACTACTCATTGATAAGCATGATTGTGATAACTTTGGACAACATGTTGGTTATGATAATTAGTTTGGTGAACTAATCTATTGTTTCTACAAATTAAACCTTCGTCAAGATTTTAGTTCATAAAAACAAGCATTACGTTTAACCACTCAATTCAAGATCGATTCAAGGTTCATAAGTTGGTGTACCTTAAACACAAAAATCATCTTTTGCTTAATCAAATAGCTTAGGAAATGGTCAATACAAAAGGTAACCGATCATAGACAAAAGGTCACAATTGAGAGTAAACTATTAATCTTTCGACCCTTGAAATGGTTTATCATCAATCCTATTTTTGATAGGCAAAAGCATTCTCATTACAACCACAATTAACTTTCTTTGTTTAATCAAGAATAATGGGTAAAAACAATCATTCATAGACAAATGATTATAACTAGTTGAATAACAATAGTTCTTTCGACCCTTAAAATTATAAGCAACTAGTTAAACTTGATTCAACAAATGTCACTACAAAACTTAATCACGATTGGATCTTAGAATCAACTTGAAATTGAATTAAAACATGTCATCACAATCATACGCATATCAATTGGTAATACACATCATCTAAGCAAGTGCACAAAGGCACTAGCCACTCATAGCAAACATGAACATAATCTCAGCACTTTGAACATTAGAAACCATAATTGAAAGTCTTACAATGATTGGAAATAGATTACAAATGATAAAGTAATGATACCCCAAGGATTGGTGTTGATTTCTTGATGTTTTGACCTCCAAATAATGACTTCTTGATCCTCCAAAGTTTCCTGGACTTTTAAGGATGAATTTTAGAGTATTTGATGAGTGGTGGATGATTACTAGTTTGTTGATTAAGAATTAGCACACTAAATATTCCATAAATGATCCTATTAATACTCCTACCAAGGGTCTTGGTTCATTAATGCTTCACTTGTCCTCCAAGTAGTTTAGAAGAGCCTAGAATCCTTATTAGAAGGCCTTAGAACCGGATATATGAAAAGACAAAACTTAATGATGAAGTTTTGGTAAATCAGCAAGCTTTCAACCGATCGGTAATATGTCCAACCGATCAGTTGGTCTTCGGAATTGCCTCCATCCGAATCGGTTGCGGGCAGCCTCCGATCGGATGGATGGTTGCTGTTTTGGAACATTTTGGACTTTTGTCGTCTTGGCTTGATTTTTCCTTTTTGGGTCTTTGGTTCTTCATCCAAACTTGATCTTTTCAACATATTTGAAGCTAATCGACATGAATACTTGGACCTTCATTCTTTGAAATGCCTTTTTGATTGGGTCTTGGCATAAGAATCTTCGCACTTTCATAAATATTTCCTTCTTTCTCCTTTTTCTCATCTTTTTCTTCCTTTTTCCTGATTTTGGCCACATATGCTTTGCAAACACACTTTGGTACGATTTAGTAACAAAAGCATATAAATATAACCAAATAACATACATAAAAACACGAATAACGCTACTAAAAACATGCACAATTTGAGCGTTATCAGTTACTTCATAATATAGAACAAGGTATAGAAAATGACCTCTAAATGAGACGTTTTAAAATGTTACCATTCGAATTATTTAAATCAGAGTTAAAACAAGAGATCCAAAGTATAATTACATAAATGTTTTCAAAGTGTATCGAATGATAAAGATAAGTGCATAAATCTCCAAAGTATGCGAATGACTCTAAGATCTATGCATCTACTATCGCCTTAATAACCTAAGATAAACATGCTAAAAAGTGTCAACCAAAGGTTGGTGAGTTCATAGAGTTTAGTTTAACTGTAAAGCATTTGAATAAAGTTTCCACAACAAAGGCATTGTAAATCCACTCAGTCCCAAGCCCTGTACATACAAGACTTGCAACCTGTGTGTTTACAACCCACTGCTAAAATAGTATGTTAATCATGTATCATCCAAATAAATGGCCTTCCAATACAGTAGTATTAGGATGTCCAAGTGAATGGCCTTCCAACATCTCAATGGTAGGCTATACCTAAATTAATGATCTTCCAACATCACAATGTTAGGATGTATCCAAATTAATGGCCTTCCAATACCGCAGTATTAGGATGTACGTTTGTATCAAGTCTAGTCCCAGTTGCCAATGCAAACAAGAATAGTGAAATCATGTTTTAAAAAATCAAGTATGCATGCAAGTATTTATGTAAATGCAAATAGTGTATGTAAGTCAAGCGAGTAAAGTATTTCTAAGCATGTATGTCCCCCAAGTAGTTTAAAATGAGTATTAAAGAGTATGAGTGGGGTTATGACTCACCTTTACTGTAACAGTCAAGGTAATGTTATGTCAAATGTAACACGGGAACGGCTCCAACAAACGACCTGAATAATAGGGAAGTCTGAGATTTCGATGGTTTAAGATTGACTTGAGGTGAATAATGATTATGGAAAAATATTGGATAACGAATTGGTTTATGATGAAAACGAATGATATGCTTAAAATGCTTAAAGTTCAAAAATAATATTATATATAATATTATCATGTTTTTATGTTTATTGAATTCGTAAATATCGTCTCTTCGGAAGTTAGTGGATGATAAGTTATGTTTATTCGTTAAAATCACGTTATATAAATATAAACGTAACGTTTGTTATATAAATCGTATGAATTGTAAAATGGCTTTCTTGGATAAAATGTAATAAAACATTAGTGAAAAAGTATATAAAATAAGTTCCTGGTTGGTCCTTGAGGTTATTGATGCGCGTGATGTGTCGTTGCGGTCTAGCAGTATTAATGCCTACTCAAGTTTTAAATTTATATTTAGCCGACTTATCAATAACACACACACTTAACGAGCAGTGTACCCGGTCAGTATGAATATAATGGTAAGCAGAGTGTCGATCACTAAGAGTGGAACGTATTATCTAGTTATTCTAATCAGTATTTTAATATCCTAAGTTAGCTATACAACCTAATCTAACGCAAGGGGGGTTCAGCCTGGGAGACTGGCACGGTTTGGTTATAAATAAATAGAAAACTAAACTAATGAGCACGAATCAGCGATTAGCACACACGTACACAGATAGATACTCGAGAAAATAAGAAGACCTGTCCTGATAATTAAATAGCTTGTCACTTGTTTTATTGCTAGTTTTATATGAAGTGTATATAATTAAACCTTTCTCGTTGGCTCTAATCTTATCGGCGAGTAAACCCTTAATGATTACTTATGTCTATCCTATTTTTCAAGAGACGCTAGAATAAATAGGCGAGGAAGGGGCATGGCGACCCAAGCAAGACTCAGCTAGACACAGAGGTTATCAATGCACTAATAAAAGTCACCAAAGACATCAACATATAAACTTTAATTAATGGGAAAGAAATATTAAGGGGAGTGCATGATCTTCCGTAGTCACATGACACAAGCCCATCAATCCTGATGAATTAAAGCGTACTAAAACAATAAAACAAAACTACTTAATGAATTGAATACATGCAGGACCTTCTTACAGCTCTTGTATCTTTATTTGAGGTGTGTCTTGTGCTGCTTGGTCGTCTGAATTTGGCTCTAGGGTTATATCTCTCTCTTCTTCGGTCTCTCTCAAATTTGTCTGACCTTGGGGTATTTATAGTTTCTGTCTGAGGGATCGATGCGGCGCATTGAGTTGATAGATGTGACGCATTGACTTAACTTCGCTTGGGGTCCAAGATTAATATATTCAAGAATATTCGTACACCGTCTTCAGATGCGGCGTAACTTGATCTTTGTATGCGGCGCATGTACTTTAGCTTTCTTGGATTGAAACTGGTGAAATCTTGATAGTGATACGCCGTATGTTAGAAGTATATTGCGGCGTATCTGGAGTAGAACGAGCTTGATCTTCTTCTTTGACCAAAGTTTCATATGCGGCGTATGACAGAATTGCATGCGGCGCATTCTTCAAAGTCAGGCAATGGTCTTCGAATTCATCTAAGTATGATATTGCGTCGTATCTGTTGAGTGAGATACGGCGCATCTTCTGGATTTCAGTAGACTTTTGACATCTCGCTTGTTTTGCTCCATAATTAGTCCAAAATCGCCAAGTTTCACATAATGCTTGTTTTTACCTGAGAATTACTAAAGTAAACATTAATGTATCGATTCTCATATATAATATAATAAAACAAGTCAAATAAATAGGATAAATGATGATAATAAAATGTACTTATTTGAGTTCATCAAATATTCCCCCACTTGAACTTTACTTGTCCCCAAGTAAACCTTAGAATCAATCATATGAAAATGTATCCTAAAAGATATTCGGATTTATTTTTATATTTAAGCACGTATTCTTTTTGTCATAATCACACAACCAAACACCTAACGAAGTAGAAACCAAAATAATTTTTAATGTAAAACAATTCTAAATCGTTTAGTTGCTTAGTCGTGACGAATATTCTATCATAGGCTTGGCAAGTATACGCATCTCCCCCACTAAAGCCAAGGAGTAACAAGTCTAAAGCGGTAAAAAGGGTTTGTTGGTTAAGGGTTGATCATCCTTTTTAATCTCTATCGATCTCATATTCCAGAAAAGGCGATAAAATTACAAATACATGATCGAATCCACGACCACGATACTTGCAATTGCTCAATTCCTTAACTCGAATAGGCTAAAGATAGGACCAAGTAATCTTCACCAATAATATTATATCAAAAAGGGCGACAAAATCATAAATACATAGCCGAATCCACGACTACGATACTTACGATTGCTCAAATCCCTAATCTCAATAAATCAAAGGTTTGGATGAAGAATGATATAGGGTATGGATAATATTTGGGATACAAATTGGTGTAAAATGAAAAATAAACAAAACAGATAAATTAAAATCCTAAGCGTGGTTAATCACTTTCCCAACCATCCCATGAATAAGACTCATATCATTGAATAACTCACGCTTTAACACTTGAAACACACGCTTTAGGTAGACACGAATTATACTCAACAAAATCTCAATCAAAGAATAACCTTAGTTGGCGTTCCCATAACGGCCAACTCCCATTCAATCCATAAATATAATATACAACAAATAGTGGTGATATCACCCACTTAATACAAAACTTTACATAAGTTGGTTAAAACAAACTTCCAACTTTTCCTCTTTTTTTTTTTTTTTTTTTTTTTTTGACATCAACATATATGTGTAAAATTTCACAACTTTTCTATCACTATTTTTCCGGATAATTTTTTCATACTCTTCATACTTTCAGAAATAACTGTAATAGTGAAAGTAGCAAACACACGAAAAATAAACTAAAAGTTATACAATATTTACTTTCATACCAATTGCATTGTGCAATTTTCCGACCTAACCAAAGATAATGAATTACGCACGCGAACACAGGTAATGTAAGGAAACACATTTTGCCTAAAGCAATTAACCACGGATTTTAATCTACAGGGTAGGCCAAGGTGTAAGGGTGTATCGAAACATTATAACAAAGGTATAAGAAACGAAAGGAATGGCTCTGAGGGTTTTTCTAGGGGTATCTTACTCTAAAAGTGAGAGTAAACAAAGGGTTTATACGTGGGTTAACTAACCAGTGTAGTTAGTTAATATCACATAACATATAAAGGCTATTTGGGTGTAATCCTAGAAATTTACCAATTTTGACAAGTCACTTCAATTATATAGATAATACTCATTATGGTGGTCTCGAATAGTATACAAGCCAAGTTATAAAGTTTACAAGTCACCGGCACACTAAAGTTTTAATATTTTTGAAAGAATAGAGTTATGTGTGCGGTTATGTAATTTAGACTTTAAACAAAAACATGCTAATTTTTTTTTTTTAATTTTGATATATTAAGCGCATTTTAAGCATATTTTGAAAAAGTTTAGGACAAATAAGTGTTCTAATTCTCCATCCCCCCACTTAAGTTAAACAACGTCCTCGTTGTTTGTGTCAAAGGTTAAAAACTGGAAAATAAAAGAATTAGAACAGAAAAACTCCCCTGAGATTTGCTCGGTATGATCCTCCATTATTCGTATAAGAGCAAAAATCAACTTTCTTGTGGATGAGAACGTTTAAGCTTCATAAATGATGTATCCACAAAAATGCAGGAATCTATAATACCATTTAGATTTTAACACAACTGAGTTAAGAAGGTTCAAACTTGCATAATACATTAGTTGTTAGTAAAAATAAAACCTAAAAAAAAAATTAAACTGTAAATCATCAGGTCAGTCGATACGCCGTATCTTATGGAAGAAGATACGCCGTATCAAGCCTGGAATAAATACGAATCAGAATAAAAGATGCGTCGCATCCTTAACCAGGGATGCACCGCATTAAATAAACTGACAGAAAGTTTTAAAGTCAAAAATAAAAATGCAGAAAATGAAATAAGATATGACCAGTGCAGGCGATGCGTCGCATCTTATGATGGAGATGCGCTGCATCTTCTGCAGGTCTGACAGACTCGACACAGAACAGAAAAGTAAAAAGTTTTCCTTCGGGTTATCTCCCGGTAAGCACTTGTCTTTATTCCAGAGTCTTCAAGTTAGACTCACGTTCAGCTCCTTAATACCGATCACTGAAAGAGTCGGAAGCATCGCGCTCCCTCATCGCCAGTCCAGTAATATTGCACACTCCTTGCTTTTCCTTAATATCCACGCCATTCTTCTTTAATATCTGTATAAACAAAGTTCTGTCCCTTTCGGGCAGAGATGACAAAATGATAGACGGGAAATTCTTATTATTATATAGGCATAAATATGCAAGGTGGGGTGGTAGTTCAATAAACATATCAATATTCAAATTTGTATTCTCAACTATTCTCCTACGTTTGTTAATCACTTCGCAATCATACCACTCATCATCAGAATCATTAACAATATCGCCCCTAAGTTCGGTAGGTACATTAAGGTCAATAAATTCCTCAAGGTTCTTATGATTAGGATTAGTTGAGTTGTTTTGAATCAATGTTTCTCCCATAAGCCTAACTTCAAGATCGAGGTCCATACGTTCTCTTAATCCTAGCACATAGACGCCTCTAATTATGCTATTAGCAGGATTTTGGCACTTATAGACTAGTTTATTGTTCCCTACCTTTAATGAGATTTTTCTTTTAAACACATTAATCTTAGCATGGGCGGTAGACAAGAAAGGTCTTCCAAGGATTAAAGGAATATTAACATCCTCGGGCATATCTAATATAACAAAGTCTACGGGGAAAACAAACTTCTCAATCTTAACTAGCACATCTTCAGCAACCCCTTCAGGTCGTTTTACCATTTTATCAGCCAATTCAATAAGCAGCTTAGTTGGTGCTAATTTTCCTAGTCCTAGGGTAGTGAATGTCTTAAGGGGCATAACACTAACGCTAGCTCCTAAGTCAGCTAATGCATTATTGAAAGATATGTCATTAATTGAACAAGGTAAAGTAAAACTTCTTGGGTCCTTTTCTTTATGAGGCAAGGCACGTAAGTCGGTTGCAGAGCTCTCTTCTTTCATTGTAGCCTTGATCTCCTCTTCAATCTTTGCCTTCTCGTCGAGTAACCTCCTTAAACTGATTGAAGAATTAAAGAAAAATTCGGGCTTTGCAGCATCATTACCATTCATCAATCTTCTAGGAAAAGGTATGTTAGGCGTGACTTCTTCAGTAGTGCATATGGCCTTGACATGATCTCTTGGGTTAGTTTCAGTTGAGCTAGGTAAACTTCCGTATCCCCTTTCTTGAAGAACCTTGCTCATTTGTCCGATTTGTTGTTCCAATGCTTTGATCGAAGCTCCTTGATTTCTTGTTATAGTATCCGTTGAGGCTCGGATTTCTTTGATCATAGCGGTGTTCTCTTCATGTCTTTTAGCAGCATCGGCCATAATTTTCTTTAAAGTATCATCTAAAGTCTGCCTCCTTTCTTGATAAGTGGGATTATAGTTGTTCTTTTGATAGTATCTGATGGTGCGTGTGTATTGCTCTAATTTATACCCACGGTATGTCGTTGTGGTTTTAGCAGTATTCAAGTTTTAAATTTATATTTAGCCGACTTATCAATAACACACACTTTAACGAGCAGTGTACCCGGTCAGTATGAATATAATGGTAAGTAGAGTGTCGATCACTAAGAGTGGAACGTATTATCTAGTTATTCTAATCAGTATTTTAATATCTTAAGTTAGCTATACAACCTAATCTAACGTAAGGGGGTTCAGCCTGAGAGACTGGCACGGTTTGGTTATGATTAAATATAAACTAAACCAATAGGCACGAATCAGCGATTAGCACACACGTACACAGATAGATACTTGAGACAATAAGAAGACCTGTCCTGATAGTTAAGTAGCTTGTCACTTGTTTTATTGCTAGTTTTATATGAAGTGTATAGTTCGATGCAACGCACCGAGATTAATCCCTTTCTCGTTGGCTCTAATCTTATCGGCGAGTAAACCCTTAATGATTACTTATGACTATCCTATTTACCTTTTCTTCCTACTTTTCTACAGACGATAGAATGCATAGGTGATAAAATAAATAGGCGAGGACAGAGGCATGGTGACCCGATCAATGCTCAGCTAGACACAGAGGTTATCAATGCACTAATAAAAGTCACCAAAGACATCAATATATAAACTTTAATTAATGGGAAAGCAATTTTAAGGGGAGTTGAAGTGCATGATTAAATCAATGACACAAGCCCATCAATCCTGATGAATTAAAGTGTACTAATACAATAAAACAAAACTACTTAATGAATTGAATACATGCAGGACCTTCTTACAGCTCTTGTATCTTCGTTCAAGGTGTGTCTTGTGCTGCTACTTCGTCTGAATTCATCCTAGGGTTTCTTCGGTCTTTCTGTTTAGCTAAATGTCGAACTCCGAAATTCGTCTGACTTTGGGGTATTTATAGTTTCTGTCTGAGGGCTAGATGCGGCGCATCGAATAAGTAGATGCGGCGCATTGACTTAACTTTGCGTGGGGTCCAAGATTAATATATTCAGGAATATTCGTACACCGCCAGAAGATGCGGCGTAACTCCATTCTTGTATGCGGCGCATGTCCTTTGCCGTCTTGGATAATATCTTGTGAAATCTTGATAGTGATGCACCGTATATAATAAGTAGGATGCGGCGTATCTGGAGCAGAATAATCATGATCTTGTACATTTCAGTAGACTCTTAACTTCTTGTTTGTTTTGCTCCATAATTAGTCCAAAATCGCCAAGTTTCACATAGTACTTGTTTTTACCTGAGAATTACAAAAGTAAACATTAACGTATCAATTCTCACAGATAATATAATAAAACAAGTCAAATAAATAGGATAAATGATGGTAATAAAATGTACTTATTTGAGTTCATCAAATATCCCCCACTTGAACTTTACTTGTCCCCAAGTAAACCTTAGAATAAATCTTATGAAAATGTATCCCAAAGATGTTAGGATTTATTTTTATATTTAAGCATGTATTCGTTTTTTGTCATAATCACACAACCAAACACTTAACGAATTAGAAATAAAATAAAATATTTTGATAAAAGCAAATCTAATCGTTTAACTGTCCAGACGTGACGAATATTCTATCATAAGCTTGGCAAGTATACGCATCTCCTCCACTAAAGCCAAGGAATAACAAGTCTAAAGTGGTAAAAAGGGTTTGTTGGTTAAGGGTTAATCATTCTTCTTAATCTCTATCGATCTCAAATTCCAGAAAAGGCGACAAAATCACAAATACATGATCGAATCCACGAACACGATACTTGCAATTGCTCAAATCCTTAACTCGAATAGGCTAAAGATAGGACCAAGTAATCTTTACCAATAATATTATATCAAAAATGGAGACAAAATCATAAATACATAGCCGAATCCACGACTACGATACTTAAGATTGCTCAAATCCCTAATCTCAATAAATCAAAGGTTTGGATAAAGAATAATATAGGGTATGGATAATATTTGGGATATAAATTGGTGTAAAATGAAAAATAAACAAAACAGATAAATTAGAATCCTAAGTGTGGTAAATTGCTATCCCAACCATCCCATGAATAAGACTCATATCATTGAATAACTCACGCTTTAACACTTGAAACACACGCTTTAGGTAGACACGAATTATACTCAACAAGATCTCAATCAAAGAATAACCTTTAGTTGGCGTTCCCATAACGTCCAACTCCCATTCAATCCATAAATATAATATATAACAAATAGTGGTGATATCAACCACTTAATACAAAACTTTACATAAGTTGTTTAAAACAAACATCCAACTTTTCCTTTTTCTTTTTCTTTTCTATTTTTTTAATTTATTTTATTTTATTTTATTTTTTATTTTTTTATTATTATTATTTTTTTTTAAAACTTGAAACATTAACATAGATGTGTAAAATTTCACCACATCACTATAACGATAACTCTGGATAATTTTTCCATACTTTTCATGACTTCAGAAATAACGGTAATAGTGAAAGTAGTAAACACACGAAAAATAAACTCAAAGATATACAATATTTACTTTCACTCCAATTGCATTGTGCAATTTCCCGACCTAACCATAGATAATGAATTACGCACGCGAACACAGGTAATGTAAGGAAACACACTTTGCCTAAAGCAATTAACCAACCACGGATTTTAATCTACAGGGTAGGCTAAGGTGTAAGGGTGTAACGAAACATTATAACAAAGGTGTAAGAAACGAAAGGAATGGCTCTGAGTGTTTTTCTAGGGGTGTCTTACTCTAAAAGTGAGAGTAACAAAAGGGCTTATACGGGGGTTAATTAACCAGTGTAGTTAGTTAATATCACATAACATATAAAGGCTATTTGGGTGTAATCCTAGAAATTTACCAATTTGGACAAGTCATTCCAATTATGTAAATAATACTTATTATGGTGGTCTCGAATAGTATACAAGCCAAGTTCTAAAGTTTACAAGTCACCGGCACACTCATAGATTTGTGAATTTTTAAAAAGTTCACAATTTAGAATTTTTAAAAAGTTTCACTAATTTTTTCTGAAGTAGTCATGAATGGATCAGAATCGTCAAGTAATGCATCCAATTCTTCTTCAGTGACTTCATCGATTACATCAACGTTAAAACTAGTGTCATCACTGGAATATGGATATTCCATTGCTTTATCGATTAAAAAGGTAATTCTATCATCTCCAACTCCAAGATTGAGTTCTTTTCCTTTTACTTTGATGATCGCATCAGCGGTGTTTAGGAAAGGTCTTCCTAAAATAAGAGGTACTCTACTATCTTCCTCCATTTCTAAGATCACAAAATCCACAGGAAAAATGAATTTACCAACTTGGACAAGCATATTCTCAGCAATTCCCACAGGATATTGATAAGAATGATTTGCTAATCGAATACTCATCCTTGTAGGTTTCAAGGTATTGATGGAAAATTTAGAATACAGCGAATAGGGCATCAAATTGATACTTGCACCTAGATCGGCTAAAGCATCGCATGTGATGTTGTTTCCTAACGTGCACGGAATCAGAAAACTTCCAGGATCTCCTAGTTTTGGTGGAATTTTGTTTTGAACAATAGCTGAACATTCTTCATTCAGAAAGGTAGCGGATATTTGCTCCAACTTGTTCTTGTTATTAAGAAGTTCTTTCAAAAATTTCCCATAATTGGGCATTCCAGCTAAAACATCAACGAGGGGAACATTGAGTCTAACCTCTTTGATTATTTCAACAAACTTCTTATAACGTTCTTCCATTTTTTCTTTCTTAAGGCTTTGAGGATATGGAATTTTTGGTGTATACGCCTTAACTGGTGGGATGGGTTTGGGTGGTGTTTTTTTGGTATTTTCCTTTTTTGCTTCTTCTTCCTCCTCACTATCATCATCGATGATCGTGGTATCATTTGGATTGGGTGTTGGATCATAAGAAAGACCACTTCTTGTGAATACAGCATTTATATGCTCATTTCGAGTCTGTGGTGGACGATAAGTTTTATCGTTCAATCCAGATGATGTCGGCTTAGGGTTGGTTTGGGTATTACTTGGCAACGAACCAGATGGCCGGGAAGAAATTTGATCAGAAAGTCTACCAAATTTGTTTTCAAGATCTTGAATCGATGCTTGATGATTTTTCTGACCATGCTCAACTTTGGTTTTGAGATTGAAAAATTGGTTCTTGACGAACTCATTGGTTGATTTTTGAGCAGTTACGAATTCTCTCATCATTTTCTCAAAATTGGATTCTTCTGCTTTTTTGTCAGAGGTTTGTGTGGTTTGATTGTCTACTCGTGGTTGAGAATCACGATTATTATCCCTTTGTTGACGATCTTGCCAATTTACAGAATTTCGCCCGTAATAATTTCCACGATAACCGCCTCCACGGTATCCTCCTTGGACATAATTGGCTTCTCCTTCTTTGGGTTGGTCCATTGGTTGGTCGTCACATTCTGATGATGGGTGATTACCTCCACAATTGTTACAACCGTCTCGCATTTCTTTCATTTCTCCTTTAAGGTCTTTGTATTGCGAATCGATTTTTGAAGTTAATGTTTCCATTTTCTCCATGAGTTTAGAGGTATCGAAACTTTCAGCAAAAGCAACGGTTTTTCGTAAGGGTTTGGTTTTGGCATCTTTTGACCAGTCAAGTTTGAGAAGAACTCGGTCTTCTAGCAATTGGTATGCCTGGTTTGGAGTCTTATAAAGAAAAATTCCTCCAGCATCAAGAATTCCTTGAGATGCTTCATCTAGTCCATGGTAGAAGATTTGGATAATGGTTCCTCGTCCTAAACCATGTCCATGACAACTACAAAGCAAATCTTTCATACGAAGCCAGGCTTCGACGAGCGATTCGTTAGGGTTTTGTGTGAAAGCACGAATTTCTCCCATGAGTCGATCAAACATGGCAGGTGGAAAGAATCGGCTTACAAAAGCTTGCCTCATCTCCTCCCAAGTATTGATAGTTCCTGGGGTTAATTCATTATACCACACTTTTGCGTCTCCAGCAAGTGATGATGGAAAAAGTTTGAGTTTAATGGCATCCACATTGGTGTCGCCATATCGGAACATTCCACAAATTTCGATGAATTCGGCAATGTGCTTGTGAGGATCGGCCCTCGAACGGCCATCGAATTGACGGACTTTGATCATAGAAAGATGGTGACCTTTCACGGTGAAATTGTCACCTAGGTTGACAGTAACAATAGCAGCTCCAGGAGTGGGTGCTACGGTTCGGTTGGATTCCCACATGGGTCTATCGTCGGCCATGGGAAAAGGTTGCTCGGTGAATGGGTTATAAACGACTTTAGCTTCACAAAGATTTTCAAACGGTGGGTTTCGTACTCTTGGTACACGGTTGGCTAATGGAACAAATGGTTTTCTTTTCTTTCTTTGTCTTCGGACTAAACGTTCGGGATCTGAAAAAGGTGAAATTGGTTCTATTCTGGTTGATCAAGTGTTCATACAATTCCCAAGAGAATCGAGGCAATGTTTAAACACACGATTAAAGAATGGAAACAGTTTGAAAAATCAAGGCTAAGGATCCGATCGGATGGAATGGAATACCGATCGGATACTTGTCTCGGTAAAATTGATTTTGGTGAAAACCGATCGGATGGAAGTTACTACCGATCGGATGGAACTCTCGGTAAAATTAAAAATTGGACAACCGATCGGATGGATGAAATACCGATCGGATGATCAGCTCGGAAAACTTTTTTTTTTTTTAATTTATGAAAACGAACTATGAACTTCCAAAACCCACAGAAACACGATCAAAATCCCCGGCAGCGGCGCCCAAAACTTGATGTGTCGTGTGTGAGTACAAGTTTTAAATTTATAAAGGTCGAATTACCGAATCTAGAAACAACACATACGAGCAAGTGAACTCGTCCGTTATAGCAAGATTATGATGGTAAGTCGGGATCGTTCGCAGGGATTTGTGTAGTGAATCGAATTGTAAGTTACTAGAAGTAAATTCCTTAACAAGTAATGAAAAATAGAATAATTCAAATGATTAAAAACTGCACTTGCTTAGACTAGCATACTACTCATTGATAAGCATGATTGTGATAACTTTGGACAACATGTTGGTTATGATAATTAGTTTGGTGAACTAATCTATTGTTTCTACAAATTAAACCTTCGTCAAGATTTTAGTTCATAAAAACAAGCATTACGTTTAACCACTCAATTCAAGATCGATTCAAGGTTCATAAGTTGGTGTACCTTAAACACAAAAATCATCTTTTGCTTAATCAAATAGCTTAGGAAATGGTCAATACAAAAGGTAACCGATCATAGACAAAAGGTCACAATTGAGAGTAAACTATTAATCTTTCGACCCTTGAAATGGTTTATCATCAATCCTATTTTTGATAGACAAAAGCATTCTCATTACAACCACAATTAACTTTCTTTGTTTAATCAAGAATAATGGGTAAAAACAATCATTCATAGACAAATGATTATAACTAGTTGAATAACAATAGTTCTTTCGACCCTTAAAATTATAAGCAACTAGTTAAACTTGATTCAACAAATGTCACTACAAAACTTAATCACGATTGGATCTTAGAATCAACTTGAAATTGAATTAAAACATGTCATCACAATCATACGCATATCAATTGGTAATACACATCATCTAAGCAAGTGCACAAAGGCACTAGCCACTCATAGCAAACATGAACATAATCTCAGCACTTTGAACATTAGAAACCATAATTGAAAGTCTTACAATGATTGGAAATAGATTACAAATGATAAAGTAATGATACCCCAAGGATTGGTGTTGATTTCTTGATGTTTTGACCTCCAAATAATGACTTCTTGATCCTCCAAAGTTTCCTGGACTTTTAAGGATGAATTTTAGAGTATTTGATGAGTGGTGGATGATTACTAGTTTGTTGATTAAGAATTAGCACACTAAATATTCCATAAATGATCCTATTAATACTCCTACCAAGGGTCTTGGTTCATTAATGCTTCACTTGTCCTCCAAGTAGTTTAGAAGAGCCTAGAATCCTTATTAGAAGGCCTTAGAACCGGATATATGAAAAGACAAAACTTAATGATGAAGTTTTGGTAAATCAGCAAGCTTTCAACCGATCGGTAATATGTCCAACCGATCAGTTGGTCTTCGGAATTGCCTCCATCCGAATCGGTTGCGGGCAGCCTCCGATCGGATGGATGGTTGCTGTTTTGGAACATTTTGGACTTTTGTCGTCTTGGCTTGATTTTTCCTTTTTGGGTCTTTGGTTCTTCATCCAAACTTGATCTTTTCAACATATTTGAAGCTAATCGACATGAATACTTGGACCTTCATTCTTTGAAATGCCTTTTTGATTGGGTCTTGGCATAAGAATCTTCGCACTTTCATAAATATTTCCTTCTTTCTCCTTTTTCTCATCTTTTTCTTCCTTTTTCCTGATTTTGGCCACATATGCTTTGCAAACACACTTTGGTACGATTTAGTAACAAAAGCATATAAATATAACCAAATAACATACATAAAAACACGAATAACGCTACTAAAAACATGCACAATTTGAGCGTTATCAGTTACTTCATAATATAGAACAAGGTATAGAAAATGACCTCTAAATGAGACGTTTTAAAATGTTACCATTCGAATTATTTAAATCAGAGTTAAAACAAGAGATCCAAAGTATAATTACATAAATGTTTTCAAAGTGTATCGAATGATAAAGATAAGTGCATAAATCTCCAAAGTATGCGAATGACTCTAAGATCTATGCATCTACTATCGCCTTAATAACCTAAGATAAACATGCTAAAAAGTGTCAACCAAAGGTTGGTGAGTTCATAGAGTTTAGTTTAACTGTAAAGCATTTGAATAAAGTTTCCACAACAAAGGCATTGTAAATCCACTCAGTCCCAAGCCCTGTACATACAAGACTTGCAACCTGTGTGTTTACAACCCACTGCTAAAATAGTATGTTAATCATGTATCATCCAAATAAATGGCCTTCCAATACAGTAGTATTAGGATGTCCAAGTGAATGGCCTTCCAACATCTCAATGTTAGGCTATACCTAAATTAATGATCTTCCAACATCACAATGTTAGGATGTATCCAAATTAATGGCCTTCCAATACCGCAGTATTAGGATGTACGTTTGTATCAAGTCTAGTCCCAGTTGCCAATGCAAACAAGAATAGTGAAATCATGTTTAAAAAAATCAAGTATGCATGCAAGTATTTATGTAAATGCAAATAGTGTATGTAAGTCAAGCGAGTAAAGTATTTCTAAGCATGTATGTCCCCCAAGTAGTTTAAAATGAGTATTAAAGAGTATGAGTGGGGTTATGACTCACCTTTACTGTAACAGTCAAGGTAATGTTATGTCAAATGTAACACGGGAACGGCTCCAACAAACGACCTGAATAATAGGGAAGTCTGAGATTTCGATGGTTTAAGATTGACTTGAGGTGAATAATGATTATGGAAAAATATTGGATAACGAATTGGTTTATGATGAAAACGAATGATATGCTTAAAATGCTTAAAGTTCAAAAATAATATTATATATAATATTATCATGTTTTTATGTTTATTGAATTCGTAAATATCGTCTCTTCGAAAGTTAGTGGATGATAAGTTATGTTTATTCGTTAAAATCACGTTATATAAATATAAACGTAACGTTTGTTATATAAATCGTATGAATTGTAAAATGGCTTTCTTGGATAAAATGTAATAAAACATTAGTGAAAAAGTATATAAAATAAGTTCCTGGTTGGTCCTTGAGGTTATTGATGCGCGTGATGTGTCGTTGCGGTCTAGCAGTATTAATGCCTACTCAAGTTTTAAATTTATATTTAGCCGACTTATCAATAACACACACACTTAACGAGCAGTGTACCCGGTCAGTATGAATATAATGGTAAGCAGAGTGTCGATCACTAAGAGTGGAACGTATTATCTAGTTATTCTAATCAGTATTTTAATATCCTAAGTTAGCTATACAACCTAATCTAACGCAAGGGGGGTTCAGCCTGGGAGACTGGCACGGTTTGGTTATAAATAAATAGAAAACTAAACTAATGAGCACGAATCAGCGATTAGCACACACGTACACAGATAGATACTCGAGACAATAAGAAGACCTGTCCTGATAATTAAATAGCTTGTCACTTGTTTTATTGCTAGTTTTATATGAAGTGTATATAATTAAACCTTTCTCGTTGGCTCTAATCTTATCGGCGAGTAAACCCTTAATGATTACTTATGTCTATCCTATTTTTCAAGAGACGCTAGAATAAATAGGCGAGGAAGGGGCATGGCGACCCAAGCAAGACTCAGCTAGACACAGAGGTTATCAATGCACTAATAAAAGTCACCAAAGACATCAACATATAAACTTTAATTAATGGGAAAGCAATATTAAGGGGAGTGCATGATCTTCCGTAGTCACATGACACAAGCCCATCAATCCTGATGAATTAAAGCGTACTAAAACAATAAAACAAAACTACTTAATGAATTGAATACATGCAGGACCTTCTTACAGCTCTTGTATCTTTATTTGAGGTGTGTCTTGTGCTGCTTGGTCGTCTGAATTTGGCTCTAGGGTTATATCTCTCTCTTCTTCGGTCTCTCTCAAATTTGTCTGACCTTGGGGTATTTATAGTTTCTGTCTGAGGGATCGATGCGGCGCATTGAGTTGATAGATGCGACGCATTGACTTAACTTCGCTTGGGGTCCAAGATTAATATATTCAAGAATATTCGTACACCGTCTTCAGATGCGGCGTAACTTGATCTTTGTATGCGGCGCATGTACTTTAGCTTTCTTGGATTGAAACTGGTGAAATCTTGATAGTGATACGCCGTATGTTAGAAGTATATTGCGGCGTATCTGGAGTAGAACGAGCTTGATCTTCTTCTTTGACCAAAGTTTCATATGCGGCGCATGACAGAATTGCATGCGGCGCATTCTTCAAAGTCAGGCAATGGTCTTCGAATTCATCTAAGTATGATATTGCGTCGTATCTGTTGAGTGAGATACGGCGCATCTTCTGGATTTCAGTAGACTTTTGACATCTCGCTTGTTTTGCTCCATAATTAGTCCAAAATCGCCAAGTTTCACATAATGCTTGTTTTTACCTGAGAATTACTAAAGTAAACATTAATGTATCGATTCTCATATATAATATAATAAAACAAGTCAAATAAATAGGATAAATGATGATAATAAAATGTACTTATTTGAGTTCATCAAATATTCCCCCACTTGAACTTTACTTGTCCCCAAGTAAACCTTAGAATCAATCATATGAAAATGTATCCTAAAAGATATTCGGATTTATTTTTATATTTAAGCACGTATTCTTTTTGTCATAATCACACAACCAAACACCTAACGAAGTAGAAACCAAAATAATTTTTAATGTAAAACAATTCTAAATCGTTTAGTTGCTTAGTCGTGACGAATATTCTATCATAGGCTTGGCAAGTATACGCATCTCCCCCACTAAAGCCAAGGAGTAACAAGTCTAAAGCGGTAAAAAGGGTTTGTTGGTTAAGGGTTGATCATCCTTTTTAATCTCTATCGATCTCATATTCCAGAAAAGGCGATAAAATTACAAATACATGATCGAATCCACGACCACGATACTTGCAATTGCTCAATTCCTTAACTCGAATAGGCTAAAGATAGGACCAAGTAATCTTCACCAATAATATTATATCAAAAAGGGCGACAAAATCATAAATACATAGCCGAATCCACGACTACGATACTTACGATTGCTCAAATCCCTAATCTCAATAAATCAAAGGTTTGGATGAAGAATGATATAGGGTATGGATAATATTTGGGATACAAATTGGTGTAAAATGAAAAATAAACAAAACAGATAAATTAAAATCCTAAGTGTGGTTAATCACTTTCCCAACCATCCCATGAATAAGACTCATATCATTGAATAACTCACGCTTTAACACTTGAAACACACGCTTTAGGTAGACACGAATTATACTCAACAAAATCTCAATCAAAGAATAACCTTAGTTGGCGTTCCCATAACGGCCAACTCCCATTCAATCCTTAAATATAATATACAACAAATAGTGGTGATATCACCCACTTAATACAAAACTTTACATAAGTTGGTTAAAACAAACTTCCAACTTTTCCTTTTTTTTTTTTTTTTTTTTTTTTTTTGACATCAACATATATATGTAAAATTTCCCAACTTTTCTATCACTATTTTTCCGGATAATTTTTCCATACTCTTCATACTTTCAGAAATAACTGTAATAGTGAAAGTAGCAAACACACGAAAAATAAACTAAAAGTTATACAATATTTACTTTCATGCCAATTGCATTGTGCAATTTCCCGACCTAACCGAAGATAATGAATTACGCACGCGAACACAGGTAATGTAAGGAAACACACTTTGCCTAAAGCAATTAACCACGGATTTTAATCTACAGGGTAGGCTAAGGTGTAAGGGTGTATCGAAACATTATAACAAAGGTGTAAGAAACGAAAGGAATGGCTCTGAGGGTTTTTCTAGGGGTATCTTACTCTAAAAGTGAGAGTAAACAAAGGGTTTATACGTGGGTTAACTAACCAGTGTAGTTAGTTAATATCACATAACATATAAAGGCTATTTGGGTGTAATCCTAGAAATTTACCAATTTTGACAAGTCACTTCAATTATATAGATAATACTCATTATGGTGGTCTCGAATAGTATACAAGCCAAGTTATAAAGTTTACAAGTCACCGGCACACTAAAGTTTTAATATTTTTGAAAGAATAGAGTTATGTGTGCGGTTATGTAATTTAGACTTTAAACAAAAACATGCTAAATTTTTTTTTTTAATTTTGATTTATTAAGCGCATTTTAAGCATATTTTGAAAAAGTTTAGGACAAGTAAGTGTTCTAATTCTCCATCCCCCCACTTAAGTTAAACAACGTCCTCGTTGTTTGTGTCAAAGGTTAAAAACTGGAAAATAAAAGAATTAGAACAGAAAAACTCCCCTGAGATTTGCTCGGTATGATCCTCCATTATTCGTATAAGAGCAAAAATCAACTTTCTTGTGGATGAGAACGTTTAAGCTTCATAAATGATGTATCCACAAAAATGCAGGAATCTATAATACCATTTAGATTTTAACACAACTGAGTTAAGAAGGTTCAAACTTGCATAATACATTAGTAGTTAGTAAAAATAAAACCTAAAAAAAAAATTAAACTGTAAATCATCAGGTCAGTCGATACGCCGTATCTTATGGAAGAAGATACGCCGTATCGAGCCTGGAATAAATACGAATCAGAATAAAAGATGCGTCGCATCCTTAACCAGGGATGCACCGCATTAAATAAACTGACAGAAAGTTTTAAAGTCAAAAATAAAAATGCAGAAAATGAAATAAGATATGACCAGTGCAGGCGATGCGTCGCATCTTATGATGGAGATGCGCTGCATCTTCTGCAGGTCTGACAGACTAGACACAGAACAGAAAAGTAAAAAGTTTTCCTTCGGGTTGTCTCCCGGTAAGCACTTGTCTTTATTCCAGAGTCTTCAAGTTAGACTCACGTTCAGCTCCTTAATACCGATCACTGAAAGAGTCGGAAGCATCGCGCTCCCTCATCGCCAGTCCAGTAATATTGCACACTCCTTGCTCGTCCTTAATATCCACGCCATTCTTCTTTAATATCTATATAAACAAAGTTCTGTCCCTTTCGGGCAGAGATGACAAAATGATAGACGGGAAATTCTTATTATTATATAGGCATAAATATGCAAGGTGGGGTGGTAGTTCAATAAACATATCAATATTCAAATTTGTATTCTCAACTATTCTCCTACGTTTGTTAATCACTTCGCAATCATACCACTCATCATCAGAATCATTAACAATATCGCCCCTAAGTTCGGTAGGTACATTAAGGTCAATAAATTCCTCAAGGTTCTTATGATTAGGATTAGTTGAGTTGTTTTGAATCAATGTTTCTCCCATAAGCCTAACTTCAAGATCGAGGTCCATACGTTCTCTTAATCCTAGCACATAGACGCCTCTAATTATGCTATTAGCAGGATTTTGGCACTTATAGACTAGTTTATTGTTCCCTACCTTTAATGAGATTTTTCTTTTAAACACATTAATCTTAGCATGGGTGGTAGACAAGAAAGGTCTTCCAAGGATTAAAGGAATCTTAACATCCTCGGGCATATCTAATATAACAAAGTCTACGGGGAAAACAAACTTCTCAATCTTAACTAGCACATTTTCAGCAACCCCTTCAGGTCGTTTTACCGTTTTATCAGCCAATTCAATAAGCAGCTTAGTTGGTGCTAATTTTCCTAGTCCTAGGGTAGTGAATGTCTTAAGGGGCATAACACTAACGCTAGCTCCTAAGTCAGCTAATGCATTATTGAAAGATATGTCATTAATTGAACAAGGTAAAGTAAAACTTCCTGGGTCCTTTTCTTTATGAGGCAAGGCACGTAAGTCGGTTGCAGAGCTCTCTTCTTTCATTGTAGCCTTGATCTCCTCTTCAATCTTTGCCTTCTCGTCGAGTAACCTCCTTAAACTGATTGAAGAATTAAAGAAAAATTCGGGCTTTGCAGCATAATTACCATTTATCAATCTTCTAGGAAAAGGTATGTTAGGCGTGACTTCTTCAGTAGTGCATATGGCCTTGACATGATCTCTTGGGCTAGTTTCAGTTGAGCTAGGTAAACTTCCGTATCCCCTTTATTGAAGAACCTTGCTCATTTGTCCGATTTGTTGTTCCAATGCTTTGATCGAAGCTCCTTGATTTCTTGTTATAGTATCCGTTGAGGCTCGGATTTCTTTGATCATAGCGGTGTTCTCTTCATGTCTTTTAGCAGCATCGGCCATAATTTGCTTTAGAGTGTCATCTAAAGTCTGCCTCCTTTCTTGATAAGTGGGATTATAGTTGTTCTTTTGATAGTATCTGATGGTGCGTGTGTATTGCTCTAATTTATACCCACGGTATGTCGTTGTGGTTTTAGCAGTATTAATGCCTACTCAAGTTTTAAATTTTATATTTAGCCGACTTATCAATAACACACACTTTAACGAGCAGTGTACCCGGTCAGTATGAATATAATGGTAAGTAGAGTGTCGATCACTAAGAGTGGAACGTATTATCTCGTTATTCTAATCAGTATTTTAATATCTTAAGTTAGCTATACAACCTAATCTAACGCAAGGGGGTTCAGCCTGAGAGACTGGCACGGTTTGGTTATGATTAAATATAAACTAAACCAATAGGCATGAATCAGCGATTAGCACACACGTACACAGATAGATACTTGAGACAATAAGAAGACCTGTCCTGATAGTTAAGTAGCTTGTCACTTGTTTTATTGCTAGTTTTATATGAAGTGTATAGTTCGATGCAACGCACCGAGATTAATCCCTTTCTCGTTGGCTCTAATCTTATCGGCGAGTAAACCCTTAATGATTACTTATGACTATCCTATTTACCTTTTCTTCCTACTTTTCTACAGACGATAGAATGCATAGGTGATAAAATAAATAGGCGAGGACAGAGGCATGGCGACCCGATCAATGCTTAGCTAGACACAGAGGTTATCAATGCACTAATAAAAGTCACCAAAGACATCAATATATAAACTTTAATTAATGGGAAAGCAATTTTAAGGGGAGTTGAAGTGCATGATTAAATCAATGACACAAGCCCATCAATCCTGATGAATTAAAGTGTACTAATACAATAAAACAAAACTACTTAATGAATTGAATACATGCAGGACCTTCTTACAGCTCTTGTATCTTCGTTCAAGGTGTGTCTTGTGCTGCTACTTCGTCTGAATTCATCCTAGGGTTTCTTCGGTCTTTCTGTTTAGCTAAATGTCGAACTCCGAAATTCGTCTGACTTTGGGGTATTTATAGTTTCTGTCTGAGGGCTAGATGCGGCGCATCGAATAAGTAGATGCGGCGCATTGACTTAACTTTGCGTGGGGTCCAAGATTAATATATTCAGGAATATTCGTACACCGCCAGAAGATGCGGCGTAACTCCATTCTTGTATGCGGCGCATGTCCTTTGCCGTCTTGGATAATATCTTGTGAAATCTTGATAGTGATGCGCCGTATATAATAAGTAGGATGCGGCGTATCTGGAGCAGAATAATCATGATCTTGTACATTTCAGTAGACTCTTAACTTCTTGTTTGTTTTGCTCCATAATTAGTCCAAAATCGCCAAGTTTCACATAGTACTTGTTTTTACCTGAGAATTACAAAAGTAAACATTAACGTATCAATTCTCACAGATAATATAATAAAACAAGTCAAATAAATAGGATAAATGATGGTAATAAAATGTACTTATTTGAGTTCATCAAATATCCCCCCACTTGAACTTTACTTGTCCCCAAGTAAACCTTAGAATAAATCTTATGAAAATGTATCCCAAAAGATGTTAGGATTTATTTTTATATTTAAGCATGTATTCGTTTTTTGTCATAATCATACAACCAAACACTTAACGAATTAGAAATAAAATAAAATATTTTGATAAAAGCAAATCTAATCGTTTAACTGTCCAGTCGTGACGAATATTCTATCATAAGCTTGGCAAGTATACGCATCTCCTCCACTAAAGCCAAGGAATAACAAGTCTAAAGTGGTAAAAAGGGTTTGTTGGTTAAGGGTTAATCATTCTTCTTAATCTCTATCGATCTCAAATTCCAGAAAAGGCGACAAAATCACAAATACATGATCGAATCCACGAACACGATACTTGCAATTGCTCAAATCCTTAACTCGAATAGGCTAAAGATAGGACCAAGTAATCTTTACCAATAATATTATATCAAAAATGGAGACAAAATCATAAATACATAGCCGAATCCACGACTACGATACTTAAGATTGCTCAAATCCCTAATCTCAATAAATCAAAGGTTTGGATAAAGAATAATATAGGGTATGGATAATATTTGGGATATAAATTGGTGTAAAATGAAAAATAAACAAAACAGATAAATTAGAATCCTAAGTGTGGTAAATTGCTATCCCAACCATCCCATGAATAAGACTCATATCATTGAATAACTCACGCTTTAACACTTGAAACACACGCTTTAGGTAGACACGAATTATACTCAACAAGATCTCAATCAAAGAATAACCTTTAGTTGGCGTTCCCATAACGTCCAACTCCCATTCAATCCATAAATATAATATATAACAAATAGTGGTGATATCAACCACTTAATACAAAACTTTACATAAGTTGTTTAAAACAAACATCCAACTTTTCCTTTTTATTTTTCTTTTCTATTTTTTTAATTTATTTTATTTTATTTTATTTTTTATTTTTTTATTATTATTATTTTTTTTTTAAACTTGAAACATTAACATAGATGTGTAAAATTTCACCACATCACTATAACGATAACTATGGATAATTTTTCCATACTTTTCATGACTTCAGAAATAACGGTAATAGTGAAAGTAGTAAACACACGAAAAATAAACTCAAAGATATACAATATTTACTTTCACTCCAATTGCATTGTGCAATTTCCCGACCTAACCATAGATAATGAATTACGCACGCGAACACAGGTAATGTAAGGAAACACACTTTGCCTAAAGCAATTAACCAACCACGGATTTTAATCTACAGGGTAGGCTAAGGTGTAAGGGTGTAACGAAACATTATAACAAAGGTGTAAGAAACGAAAGGAATGGCTCTGAGTGTTTTTCTAGGGGTGTCTTACTCTAAAAGTGAGAGTAACAAAAGGGTTTATACGGGGGTTAATTAACCAGTGTAGTTAGTTAATATCACATAACATATAAAGGCTATTTGGGTGTAATCCTAGAAATTTACCAATTTGGACAAGTCATTCCAATTATGTAAATAATACTTATTATGGTGGTCTCGAATAGTATACAAGCCAAGTTCTAAAGTTTACAAGTCACCGGCACACTCATAGATTTGTGAATTTTTAAAAAGTTCACAATTTTTGAAAATAACGTTATGTGTGCAGCAATGTAATTTAGACTTTAAACAAAAACATGCTAAAAATTTTAAATTTTGATATATTAAGCGCATTTTAAGCATATTTTAAAAAAGTTTAGGACAAGTAAGTGTTCTAATTCTCCAATCCCCCCACTTAAGTTAAAAAACGTCCTCGTTGTTTGTGACAAAGGTTAAAAACTGGAAAATAAAAGAATTAGAACAGAAAAACTCCCCTGAGATTTGCTCGGTATGATCCTCCATTTGTATAAGAGAAAAAATCATCTTTCTTGTGGATGATAACGTTTAAGCTTCATATTTGATGTATCCACAGGAAATGCAGGAATCTATAATACCATCAAGACTTAAACACACCTAAGTTAAGAAGGTTCAAACTTGCATAATACATTAGTAGTTAGTAAAAATAAAACTTTAAAAAATTAAAATGAAAATCATCAGGTCAGTCGATACGCCGTATCTTATGGAAGAAGATACGCCGTATCGAGCCTGGAATAAATACGAATCAGAATAGAAGATGCGTCGCATCCTTAACCAGGGATGCGCCGCATTAAAATACTGACAGAAAGTTTTAAAGTCAAAAATAAAAATGCAGAAAATAAAGTAAGATATGACCAGTGCAGGAGATGCGTCGCATCTAAGGATTGAGATGCGCCATATCTTCTGCGGGCCTGACTGACTCGACACAGAACAGAATAGTAAAAATTTTCCGGGTTGTCTCCCGGTCAGCACTTGTCTTTATTCCAGAGTCTTCAAGTTAGACTCACGTTCAGCTCCTTATTTAGATCTTGTTACGAGCCATCCTTCTTCTTTCATCCGAAAGATGTTCCTGTATAGCTCCGCAACATTTTCTTCCGTACGACTTAATCTAATAAATTTTTTTGTCTTTATCGCAACATATTCTTCATCAGGTCTCAAAGAATATTTGATGATTTTAAATTTTTCAGAAATAATCATGGGTGGCTTATTATAAGGGATCCCAAGTAGTTGACATTTTCTTTTGGTGAATTCTTCATCGTCTTTATCAACAAACTTAAAATAAGGATCCTTATTCAAATAGTCATCAAGTTCATCAATCAATTCTTCTCGCGACTCATCCTTATTAGCATGGGGATCATAATTAACCACGTTAAAGGACTGATAATAATCTTGAATCTCATCCCACTCATTTTTCAATTCCCATTGCAAGCGTCGACTAAGCTTAGTGTAATCATCAAATTGTCCATTCACCCATTCCCAGAAAGTAGTGTCCGATGCTCCCTTAAGTTCTTTTAAGTAGTTTATTCTACCTTTTTCTTGCAAAGCCTCAGCTTTACGTGGGCAGTCTTCAACTTTTTCATACCAATCGTCGTCTTCAAAGTACACATTGTTTCCAACCCGTTTCATTCCAATTATACTTCCCCCATTACAGGTTCCATCATTCTTATAATCACAGGTTGGCCATTCACTAAATCCATCCTTGAAGCGGAAAGGTTTACAAGTGTGATTAATATGCTCAAATTCCCATGGCTTATCCCAAACCCATGGTATTTGGTCATTCCATTCGTTGTACCAGGTGTTTTTGAAATCATCATAAGTCTTGAATCCTGGTAGATCTCCAGTAAGCACATCAGCGTCGATTTGAAGAAGGTAATTAAATTATTTGAATTGTTTGCACAAAGGTGTCTCATAATTGAACACATCAACGTCTATGCGGAATAATTCTTCAATGCCTTCCTCGATCGTTGAATTGTCATCTGACGATCCATTGTTGCTTTCTACTTCCTCATCATCCCCTCTCATCCAATATACCCATAACACATCCTTAGTAGCTCGGTCCATGTTCTTATAGTTATTGAATTTACTAGCCAACCAATTTGAAAAATCAACATTGTTAGGATCGTGGTTAACGTCAAAGCTAGTGTTACCAATCATGTTCCTTCTTATCTCCATGAACTCATTAAATTGTTCTTTAAAACTTCGTGTCAACCATGAGGTCACAGTCCATTTGACTTCATTCATAGGAGCAAATTTTGGATTGCCGTATTTAAGTTCAAGCCACTCTTCCAAAGAGATATCCATCAACCTTACCAACTTTCCATGAAATAGTATCTCTGATTCAGCATACATTCTTTCGTTATCCAGATAGCTTTCATCTAATCCCCAATACTGTTCGGAATAAGGCATATAAGAAGTTTGTAAAGGTTGGACTTCATAGCTTTCGTTGCTCGACTTGTTGACTATATTTGCTGAGTTCATGTATTCAATTTGGAATTTCCCATCTTTTTCTTCGATAGTAGTCCAAGTTAATCCTTTAGATTCAATGATGGGCCATAAGAGTAACAATTCATCTTCGGTGTAGCTCATTAGTAAATCATAAGAGAATACCCCATCTTCAATATTGCATAAGCGCTTGAATTCCTTATAAGTAGCTTCAAGAGGGGTCTCCCAAGAGAATAATTAGGCATCAATCATAAGCACATTGAAGTTGACATCATCAAAACCTTCCCTTTCGAATGAATCCGAAAGCAAGAGTTCCTTAGCAAGATATCTGTTCACTGACATGTCTTCCATAGCAAAACCTGTCATCATAGGTAAAATCGTAAGTAGGATTTGTTCGCTAGAAGAGAGATTAATGAATTTAGAAACGGATATAAGAATAAAAATAACTGATATCTGCAGACGATGCGCCGTATCCAAAAAGTTGGATACGCCGTATCTTATAATCGTTAAAATTTAATCAGACTTTATTCAGAAAGCAGATACGCCGCTTAGAATTAGAATGCGCCGTATCAGTTTTAATTATCAAAAATCGATTATTTTTATTAAAATTAAATGCGTCGTATTAACAAAAGTTAATGCGCCGTATTTTTGTTACGTTTCAAAATACCAGATTTTTGATTCAGTAGATGCGCCGTATCGATAGAAATCGATGCGTCGTATCTGTTAAATAATTCGAAAACTGTTTTTAATTAAAATAATAGATACGCCGTATCTGCTAAAGCAGATGCGTCGTATGGCGTTATCGCTTAGAAAAATTTCTTATTAAAAACGTAATACGCCGTATCTTGGGGAAAGATGCGCCGTACTCGAATTTATTAAACGCGTTGTATTTTATAAAAATTAAACGCAATACGCCGTATCTATGAAAATAGATGCGCCGTATCGTTTGAATTAGCTCAGTACAACGATAGCAGAATACAGAAAAACAGAAAAATAAAAACGAAAATAAAAAAAAAAAAAAAACAAACGAAAATAAACAAAAATAAAAACACCCAAAAACAGAAAATATGCAAATAATACAATGAATGCAATTTAACCTAATATACAACAAAGTTAGCGGTCAGAATTAAAATTAAAAACCTAATTAAAATACTAATCAAATTAACAGATAATAACAATTCACTCCCCGGCAACGGCGCCAAAAACTTGATGTGCGTGTGTATTGCTCTAATTTATACCCACGGTATGTCGTTGTGGTTTTAGCAGTATTCAAGTTTTAAATTTATATTTAGCCGACTTATCAATAACACACACTTTAACGAGCAGTGTACCCGGTCAGTATGAATATAATGGTAAGTAGAGTGTCGATCACTAAGAGTGGAACGTATTATCTAGTTATTCTAATCAGTATTTTAATATCTTAAGTTAGCTATACAACCTAATCTAACGCAAGGGGGTTCAGCCTGAGAGACTGGCACGGTTTGGTTATGATTAAATATAAACTAAACCAATAGGCACGAATCAGCGATTAGCACACACGTACACAGATAGATACTTGAGACAATAAGAAGACCTGTCCTGATAGTTAAGTAGCTTGTCACTTGTTTTATTGCTAGTTTTATATGAAGTGTATAGTTCGATGCAACGCACCGAGATTAATCCCTTTCTCGTTGGCTCTAATCTTATCGGCGAGTAAACCCTTAATGATTACTTATGACTATCCTATTTACCTTTTCTTCCTACTTTTCTACAGACGATAGAATGCATAGGTGATAAAATAAATAGGCGAGGACAGAGGCATGGCGACCCGATCAATGCTCAGCTAGACACAGAGGTTATCAATGCACTAATAAAAGTCACCAAAGACATCAATATATAAACTTTAATTAATGGGAAAGCAATTTTAAGGGGAGTTGAAGTGCATGATTAAATCAATGACACAAGCCCATCAATCCTGATGAATTAAAGTGTACTAATACAATAAAACAAAACTACTTAATGAATTGAATACATGCAGGACCTTCTTACAGCTCTTGTATCTTCGTTCAAGGTGTGTCTTGTGCTGCTACTTCGTCTGAATTCATCCTAGGGTTTCTTCGGTCTTTCTGTTTAGCTAAATGTCGAACTCCGAAATTCGTCTGACTTTGGGGTATTTATAGTTTCTGTCTGAGGGCTAGATGCGGCGCATCGAATAAGTAGATGCGGCGCATTGACTTAACTTCGCGTGGGGTCCAAGATTAATATATTCAGGAATATTCGTACACCGCCAGAAGATGCGGCGTAACTCCATTCTTGTATGCGGCGCATGTCCTTTGCCGTCTTGGATAATATCTTGTGAAATCTTGATAGTGATGCGCCGTATATAATAAGTAGGATGCGGCGTATCTGGAGCAGAATAATCATGATCTTGTACATTTCAGTAGACTCTTAACTTCTTGCTTGTTTTGCTCCGTAATTAGTCCAAAATCGCCAAGTTTCACATAGTACTTGTTTTTACCTGAGAATTACAAAAGTAAACATTAACGTATCAATTCTCACAGATAATATAATAAAACGAGTCAAATAAATAGGATAAATGATGGTAATAAAATGTACTTATTTGAGTTCATCAGTATCCCGGAGCAGCTTCCCTAAATCTTCCTGAAGGTTGGAATGGTTGTCCAAATTGTGTGTAGTATGCTTCTTCAAAAGTCTCACTTTCATTCTTATTAGGGCAATCTTTAGTGTAGTGAGGTCCTTCGCATTTTTCACATCCAACTTGGGCAGCATAAACTTTCTCATCACGCTTCTTCATCTCTCTACTAATTTTATCCAATTGAGCTTGAATTGCAGCAAACCCGTCAAAATTAGTGCTGCTCTTAGATCTAGTAGAGGTTCCGTCGTGCCATTTTTGAGAGTGATCAGCAGCTTCTTGGATAGCTTTTCTAGCATCGGCTGCACTCATTTGAGGCACAGCTCCCTTAGCATCCAAGATTTGTCTAGTAGGCACGTCCAATCCTTGATAGAACAATATTATCTCCTGCATTGGATTTAGATAATGTTGAGGGCATTTCATCAATAAGACTTTAAATCGTTCCCAAGCTTGATAAAGAGTTTCATCAGGCTCTTGCTTGAAATTGTTGATAGCCTCCATCTTTTTAGCAGTTTTAGCAGGTGGACAATATCTTTTCAGGAATTTGCTCTTCAAATCTTCCCATGTTGTGATTGAACTAGCAGGTTCATTCCTTAGCCACTTATTAGCAGCTCCTTTAAGCGAAATTGGAAATATTCTTAGCATAAGTTGATCGTCAGAGACTCCTTCTGTAGTAAACAAATCTGCAATCTCGAGGACTTTTTCAACATGTTCATTAGCATCTTCATGTTCTGTTCCACTGAAAGCATTTTCTCTTAGCTCCTTGAGAAACTGACCCTTCAACTCAAACTTTGACTTTTCATCAAACTTCGGTCTAGCAACTCCTGAACTATAATCAGCACGGGTTTTGTTCATGTATTCCTTCATAGTAGTGTTTTCCGTCATTGTTTCTGTTTCTTCTTCCTCCTTCTCTTCAGAAAAGTAATCAAGCTCGAACGAACTTGAAATTTCAAAGCTTTTTGTGTTGAAAAGCCTTTTAAGAGAATGTAAGGCTCGTTCAGGATCTTCGAAAGGTTTAATCAAGTTCTTAGTTGAACTCCTGGTCATGCACTTCCTGAAATCATCACAAAAGCATCAGTAGGGTATGTTCAAGAAAGTATGACATCAGAAAATTAACAACGAAAACGGAATACGAAAAATAAAAGTTGCTGATATCTGCAGACGATGCGCCGTATCCAGAAAGTTGGATACGCCGTATCTTATTATGTTAAAATTTAATCAGACTTTTATTCAAAAAACAGATACACCGCTTATGAATTAGAATGCGCTGTATCAAGTTTAAATTATCAAAAATCGATTATATTTATTAAAATTAAATGCGTCGTATTAACAAAACCTAATGCGCCGTATTTTCGTTACGTTTCAAAATACAAGATTTTTGATTTAGTAGATGCGTCGTATCGATAAAGATCGATGCGTCGCTTCTGTTTAATAATTCAAAAAAAACTATTTTTAATTTAAATAGAAAATACGCCGTATCTGTTAAAACAGATGCGTCGTATGGCATTAGCGTTTAGAAAAATTTCTTATTAAAAACAGAATACGCCGTATCTTGGGGAAAGATGCGTCGTACTCGAATTTATTAAACGCGTTGTATTTTATAAAAATTAAACGCAATACGCCGTATCTGTGAAAACAGATGCGCCGTGTCGTTTGTATCAGCACAATACAACGACAGCAGAATGCAGAAAAATAAAAAAATAAAAACAAAAATAAAAACAAACAAAAAGAAACAAAAATTACAGAAAAAAAAACACACAAAAACAGCAAATATGCAAATTATACAATGAATGCAATCTATCTAATATACAACATGGTTAGTGGTTAGAATCTAAAAAAAAACTAAAAAGAAAAACCTAATTAAAATACTAAATCAAATTAACAGATAATAACAATTCACTCCCCGGCAGCGGCGCCAAAAACTTGATGCGCGTGATGTGTCATTGCGGTTTAGCAGTATTAATGCCTACTCAAGTTTTAAATTTATATTTAGCCGACTTATCAATAACACACACACTTAACGAGCGGTGTACCCGGTCAGTATGAATATAATGGTAAGCAGAGTGTCGATCACTAAGAGTGGAACGTATTATCTAGTTATTCTAATCAGTATTTTAATATCCTAAGTTAGCTATACAACCTAATCTAACGCAAGGGGGGTTCAGCCTGAGAGACTGACACGGTTTGGTTATAATTAAATAGAAAACTAAACTAATGAGCATGAATCAGCGATTAGCACACACGTACACAGATAGATACTCGAGACAATAAGAAGACCTGTCGTGATAATTAAATAGCTTGTCACTTGTTTTATTGCTAGTTTTATATGAAGTGTATGTAATTAAACCTTTCTCGTTGGCTCTAATCTTATCGGCGAGTAAACCCTTAATGATTACTTATGTCTATCCTATTTTTCAAGAGACGCTAGAATAAATAGGCGAGGAAGGGGCATGGCGACCCAAGCAAGACTCAGCTAGACACAGAGGTTATCAATGCACTAATAAAAGTCACCAAAGACATCAACATATAAACTTTAATTAATGGGAAAGCAATATTAAGGGGAGTGCATGATCTTTCGTAGTCACATGACACAAGCCCATCAATCCTGATGAATTAAAGCGTACTAAAACAATAAAACAAAACTACTTAATGAATTGAATACATGCAGGACCTTCTTACAGCTCTTGTATCTTTATTTGAGGTGTGTCTTGTGCTGCTTGGTCGTCTGAATTCGGCTCTAGGGTTATATCTCTCTCTTCTTCGGTCTCTCTCAAATTCGTCTGACCTTGGGGTATTTATAGTTTCTGTCTGAGGGATCGATGCGGCGCATTGAGTTGATAGATGCGGCGCATTGACTTAACTTCGCGTGGGGTCCAAGATTAATATATTCAAGAATATTCGTACACCGTCTTCAGATGCGGCGTAACTTGATCTTTGTATGCGGCGCATGTACTTTAGCTATCTTGGATTGTAACTGGTGAAATCTTGATAGTGATACGCCGTATGTTAGAAGTATATTGCGGCGTATCTGGAGTAGAACGAGCTTGATCTTTTTCTTTGACCAAAGTTTCATATGCGGCGCATGACAGAATTGCATGCGGCGCATTCTTCAAAGTCAGGCAATGGTCTTCGAATTCATCTAAGTATGATATTGCGTCGTATATGTTGAGTGAGATACGGCGCATCTTCTGGATTTCAGTAGACTTTTGACATCTCGCTTGTTTTGCTCCATAATTAGTCCAAAATCGCCAAGTTTCACATAATGCTTGTTTTTACCTGAGAATTACTAAAGTAAACATTAATGTATCGATTCTCATATATAATATAATAAAACAAGTAAAATAAATAGGATAAATAATGATAATAAAATGTACTTATTTGAGTTCATCAGTTATAGTGAATTTACACTTTTAACCCTAATGGTGAAACTTTTGCACCATTAGTCCTTGGTTAGAAAATAGTTACACTTTTAGTCCAAAATGATCTAATGTGGCATTTTATGGCTTCTGGTTACTGTTTTATCATTTTCTACCCATAAGTTACAAAAATGACAGTTTAGTACATATTTATACGATAGTTACATTTTTAACCCAAATAGTAACATATTTCGCATTTTAAGTCCAAAATTCACAAACTTATGAATTTAAGTTTTCCGAAAGTTTCATCAGCCTTAAATAGCTTAATTGAGTTTGTAAAAACTGCTTATTACATAAAAGAGCTCATTTTTAGCTTATTAGGCTTTTAATCGATTTAAAAAAAGCCCAATAACACTTTTCGATCCAAAGGGTTTAAAGAGGATTTGGGCTTGGTCTTGGGCTTATTTTATAGTCCTAAAAATATATTCAAACTGCTTATATCCAGTGCTTATTCGGTTTGCTAATTTTAAGCTTAGTGGGCTAAAAAGCCCACTCGATATATTTGTTAAGTTAAAAACTGGTTCGATAGCGATTTAGTTTGATGTTTAAAAAGGTGTATTATGAGCTCATTAGGAGAGCTTATGATTACAGCTTATTAAATTGGCTTATGGGGAATCAAGTTACGTAATATATTTGACATGTTACTCGATCAAAAATGATTTAACAAGGCTTGTTCTAGTCGACAAAGTGATATGATCAAAAATGAAATAATGACATTTATATGTTCGATATGTAATATGAGATTAAAAAGGAGGTCATATATAGGAGGTCATATATAAATGAAAATCATATAACTTGAACACGAAATAAATAGAAGAAAGCTAGGATGACTCGTATAGAAGAAATAAAGATGCATGGACTATAGAAAATCATAGTAAGTATGGAAAATGGATTTAAAAAGCTTACTACACCAAGAATAGTGGTGATATCACGTCGAAATGGACTAGAGATCGATGGTTTATGTACGTAACATGTTAGAATTGTCACAAAAGAATCGAGATCAACTATATATGTTGGATAGATGGTTCGAATGATTAGAACATAGCCTTGTTTCCTTCGAATGGACTAGACAGGAGAGAATACTTAGAAAATTCTTGTGGAATATTAGTTTTGAGTGTGAATGAGTGAATGAATGTATACGAGTATGTATATGCATGTATGTAAGTGTTTAATGTATTTTATGTATACAAGTTGGGTCGACATGATTTGTAGCAGGATTGGATAGGATTTGAAGGAATATGTCTAGTCAACTTGTGTATAGAAAATATTAAAAAGGGAGTGTGAGCTTGTGTCTCAGTTATGAATCGAATGGCATGTACAAATGTTTCACTCAACATACATTGGGTCCAAACAACTTATTAACGTGACCAAAAGAAATAAGAAAGGTGTGATGTGGCTCATGGAACCATATTCGACTAGGTAAAACACAAGGACATAGGGGTAGAAATAGGTTTTGATCGAGTTGGTTAATATGTATTGAGTTTTGCACTTGTGTCGAGTTGTAATAGCTTTGAGCCTCGTTTATATAGCAAACGTTCGAGTTAAATAATGTGACTTGTCATTCCTGAATTTTGGGAGTATGGAGAATCGAACAATGTAAAATAAAGTGTAGATTGTATGTCAAAATTTAGAATAAAAGGGATCAAGTATATGTAAGTTGGATCGACAAGAATAATAGAAATAATAAGAATTGGGCTAGAACTTGTGTGGGCTTGAATAGTGTTGGGCTGAGAATAAGAATTAAGGATCCGTTTGGTGTTTAATTGTGACTTGGATTGTCGTGGTGCGTATGTGAGCCCGTTCCAAAGTATCGTGAATCACGTAACAACGTTTTTGAATAGAAATGTAATAAACAAAATTTTCTAATTTTGCTCGTAAAAATGGTTAAGTGAACTGTAATAATAGGTTAATACTAGATTAACGTTTACTAATGACTGGGGAATTCTACAGGTTGCTACACTTGTGGTCCTGTATTTCTACGTTACATGTATCCATTTGAGAGATATATAGGTTTCTTAAAAGGGTACGTAAGGAACCGATCTCGGCCGGAAGGAAGTATTGTTGAAGGGTATGTTTCGGAGGAGGTTGTTAGTTTTTGTGCAAGTTATATCGATGGCATCCCAGATATCAGCGTTCCTGAATCTCGACATGAGGGTAGACTTGAAGGGAAAGGGACGATTGGGCGCAACGATGTCACACCGAACAACCATGATTTGGAGCAAGCACACTTTACAGTTTTGTAGAATATGATATCTATTGCACCTTATATACACGAGCACATGTCATTTTTAAAAAGCAACAATAGTCGTCAAGGCCTACAATGGTTAGAAATTGAGCACAAATGAACATTTTCAAACTGGTTGAGAGATACTGTAAAAACGAGATACCCAGATGTTGAAGTTGAAGTAATGCAATTAGCGTACCGTCCGCGACGTGTTTTCCATTATCAAGGATACGAAATTAACGGATATACGTTTTACACCAAAGAACAAGATGAAAAGAGTACCGTTCAAAATAGTGGAGTGACGTTAGTTGCAACAACAACAGATAATTCCAGATTGTCGGTCGCCAAAGAGTCGTATTATGGTGTCATTGAAGAAATTTGGGAATTGGATTACAATACGTTCTTCGTGCCTCTCTTCAAGTGTAAATGGGTCGATAACTTAAGAGGTGTTAAAGTTGACAAGGATGGTATCACATGTGTCAATCTTTCTACAAATAGCTATTCGTCCGATCCATTTATTCTAGCCAAACAAGCTACCCAAATATTCTATGTTGAGGACTCAAATGATAGGAGATGGAACATTGTCATGCATGGAAAACGGCGTATAGTTGGTGTTGAGAATGTTGTGGACGAGGACGAGTATAATCAGTTTGACGAGCTACCTCCATTCTCTATTGGTATTCAATCTTTGGATGAAGTTTTAGATGATACCACTTACCTAAGATCCGACCACCAAGAAGGATTTGAGGTTGAGGATTGACAAACTTCACACATCCCATAGGTAACACAACATTATTCGTAGCATTAATTTATACAATTTATAATTTATTCAAATAATTTATTTATAAACATTATTTTTGTTTAATTTTGCAGGAACAACATGCAAACTTCAACAAAAGCCGAAGACATATGCGACTTTATTTAGTCATTTTGTATTAGTTATTTGATTTGTTCGGTTCAAAGTGTTGTAAAACTTTTGTCGCACGGATCATTATATTCATTTTGTTAATTTGATGTGATTTACATATATTGGTACATTTACTTCGACCAAAACGTAAACATAATACTTTTAGAAAGACTATTATTTACTCGTAACAATTATAATAAAAACTGACACATTTTAAAAAATGAACAAATATAAACATGAGAAACTAAATAGATCGGGTATAAATAAATAAATGATCTATTTCCCCAAAATTCACCAAAATAGTTTTAGCGGGATACAACCTTTTCATTTGCCACTTCACCAAAAACTACACCAAAATTTAATTTAGAAACACAGAACTCTTTACCATTTCCCCAAAATTCACTACTCTCACCAAACAAACCCTAGACATCTCCCCAAAATTTCACCTCCGCTCTCAACAAGGTAAATTGATTTAATCACTTAAAGTCTTTGTTTTGTTTACCCTAAATTGTATTTGATGTTCAATTCGTGCCCTTTACCCAAAATTTCTTTTGTTTTGAAAGTTTTAATTTTTAGGGAATGATGTTTTACTCTATTTCGTGTATAGTTACTAGGGTTAAGAACGTATGTACTGTTAGGATAGGGGTTAGTGAGCTGAGGAATGGGTGCTGAATGTCATAAAAATACCCATTTTGAGAGTTGTGTTGTATCAGGGGTGTTTGGATAGATGGTGATATGCCTATTCATTATGGTTATAAAGCATATCCATTCTCATAAAAAAAATAAGCAGTGTGTTTGTGAACTTGTAAACTGCAAATATACTACTAGTATCGGTGCTCCTAGGGAGGATTAAACTGAATGGTTTAGTTTGATTTAACTTATTAGCAGGAGTTTTTTGGTTTAGGCATAAAACGGTATAATATTTATAAAATGCTTACTGATAATTAGTTTTTGAAATAATGTTTATATATTGAAGGTTTTTCTGATTGCACTTTCTATGTACTATTAAATGTATTATGTTTGAAAACTTATATGTGTTGGTGTTTAATCTTGACAGCTCATTAACGTTATTGAGCACGATAAACACCGATCGATCTCCATCATGGAAAAACCACGAAAAAAGAGAGGGATAAACAAAGTAGAAGATCTTCCCATTGGTGAATCTGTAAGGTTCAATAGCAATGGCTCAGCTGTAGGTAAACACCGACGTAAATTTGTAAAGTACATTGGAAATGCTGTTAGGAAGAATATATCTATCCTCGAAGGGAATTGGCATAAAATATACCCTAAAGAAAAGGAGTTGTTATGGTCGAAAATCAAGGTATACTATCTAAGACTCTTAGCTGCGTTTTCTTTTGATTAGTATACATATTCACCTTTAACAAGGTTCATGTTAACTTAAATGGGACAAATTGAGACTTGAAGATGATGAAACAATTAAAAGTTTTACGCTTAATTCGTGCGGCACAAAGTGGAGGGCGTTCAAGGTCACATTAAGGTCTGAGTACATGCTTAAGAAAATTTGTCCACGTGGGACATATACATTCCTCGACCCCAAAATATGGCAAGAGTTATGTCACATTGAACATTATACAGATGAGAAACTGGTTCATTTCACTTCCTCCTTTACTTTTATAATATATTATTATCTTATTGAAAATTTTATAATTTGTTCGTGACTCCCATGTGTAGAGATTGCGCGAAGAAGCGAGAGCACGAGCAAGTAAACAAACTAATCGACCTCGGGTAGGAGCAAAAGGGTATACTGGTTTTGAGGAGCAGTGGGAAGAGAGGAATGACCGAAATAGAGCAACAGATCTTCACAAGATACCAGGTCGTGGGAGTAATTTTTGTTTGGGGAGGAGACGCCCTGATAAAGATGGAAACTTTGTTTCGACTCCAGAGACGGCGGAGCTATCAAAAAAATTGGTAATTTTATTACATGTTTTGCAATAATAGTGTTATAATTTCTCATTTTTAATAGATTGGGGTTTATGAGTAAGTTGTTTTCGTTAATTTACAACTTGCATTAAACAGTTAGAAGCGACCGAGCAGTTGTCTCAAGGGACGATTGAATCTCAACCTGGAGCAGATCCTTTGACCGTTGTGTGTGGACCTGAGCATGGGGGTCGCACTAGGGGAGTTAGCTCTATTGTTGGATTTACAAAAGGCATAAAAGGATATGTGAGGAAATAAAGGACCTACAAAGAGTCACTAGATTTTGAAGAGTTGATGCAACAAATGGAAGAAAAGTTAATGTCTGGTAAGATATGGGATCAATTGAATGGGAAATTTTTGGAAGAAATGAGGAAGGAACCGGGCTTTGGAATGAGTAGTATTGGCTCGACAACTAGCAAGATCAAGACAGATTGCATAAAGGTGAATGTATATCTCTTATGTATATCTGATATATAACATACTTTATGTACACATACCTAATATACCACATACTATACGTGGTTTGTTTTATAGGAACCCACCACATGCTCTTTGGTCAGTCCTCAATCCATTTTGACCAGGGAGAAGATCTTGTGCGCCCACGCGACGCTATATCTAGTTGGGGACGGCTTGATACATGGAAGCAAGTTACGAAAGGGTCATATGAGGGTCTCGATTCTCAAAGTACTTAATCAGCAACAAGATTTGGAGCTTCCTGTGCCAGATGAAGATATTCCTAATTTGGGAGGCACAGCCGGGGCCTTTATTCAACGGCCAATTGGTGCCATTGTTCATTTTTCGGTATTACTTGTATATACGTTTTTCAATTTGTGTTGTATATATCAGTAAGCTTTAATAATTTATTTAAAATTAAAATATGTAGGGTTTGTCAAACACCCCTACAACAAGTGCCGCTGCCATGAGTACGTTACCTAAAAATGTACAATGACCTTCAACTGAATGTTCAGCATTAACGATTGTTCCTACTATTACTCAGGTAAATCCTAAAGCTATCTAACTTTGATAGGCTTCAATATAGAACTCGGAAATGATTCATATGTATTGATGTATGTATAGGCGAGCAAGAAAAGAAAAAAGACATTAGAAGCACCCATCGAGCATTCTAAAGCCAAGAAGGAAAAAGCTGATATCAGGAAACAGTTACATGCTTTGAAAGAGGATATAGATGGGAGATCAGAGACTGTGAGGAAAGGCTATTATCGTTGGATGGCCCATGAGGATTGTGCCATGCCGCAATTTGTTTATTTTAAAAAGGAGATCTTTCGGGATGCGGATGATTTTACTCTACCAATCAACCCAAGAGACATCATCGAACTTCTCATAAGCGAGCAACTAGGGACCAACATTCTTACTCTTTTCTCACGGTATGTGAATTAATTGTTACATGTACGGTATTTACCTATGAAATTTATAGTTAATGAAAATATGCATCGGGGGCTTAAATTTACGCTAAACCATAATAATTTTTTATAATGCATATCTACTCAAACAAGCTTGGATTAGTGAAATACATGCACATCTTAATATATTTTGAGTTCTTGGATTTATGTGTACATGTGATGGATTAATTCTGAAAGGTAGTTAGCTGGTTCAGATTGTTCTATCAAATTCATTTTAGATTTCTCTTTTGCCAATTTTCGTTGTGTAAGATGGTTTCTCTGAGGTTCTAAAAAAATTAGTTTCAGTTTGCTTTCTGCACGTTTACATGTATCAATGGATAATTAAGTGACATCTATTTTGACATGATCATTGTGTTTATTTCCTTGCTGATATTGCTCAAAAATCTTAGCTAACGTTTACACGTATCAATGGACAATTCTCTATAGTGCTTTGACCTGCTCTTTATTTTATCATTCACTTCACTAGTCACGGTCACATTATAGCCTTCCACCAGATATTCATTCATCCTGTCAACTGCTAGTTGTCTTCTTCTTCGAAAAAGACCACTTGATTGTTTGGAAGATTTTGAACTTGATCTTGACTTGCTGGATGCTGGCACAGATTCTATTTTGACCACTTCTGGACCTGTTGTTGCCATCTGTTATCGTTTATAGGTTATAGGTTCTAACAGATCTCTTTTGGTTAAAATTGAAAGCTTAAAGTTACATTGATCGGGACTGAAACAGTTTCAACCAAAGCAAAACTACCCTCAAACTATTTATTAGAATTTTGGTTATTGTTTGTGCACATATGGTGACTTGTGGTGGTGTTTCAAGCTACGGTCATGTGCTTGAAACTTTGAATTCTTGTAATTTTTCTATTTTCTTTTAGTGAATTTTTTTTAATTATATATTTGGTGGGAAATCAAGTCGGTTACTACGTACTTGTGTTCTTCATATTGCTAATCCTTTGTCGCTTTTAGAAGCAAGTGATAGGCATACTGATAAATTGAATCCCACTTTTAGTAAATTGATCAACTTCAGGCCTTATTTTATGTTGTGATCCAAGCTCGTTTCACTATTTCACTAGTTTCATTTTTTTTAATGTGTTTTATTAGGTCACTATATCTTCTCAAGGCAACCTCACCAAATCAAATTAACAAGACTGGTTTCTTGAACCCGGAAGTGATCACAGCATATACACACATGGACATGGACATTGATGTTGTAATTTACTTGACAGAAGCATTAAATTGTGAGATTTTGGGTTATGATTTTTTTGTGGCACCTTATCTACAGAGGTAAGATGGTACCATCTTCATCTTTATATCGTTTTTAAGTTACTTGCTTTATACAATAACAAATTGTTTGCATATGTACAGTCGTCATTATGTTCTTTTCATTATTTGCCCAAAGCATGGAAAGGGATTCATTTTGGATTCTTATAAGTGAAAAAAAAAGAGAACCAAGAAAGACTATTATCTCGTTAAACATTTGGAATGGTAATAATATTCTTAAGTTGATTTTGAATTCACTTATGTTTTTATAATATTTAATACAAATTGTTGCTTATTTTGTCTTTTTCTTAGCGTTGTTGGTCCTTTGAGTTGGGAGTTTCCTGTTGTAAATAAGCAAGAGGACACTTGGGAGTGTGGATTCTATGTCATGAAATGGGTGCTTGACTTTGTGCTGAAATATCAACATGACGACTGATGAGTTGCCTTTTACTCATCATTTTATACCCGAAAACCCCACGAAAACGACCAAAAACACCCAAATGGACCATATATTATATCAAATATCCTTGGATTGTGTTTTAGTTGTTGCAGGTACAAAAAGGATTGAAAACGAGGCAAATGAGGCAAAACCGAGCATGGATTGGACAAGAGCTCAAAAGACGGGACCCGGGAAGAAATTCACGAGTTTGGTCGAGTTATTGTGCAAAAATCCCGAAGAGCCCTTGGATTATTTTTTATTTTGCCAATATTGGACCCTTGATTAACTTTGGAGATATGGCAGAATTGGTCCCTGAAATTTACATGAATTACACTTTTGGTCCTTTTTGTTTAAATCCTATCCTACTAAAATACACAACCGGATCCACCATTTATAAAACTAAACCCAACCTTAAACAAATCCATTGACCCATCATTACCCCACAGTCCAACACCTACTACTAAACCCAGCCCATCAAACTAAACAAACCCGTCCAACCCATCAAACCTTTAACCCGACCCATCCCATTTATTCCTTTAAAGCTAATACCCGGTTGTTTAGTCAAACCCCCAAATGAGTTAGTCAAAATCCCTAAAATCCCTTCTTCTTCTTCTTAATCGCTTCTTCATCCTCCCACCTTTTCTCTAACCACCCGCTAATCTCTCCATCCCACCTCACCACAACAGTCCAAGGTACCCACATGGGTTTGCCTTTGGTCCCCTCCCCTCCACCTCATCGATCCGAGGCACCAAAAGTAAAATCAACGATCAAGGTTTAAAGCAAGGATGATCCAAGGGCCACAAGAAAAGCACAAACGCACGATGAGGAGACACTCTCACACAGAAAACACACTTCGAACTAGGGTTTTTGCAATTTTTTTAGTATAAATAGCCGAGTAGTCGAGTCTTTTTTTTTTCTTTTCTAGGTTTATTTTAGCTTTATTTTTTAAGGTACTTTGTATTTTATTTTTTTTAGTTGTAATTTACTCTTGTTTTAATTTAAGTCGAGCTTTTTTTTGTTTTAATCACTGCTTATCTTTGCTTATCTGCTTTTTAATTTCTGCGTATTCGGATTAACATGTTGTGTTCTGAGTTTATGATTTTAAGTTATGTTTTGGATTATTAATTTAGTTTAAGTTTTGCATGATGGATGTATGGATTTATGATATGAGGATTTATCTTGTTCGTTTTAATCTTCTGCTATTGAGGTTCTTTGTGGTTTTTGTTTTACATTTTTTAGGATGTTGGTTTGGTTTCTGTGGATGATTTTTGGCTTTAGTTTGTATGAAATGAAATGATTATAGTTTAGATAGAAAAAAAAAAAAAAAAAAAAAAAAAAAAAAAAAAAAAAAAACGAAAAAAACGAAAAAAAAGTTTAGCAAAATATTGGTGTGAGTGGGAATCGAACCTAGGATCTCTTGGTTCACAAAACACCTCACTACCATCTGCTCTTTATCATTAGTCAATTAGTTTTTAAAAAGAAAAACCAAGAAAAAAAATTAAAAGCAAAATCTGACCAACCTGGGATTCGAACCCAGGTCAGCCAGCAACCCAACACAACACAGCAACCTTACCAAATGCCCTATAATCCTTTTTAGTTAAATCTTTCTTTCTTATTTCTTTTAAACCCCTTTTTTTTCTTTTTCTTTATAAGCTTTAATAAGCTGTCTCAGCTTATAACAGCTTATTTGCTTAAGCTTTTTCAAAAGTTCTTATTTTTCTTAGCTTAAAAATAGTTTAAAGTATTTCCTGAAAAAGTTTCATAATTTTCCAAATACTTTTACTATTTTTAAACATATTATTTCCTAATTTTAGTTTTTAATTCATAAAAAATTATTTAAAAATCAAAAAAATATTTTTCTTTTTTCCAAAATTTTCTTTTTATATTTAAGTCGTAGGAAAATTATTTTGGTATCCATAGGGTTAGTTTTTAATTGAGTTGACGTTTATGCACGTTTTTAGTTTTCGGTTTTCGTTATCTAATTTTCGTTTTAATAGATTTTAGTAACCAAACAAACCTCGTCTTTTCAAGCATTTTAATTTCGAACCTTAAACGATATTCTCAATTTCACGCCTCGTTGGGACCTCGACCCGGGTATTCACTTATCCGGTTATTAAATCGATTGTCGCGTCGAACCGTTCCTCGTTGACCTTTTTCTAAAGGGTTGACTTGCGGTATATTTCGACGGAGTATCAATTTTTTGCGCCGCTGCCAGGGAGGTGTGTTGCGACAATATCGTCACGGTTTGACGATTAGTGACTTGAAGAACCTTCCTCGTGAAGTTTCGTATATATCTTGTAAATATTTTCTATCCAAAATCCAAAAAAAATTGAAAAATCCAAAAAACCCAAAAATATTCTTCTTAACCTAATGTTCTTGGTGCATGCGCACACGTTCCTCTTCGTCATCGAGTCCCTTTCTTGAACTCGTCGCAATTCTGCGAAGACGTAATCGTAGACGTGCTGCCTCATTAGTCGAACCCGAGATTCGTACTAATCCCGATCCTCCCATTGACATAATGGCGGAGAATCGCACCATGCTTGAGCTTCTCCAAGCACCCACCGAGGGTTATGGAGATGCTATTGTTGTTCCCCCGATCGTTGCCGATAATTTCGAACTTAAACCGGCATTACTATCCTTAGTAACGTCGAATCAATTTTACGGTTTCGAGAGGGATGACCCTCATTCCCACATTCGATGGTTTAACAAAATTTCATCTACCGTCAAATGTAGGAATGTTCCTCAAGAAGCAATCAAATTGCTTCTCTTTCCTTTCTCTCTCGAGGGGGCAGCCCGGACTTGGCTTGAAAAACAACCCCCTCGTTCTATCTTAACATGGGAAGATTTGGTATCGAAATTTGTGAACGAATTCTTTCCCCCTTCCAGAACCACAAGTCTTAAGAATGAAATTACCAAATTTAATCAAAAATTTGATGAATCATTTAGTGAAGCGTGGGATCGTTTCAAAGAATTACTTCGCAAATGTCCTCACCACGGATTTTCTGAGTTGCATCAAATTGATACGTTTTACAATGGATTGAACCAAACTGACCAAGATTCTCTAAACGCCGCCTCCGGTGGTTATATATTGAATCGAACTACGCGTGATGCTTTGTCCATCATCGAGAACAAGTCAAAGGTTCGCACTTCACGAAGCAAGCCGGTTGTTTCTCAAGTGAGTGTTTCACCTTCTACTTCACATTCGATGAGTACTTCTAGCACGGATGCTAAAATTGACAGGCTCACGGATGCAATTCAAGCTTTGGTTTTCTCTAATCAGAAAAATCCTTCTTCTTCTTCTAATATTTCTTCTACCCCACAAGCTTCTCCACCCGCTCAAGTCAAAGCGGTGGAAGAAAGTTGTGTTACTTGTGGTGGTCCTCATGCTTATTACAATTGTACCGCCACCGATGGCCGTCCTTTTGAAATCAATGCCGTAGCCGGGTCTTACAACCAAGGAGGTACTCAATACCGTCCTCAAGGTGACTCGAGCTATCGTGCTAGCTATCAAGCAGGACCACCCGGTTTTTCTCAACCAAACAATCAAAACCGATTCAATCAAAACCAAAGTAGGGGGCAAAATGTTCCATATCAAGCCCCTACTAACCAATACCCGACCCAAGGGGTCAATTACAATCAAGGGTATCAAGCTCAAAATTACCCAGCCCCGATGGCTCCCTCTAATGATCTTTCAAATTACATTAAGACAAATGAGGTGAAAATGAGGGCTATGCAAAATCAAATCACAAATTTGAAAAACGAATTTGAAAATTCAATGATTAAGCAGGGTAATGAGCTTAAGAACAAAATCGATCAATCTCAAACAAAGATTGAAAGTATGTTTGATACCCTTATCAACCAATTTCACCAAGCTTCATCCTCGGGAACTCTTCCAGGAAATACCATTCCCAACCCGAAGGGTGAGTTGAAAGCTATTACCACCCGAAGTGGTAAAGCTTATGAGGGACCCACGGTTCCAACTACTACTTCTTCTTCTTCTACAAAAGTAGTTGACCGTGAGACCGAGGTGACAAAGGACAAGGTGCACTCTACAAGCCCACAAAGTACCGCACACGTCCAACCTTCGGTAGTCCCAACCCAAATTCCGGAACCCGATGTTCCGAAGTCTCAACCTAAACCTTCCATCCCATACCCATCTAGACTTAATGACCAAAAGCTTCGCGACAAAGCTAGTATCCAAATGGAAAAATTCTTCCAAATCTTTCAAGAATTGCATTTCGATATAAGCTTCGCGGATGCTTTACTTCTGATGCCTAAATTTGTTTCCACCATCAAGAATTTATTGAGCAACAAGGAAAAATTAATTGAATTAGCAAAAACTCCGTTAAATGAACACTGCTCAGCGGTTCTCCTAAAAAAGCTTCCGGAAAAGCTTGGAGATCCCGGAAAATTCCTCATTCCATGTGAATTTCCGGGGATGGTTGAATGCTGCGCCTTGGCCGATCTTGGTGCAAGCATCAACCTAATGCCGCTCTCCGTTTGGAAAAAACTTTCTCTCCCCGATTATACCCCCACTTGCATGACCCTCGAGCTTGCGGACCGGACCATAACCCGTCCACTTGGAATAGCCGAGGATGTCTTTGTCAAGGTTGGGAAATTCCATTTTCCCGCCGATTTTGTGGTGGTTGATTTTGATGCTGACCCCCGGGTTCCTCTAATTCTCGGAAGATCATTTTTGAGGACCGGGCGGGCTTTGATTGACGTGTACGGAGAAGAAATAACTCTAAGAGTTGATGATGACAAAGTCACGTTTCAAATCAATCAAAACTCTAAACCGCTAACCACCAAAAGCAACGTTGCTGTGGTTAATCAAAAATCTGATCCAGTAATTGCTTCCAAAAGAAGTGATTCGATTCTCTCAAGATTTGCGGTTAAGAGTATGTCTGAAAAACGTGCTGAGCTAAAAGCTATGAAAATTACACCCGGTTCAAGCAAATGGTTTGCAAGTTGTTCCGCGGATGTAAAGAGTATTCTTGATGATGATGAACCAGATTCGGAGATCACAACGGAAGTGGAGGAAATTGCTAGCTCTAAGAGCACACCACTTGTCCCACCTCCGGAATCGGTTTATCGAATTGAGATTATTGATTCTACTTCCGACTCTTCCCCTTCTCTCACACCGGTTGAGGGAAATGTTTCCACTATGGAAGAGCTCGATGAGCAAATTTCTCCAGAAATTGATGACACCGTATCTGATCCGGAGGGAGATATTCGTTTAATTGAAGAATTGCTATACAATGAGCCGTCATCTTCACTCCCTCCGACGGAAATTAAAAAAGAAAAGCTTCCTAAATCCGTTCAAGATTGTGATTCTAAATCAGAAGAACAAAGTAGTGGCAGTACCACTTCTAGTATTGATTCTCTTCTTGAGGAGTTCGCCGATGAACTCGCTCACATCGATCCAATCCCACCGGGGGATGAGGACGATGACTTTGATTTTGAATCTGATCTTAAAGAATTGGAATTTTTGCTGAACCGTGATCCGTCTAGATGTGATTCTATTCCCGAGGAGTTCGCCGATGAACTCGCTCACGACGATCCAATTCCATCAGAAAATGATGATGATCTTTTCGACTTTCATGCTGATTTTAAAGAAGTTGAAAAACTTTTATACCATTCTCCACCATCTGATTCTTACACCGAGCTTAATGATTTACAAGATGATGATGACCTCTTCGATTTTGGGGCCGATCAAACCGAATGGAGAAATCTTTTATATGGAAAACCTACTGATGAAAAAGGCCCTAAAATGGAAACCATAATTGAGGATGCTACAATTGTTTCTAATGACTTATCTCCTTATTCTCCCGAGGATGATTTCCTTTTCTCCATTGAGTCTCCCATCGAGTACCCTGCTGAGTTTTCTTGTGAAGACAAAGTGTTTAATCCAGGCATACTCGATGATGGTAAAATTCATCCTTTGATGAAATTGACTCTTGATAAGAATTAAAGTTTCCCGCCTCATCTAAGGAACTTTTAATTCTGGAGAAAAATGATTCCCCTCTACTTCTTTCCCCTCTACTTCTTTCTGGTCAAAAACTCCCGTTCTGCGTGGAGTTTTCTCTGATTGAAACTTTACTATCGTTCCCAGCCGGAAACGAATACAAAGTTTTTGACCCCGGCATCACCGCTTTTATCTTCTAGAGCCGTGGGTATCTCATCGGAGTGGAACTTTCATATGCTTCAATGTTTATCCAAAAATCTTGAATGAAAGTCCGATTGAGATTATCTCTTCCACTTGCTCCCCCAAGGACAATTAAATACAGGGTCGAGTCAGGCTCGTGACTCGGTTAGCAAAAACAAGCGCTTCGTGGGTGGCAACCCATGCCTATCTTCTATCTTCTATCTATTTTCTAACACTAAGTGTGGGGGAGTTCCTCTACTTGTTGCTTTGTTGTTGTATGTTTGCCTCTGTTTTCAGGATTCCCGTAGATTGTGATGATTGACGCGCCTGTTTTCAATCCAGCCGCCCAATATCCTATCTTTGTGTTTATGCTTATCCAGGGATATCTTAAAAATCCTTTTTGTGAAAACCAAGATTTCTTTTCCATACTTAGATTGTAGTGTTTCCTTTTTACGTTCTATAGTGTCGGCTTAGGCCGGTACTTTGAATATTGAGGGCAATATTCATTTCTAAGTGTGGGGGGGATTCTTGCGAATTTGACCCAAAATTTCAAAATTTTGAAAAATTTTCACAATTTGTACCTTCTAGTCCCCTAGCACCCCCGTTTTGACCAAAAATTTTAAAATTTTTATCGTATTTTTCGTCTAAAAGAAGTGCTATGCACAATAAAAATAATTTGCTATACATTAATACTTCGGTATTAGTGGAAGTTTAGACTTGATTAGGCTAGAACAAGGGGAATCCCGACTCTGCTAGAGTGTTGATCTAGCTGCTAACCTTAACGTTTAGGCTAAGTTTTTACGAATTGTGCAAATGAAAATGCTAAGCGTGGAGTAGTTGGTTCTCTTTAGAGCTTATATAAGTAATCTATGGCTTTTCCTCCCAGGAGCTCCTAATCTGACTAAAATAAGTGCTATTTTCAAACTTTTGAACGCAAAAAACCGCTTTTGTTAAGCAAATAAATTTTTATACAATCTTGATTTAGAATACTAGTTCAAAGTTTTATTTAAATTTTGGAACAAGCATACTTTCTTACAAACCCAATAAGAATGCAAAATGAAAGTAAGTCGTTGCTTGAAAGTTGCAAAAGTTAAAGTTTTAAGTATGAATAAATAAGTGCTCTAAGCTACGGATTCGAGATCGGGCCTTGGATCCTTATTTCCGGAAGGCGTTTAGGTCTTGGCTACCCTCTTGCACCGGCCCTTGGACCTCTAGTTCAGGAATGTGTGAGGTCTTGGTCTAACCACCTTGGATCCTCATTTCAGGAATGTCTAGAGTCTTGGAACACTCCGTTGTAACGGCCCTTGGATCCTTTATTCCGAAAGGTGTAAGGTCTTGGAACTAAACCGTGAAGCTCCGTCGTTTAGGGTACACAAGTAAAAGTTAGTAAAAAAAAAAAAAAAAAAAATGTTTATGTTTGTTTATGAATAAGTGTGAGAAACTTGCTTCTTCTTAAATTTAAATCGAAAGTTGAACTAGTATTCGTCAATATTGTCTAAAAGTTGGACGGTGATTTAGAAATTGTTGACTTCAAAGATCCCGTGAGCTCCGATACTATTCTCGAGGGTGTAAAAACCTAGCCTCCTAAGTTTACTAAGGATAAGCTGAGAAGAAAGTCGCTACATGGAGTGATCTCACCTTTGAATCTCTAATTTCTAAATCATTGTCGGTTTTTAACCCTAATAAATGTCGATTTTTACGATCAAAACTTTGAAAACAAGCACACACACCTAACTTATGAATAATTGTGGGAGTGAAAAGTTAAGTCTCGGCTTACATAGGTTGCTAATATAAGTAGCGTTAGCATTTTACAAAAACGTTTGCACAAGGGTTTTAGACTTAGTTGGGAAGTATAAAAAGAGGATGACGATTACAATTCCCCGGAGTCACCCATTTTGTGTGATTCCCGTTCCATGATGCCATTTTTGATAATCAAGCATATTATTTACGTTTTATCTCGTTTAAATTACTTGCATTTTATAATAAAGTCAAAACGGGGTGTGATATTTTTGGTAACTTTGATATTTTTGATCCTTTCATTACTTTATATGATCGGATTGCTAGGGACTAGCAATTGCTTAGTGTGGGGGATTGATGAGTGGCCTTTTACTCATCATTTTATACCCGAAAACCCCACAAAAACGACCAAAAACACCCAAATGGACCATATATTATATCAAATATCCTTGGATTGTGTTTTAGTTGTTGCAGGTACAAAAAGGATTGAAAACGAGGCAAATGAGGCAAAACCGAGCATGGATTGGACAAGAGCTCAAAAGACGGGACCCGGGAAGAAATTCACGAGTTTGGTCGAGTTATTGTGCAAAAATCCCGAAGAGCCCTTGGATTATTTTTTATTTTGCCAATATTGGACCCTTGATTAACTTTGGAGATATGGCAGAATTGGTCCCTGAAATTTACATGAATTACACTTTTGGTCCTTTTTGTTTAAATCCTATCCTACTAAAATACACAACCGGATCCACCATTTATAAAACTAAACCCAACCTTAAACAAATCCCTTGACCCATCATTACCCCACAGTCCAACACCTACTACTAAACCCAGCCCATCAAACTAAACAAACCCGTCCAACCCATCAAACCTTTAACCCGACCCATCCCATTTATTCCTTTAAAGCTAATACCCGGTTGTTTAGTCAAACCCCCAAATGAGTTAGTCAAAATCCCTAAAATCCCTTCTTCTTCTTCTTAATCGCTTCTTCATCCTCCCACCTTTTCTCTAACCACCCGCTAATCTCTCCATCCCACCTCACCACAACAGTCCAAGGTACCCACATGGGTTTGCCTTTGGTCCCCTCCCCTCCACCTCATCGATCCGAGGCACCAAAAGTAAAATCAACGATCAAGGTTTAAAGCAAGGATGATCCAAGGGCCACAAGAAAAGCACAAACGCACGATGAGGAGACACTCTCACACAGAAAACACACTTCGAACTAGGGTTTTTGCAATTTTTTTAGTATAAATAGCCGAGTAGTCGAGTCTTTTTTTTTCTTTTCTAGGTTTATTTTAGCTATATTTTTTAAGGTACTTTGTATTTTATTTTTTTTAGTTGTAATTTACTCTTGTTTTAATTTAAGTCGAGCTTTTTTTTGTTTTAATCACTGCTTATCTTTGCTTATCTGCTTTTTAATTTCTGCGTATTCGGATTAACATGTTGTGTTCTGAGTTTATGATTTTAAGTTATGTTTTGGATTATTAATTTAGTTTAAGTTTTGCATGATGGATGTATGGATTTATGATATGAGGATTTATCTTGTTCGTTTTAATCTTCTGCTATTGAGGTTCTTTGTGGTTTTTGTTTTACATTTTTTAGGATGTTGGTTTGGTTTCTGTGGATGATTTTTGGCTTTAGTTTGTATGAAATGAAATGATTATAGTTTAGATAAAAAAAAAAAAAAAAAAAAAAAAAAAAAAAAAAAACGAAAAAAAAGTTTAGCAAAATATTGGTGTGAGTGGGAATCGAACCTAGGATCTCTTGGTTCACAAAACACCTCACTACCATCTGCTCTTTATCATTAGTCAATTAGTTTTTAAAAAGAAAAACCAAGAAAAAAAATTAAAAGCAAAATCTGACCAACCTGGGATTCGAACCCAGGTCAGCCAGCAACCCAACACAACACAGCAACCTTACCAAATGCCCTATAATCCTTTTTAGTTAAATCTTTCTTTCTTATTTCTTTTAAACCCCTTTTTTTTCTTTTTCTTTATAAGCTTTAATAAGCTGTCTCAGCTTATAACAGCTTATTTGCTTAAGCTTTTTCAAAAGTTCTTATTTTTCTTAGCTTAAAAATAGTTTAAAGTATTTCCTGAAAAAGTTTCATAATTTTCCAAATACTTTTACTATTTTTAAACATATTATTTCCTAATTTTAGTTTTTAATTCATAAAAAATTATTTAAAAATCAAAAAAATATTTTTCTTTTTTCCAAAATTTTCTTTTTATATTTAAGTCGTAGGAAAATTATTTTGGTATCCGTAGGGTTAGTTTTTAATTGAGTTGACGTTTATGCACGTTTTTAGTTTTCGGTTTTCGTTATCTAATTTTCGTTTTAATAGATTTTAGTAACCAAACAAACCTCGTCTTTTCAAGCATTTTAATTTCGAACCTTAAACGATATTCTCAATTTCACGCCTCGTTGGGACCTCGACCCGGGTATTCACTTATCCGGTTATTAAATCGATTGTCGCGTCGAACCGTTCCTCGTTGACCTTTTTCTAAAGGGTTGACTTGCGATATATTTCGACGGAGTATCAACGACTTCCCGAATACAGTAAGTACTTGTTAAATGTCTTTGAATATTATTTTTTACACCAAATGCTAATTTGTAATATAAAAATTTTATTTGTTTATTATTATACATATAGCTCCCTTGGGGTGAAGAGAGGTCGTTAAGTATGAGTGAGATAGATGTTGTTGTCAATGCATGGTTTTCATTGTGGCGCGATGGATGAGGTATGTTACTACCCAATCTAAATTATTTTTGTAAACAAAAATTGATACGCTTCTTGATGCCATGATTAAGTTTGTTTGTAACCATAATGATGTGATATTGATAACAGTAATTGTTAAGGGATTTGTAAGTTAGATTCTATTTGTTGTTGTGTTGACAGCGGGTAACGACTGCAACTACGACAACCCCGTAAGGAAATTCCAAAGGTCATCAAGCGTTACTCTTTTGGCATCCTTGATTGCTTTTCTTATTTTGAGGTAGGAGTGAACTCTTTAGTCACAATAATCTTCTACCTGTATATTTGCAACGGAGGGCCTGTGAACTCTTATTTTGAGGGTGTTGTATTATGTTGCAATTGTTGTTTTTCAGTGAATTAGTTGTTTTGTAACTTAAATGTTGATCTTTATCTAAGTTATTTGTACTAGAATATTATTGTGTATGGTAATGAATTGCAATTCTGGAAAAAACCTGCACTTTTGTATATGATTAAATTCTGGGAAAATCAATTTTTATGTATTATTTATTTAAAATCATAGCTATGAACTAGATCGGTTTAAAACCGATCTAACTACACCTGAGCCAAACTCAAAAACCAACATTAAATAAATCAGTTATTCGTTATTAACCGATCTTTATGAAATCTTAAAAAGATCTGTTCTGAACCGATCTATATATGTACCTGCTCATAAAGATCACCCTTAGATAGAGTGGTTTGTGACCGATCTATATGAGGCTTTCTAACTGATCTAACTAGCTTTTTTTGTAGTAGTGACTTCACTACAACGGTTAGGACTGCCAATAAGGTTTGTAAAACTTTTTGAGGTTTACAATATCTACGTCATCTTGATTGTTTGTGAGATGGGGAGTGACAGTAAGGTTGTGTGCTGTTGGAGTTGGGTTATAGTTGTAGAAAATGGTGTAGACGAGTACCAAAATGGTTGACAATTATATCTTGTATTTATTTATTTATTTATTTATTATTTTTTTTAGTACTCTTGGGATAGTGGGATGTGTTAAGTTGATGTAGTGTTGTTGTTGTTCTTGACTGTTCTTCTTTCTTGTTCTCGTTTTTTGTTTGGCTTGTTCATTAACGTTGCGTTTCCGAATCTTATTTTTGAAAGAAGAGAAAAGAAGTGGGAAGAAATCAAAATAAATTCATGTTCTCGAGTTTTTTCAGGAGAGAAGAGAAAAGAGATGGAGAGGAAATTTGGTTAATTTTCTCTCCAAAATCTTCTTCCCAAAACTGGGATGATTTGGAGAGAAAGTAAATAAGGAAACTTTTAATTAATATAAATGACTTAAATGCCCTAAACATATAACATAATTTTATATAAAATAAAGAGTATACTTGTAAAATAAAAAATTTCTTCTTCTTCTTCTTTTCTTTTTTTTCTAACTCGGGAACACGAACTAAAAAATTAAATTTTATTTCTCTCCTCTTCTCTTCTGCTCATTTTTGTCACTTCTCTTCTTTTCTTCTATTTCAAAACCCGGGAACAGAGTGTAAGTATGTGACAAATCGTAATTTCAGGTCATTTTTCAAACTTTGAAATTTTACTATTCATCTCGAGAATTTACTATTCATCATTTTTGAAGTCAGTTTGCGACTTTGAAACGTTATCAAAAAATTTACTATTCACAAAACACTATTCGTAATTCAAAATTTAACACCCGATATACTCAATTCTCCCAATAATTATTTCTAGTGTATTTTTATACTTCCAAAAATATTTCCATACACCAAAAATAATTTCTTTATATCCTACGTTTATTTACGTATAACTTCCGTTAATCACCGAACCAACAACCAATACCTATTTTTAACACCCAATACATACAATATATACACTCTTGTATAAAAACAACACATTTTATCCCAATATATCCTCATTGCCGGCCCCCCCCCCCAACACCCCCTTCCTTTGGTTTGAAACTAATACTAGACAATAGTACAATGCAATTAATTAGCTCCATACTTCCCACATTTTTAAAGCATGGCCAAGTTAAGATTTTTGGAGAAAATCTTGCCCCCCCCCCATGCCTTTGTCCAATCGGCCATGCCCTCCCCATACCCAAACCATACCTAATTTGACTATTACTTGGACTTTGAAAACCTCTTGCTATATATATACCTCAAATAACTTCATTCATGCACTAGCTAAGTTCAAGAAAAATAAATATCACCTCCCATTCTATACTACAAATCGACACACTCTTGGAGCCAAGAGAAGGAGAAATCTTGTTGTGGCTAAGATCAAGCATACTTAGGGTATTCTAACAAGTATTTGGAACATTAATCTTGGGGTTAAACAAGTGTTTTGCACTCATATCTCACTAATCACTTTTGTAAGTAATCATACACTACAAAAACTTCATGTTTTTCTTTATGTCATAATGCTAGACAAGTATATACTTAGTTATCACTTGGTACATATTGATAAAGATTTACATTCACAAAGATCCTTTAACAAAAGAGTATGTTTTGAACAAGTTTTTATTTCAAGAAACTAGTTAGTAAAAATCTCCACAAGAAAGTGGTAATAAACCTTATAAACATGTATGTTAGTAAACTTGTATATTTAAACATTCTTGAGGATTATTTACATGGACCTTAGAACATTGTTGAGTTTATGGTTAGATCATTATTATCATGTTGAGAAGTTGATGGAGGAACTAGGACTAGATTTGAAGTAGTTGTCAAGAGGTTATAATAGCTAGAAGATTTGTAAAAATAGTTTGACACTCTTAAAAGAGATTCTGACCCGTTTTGATAAATACAGCAAATTCAGTAATTTGGTAACCATTTTAGGCTAGAAATATAGAAAATAGACTTAATAATAAAAACGTAACCGCTTGAATGAGTTAAAACGGGCTTATAACGAAAAAGATACGTTATTTTCAATTTAGACGACGAAAACTACATTTTTAAAAAATAATTGAATCTGTCCAGAATTTTAAGAGATGAAAACAGAGGTTAAATGATATCTTGACTAGCCGAGACCTTGGAAAGCCTAGAGTATACTTAAATACCTTCGCAGGGATAGGTCAGAATTAAAAAACGAAGCTACGACGCAAAAGTTATGGTCAAAAGAAAGTTTACGTCAACATATACGTTGACAGCCTATTATTTTGCTATTAGAAAAGCTGATGGAACAATAAAATGTGAATTTTAGACCTTTTAGAGTATATTTTGGCTAAAATGGCGGAAACGGAAAGGGTAGAACATTATATGTACTTGTTAGGTGCGTTATAGATTTTTGAAACACTTATTAACTTGACGACAAAAATTTGATCGTGAGATAAACAAGTTACGTCTTCCAAAGTAATAGTTTTCTAAATAAATGATCAAATTGACGCAACTATATTTTGACAATAAAAATTTCAACAACATGTACAAGTGATAAAGTAGAGTATGAACTTGCGTGCTTGACCTTGCTTTCGAAGCCTAAGACATATGCATTATTTAGGTCGCGGTTAGAGTATCGGACCTATATTTTCAGTTTACCATAATACCAATCGGGAATTGCTTTTGCTAAGGTGAGTTTTCATAGCCCCGTTTTCAATTTACAATTTCATTTCTAAACTTTCGGGGGAGAATACATTGCACCATTTTCATACGGGCCAAAGTATGTTAAATTCATTTACATTGCTTAAGTTACTTCATTACCATATTAAAGTCCCCAGTTTATCATGAACCGTTAATAGATCTATTGAGGGTGACTCCTCCGTTCGGGTTGGTAGCACCAACTAGTCTACGAACGCATTTCATTTGAATCATATTGGAGTGTCTGGTAAAACACTCTGTTGGGGCGTTCATTTTCAGTCTAGCTTCGGGGTCATGAGCTTAAGAGCCAATGTATCATTTTCATGTGGCATTCTTGTCATTTCACTTTATACTTGTGGTTACCGTACAGACTTATCATTTACATAAACCTATGATTCTCACCAACATTTTTGTTGACCGTTTTAGCAATGTATTTTCAGGTAATTAAGGCATTCACATCATGGCCTGCATGAGGACTTATCATAGAGTCGCGATGACGACGCGTCTCACTTGTATTTTTATGCACTTAAACTATCGTTTGGTTTGTAACAAACTTATTTCCGCAACTTGACAAATCTTTTGGGACCTATCTTTTGTAAACTCAGAATGTTTTATGTAACCAAACGATGTACTTTTAAAACGACACTTTAGGTCATTCAATATAACTATAACTGTGATGCTATGGTAGTCACGCCCCAGGTATTTCATTCCGCTGCAAATCAGGTATTTGGGGGTGTGACAGATTGGCATCAGAGCTAAGGTTATGGCGAACTAGGTTGTCCATGATATCCTAGACTATAACCACATCATCATAGCATCTCATCATTTTATTATAAGTGCATATTCACTATACATGCGGTTTCATACATACATTATGCAGGTTATCTACTTTCATTTTATGTCGATTGTCACAGAGATGTCTTCAGATACCCATCCCATCATCATTACTTCAGACTCTGACATGGAGGATACCTTGTCACCACCTACTATAGTTTTAACATCAGTTGACTTTACACCAGACCCATCACTCATATCATCCGATGCTGAGACTGAACCCTTTGAGGAGGGCGAAGTTGCACCTACACCACCCTTATCACCACTGATTCGCCATAGGTCTAGAGCTATCCCTATCATTCGGCTAGGACAGCCGATACCTTTTCGTCGAGCATACCGACTGCATCCGAATGAACCTCTTAGGATGCTCACTGCTAGGAAGAGAGTATGTTCTTTTACTCTCACTCCTAGATCACCTGCTGCTCATGTACCACTACCACCACCATCACTTACCCCTAACACTAGTGGTCGTCCCATAGTGTTTACTCCATCTTACCCTCCCAGATGCCGCATGGCAGCGCGAAAGAGGGTAGTATTCCATACACCATCACAACCATCATCTCTATCATCATTATCCTCATCCTCATCATCATCTGGAGCACCACCACACCATTACATCTCAAAGACCCTACACCCATATCTGACTTGCTGCTCCAAAAGCGTGCATGATTTGACACACCATCACCATCTACTACTGAGACTACAGAGACTACACCACCTAGTAGGTTTGAGGTCGGTGAGAGTCCCAGAACTGCTGCGGCTAGACAGCCTACTGCACCTACACTTGAGACACGATTAGACCACCAACAGGAGCAGATTGAGAGGGCCTTAGGTCAGTTAGAAGAGATTCCTTTTTGCCGAGTTGAGGCGATGGAGAAAGGGATAGAGGGTTTGGTTTTAGGCGGGGTTTCCGTTGTTGTTTCCTATCAGGGTTTTTATGTCACCTTAGGAAGTTAGCGTAACCTAGTTGTAACCGAAACCTTTTTATCTAATGTACTCTCTATCTTTTATATATCCAAAATACTCACAGCCTTCATCTATTACATTTTCTATTCCATTTATCTTATTCCTAACCATTTCGCAACAACACACCGTTATCCTAGTAGGGGTTAGGCAAATTTCGTCTTTGACTATAGACTATTACCATTTTGTAAGATCCTCCCACACATCCTATATCCCATTCAACAGATTTTACCCCAAGCTATTTCACTACCACTTTATAGAACTGTTTTACATAATTTCAATACAAGATATTTTACTACCGCTTTATAAAACTGTTTCACATAACTTTACCTCAAGCTATTTTGCGAACATTTCAGGAAATTATTTCACAGAATCTTAAAACAAGTTATATTACTACCACCTTATAAATTGATTTTTGTCATTCTACCAACTATTTACTACTATTTTACCAAACAACGCGTTGAACACCATCTAAAACTTTGAGAAACATAATGCTACTTTGACTAAACCGAGCATCGCATCATCAGTCCTCAAGTATATTTAGCCTGATCACCTATGTCTAATTTAGGAAGAATTGTGCCATGAAGGGAAACAGTCATCTTTTCAAAAATTCTTAATAACAATTTTCATTCAAAAGCTTTGTAGCCAAATAGAATTTTTCATAAACATCCCTATTGACAAACCCTCTCTAGATACCTACACCACTGGTTACTCACTAAACCGTTAATTTGGATCTTTACCATTGACCTCTCTAGGAAAGACTTTCCATCTACGAGGAGTATTCCATGACATAAGAAACAATGAAAGGATTACGAAACCACAAACAAGGACTAGAAGTACACAGTAAGTTGATTCATATCGCAACAGAAAACATAAGATCTCATGAGGCAATCCAAATCACTATCTTTGGCATAGTCCCCAAATCCTATCATTTCAGAAGTACTAGTTAGACCAAGTAAGACAACAAACCTAAGACATGATCCATTTTATAAATAACCAAGTAAGTTGAATGCTCATACCAGCAAGACTTACCTAATATTAACCAATAAGCATTATTCAACACTGGAAACAAAATGTTAGATATCTAAGCATCTATGTAGACATGCCTACCCGACTATATCATCATTTTTAATGCTTGCATTTCAAATGGATTTTCTTTAAAATGCGTTTATACAAATCATACACCTTGTAGGGAAGTATTTTTCTGAAGTATCTATTTTGACGAGTAAATCCCTTTGATCAACCTGTAACAAAACTACTGAACGTTAAGAAATGTATAACACCAAACCTTGCTAAACATTCCTATTCACATCATGTTGAAAACCCATCTATAAAACTTTGGGTCGTATTTGAAAACAGTCCAATCTTGCATAACCACTGAAATTATTCAAACTTGAAAATTTATTTATTCAAACTTGCGAATTCATTTATTCAGAAAAAGGTTTCAAACAAAACACTCCATATCAAGAGAAAGATTTCATTTATTCAAACTTGTAAATTCAGAAAAGGATTTCAAACCAAACACTCCATATTTAATCAATTTTTGAAAATCAACCACCGTACTAAAACACTTCATACATTTAGGACCTTGCGATTGACAAACAGTAGCATGGAAAATTCGATGAAGGAAATCTAGGGATAAACTATTAAACAGTAAGAATCTTAGCAATGAAGACTAAGCACCTTAGGCAAAGGGAGACTCATATCGTGACATCAGTTAGATCAAGACACGAGGAATCAAAACTGTTACCATAGCTTTATCCTTCCGATAATGCCCTTTTCGACGAACCTATCATCATAGAATTAGTCACGAGACACGTTGTACAAATTTCAAATACTCTTAATAAAGGGTAGACGACACCTCAAACTACTGGCAATCCCTTTAAGATATTTTCTTACCCAATCAGATATACGCACGCTCTACCATCCTCAGACCAACGAACATTGAAGAGAACTATCCAAACACTATAGGACGTGCTCAGCGCTGTATAATCAACTTGGAATTGTTTAGAATAATCTTTTGACATTGACAGATTTCACCTTCAACAATAGCCATCACATGAATATAAAGAATGCACCCTTTGAGGCTCCCTATGGTCGAAGTACCAATCACCCATTGACAGACCAAAATCGGAAAAGCCCAACTCACTAGTCTAGGACTTAATTGTGAAACAACAAAGGAAAAATCGTACAGGTCAAGAATCAGTACAAGCGTCAAGAGAACAATAGAAAAGTTAGGTCGGTACATGACGCGAATCTTTGGAATTAGGTGTCCCTAAGCCGCGAACCATTAGGATTCGAGTTGGCGAGTGAGTTATGTCGAAGGTCTTGCCATGGAAAGGCATGATACAATTTTGGAAACGGGGGAAATTGAACCCTAGGTATATTGGACCATTTAAGATTCTAGCTAGAATCGGCCGACTGGCATACAGACTTGAGCTTCCGTCAGAGCTCAGCAGTGTACATAACACATTTCACGTTTCAAATCTCAAGAAGTGTCTTTCAGATGAATCACTCGTAATTCCATTAGAAGAAATTCAACTCGACGATAAGCTCAATTTCGTGGAGGAACCAACAGAAATCATGGACCGTGAGGTCAAACAGTTGAAGCAAAGTCGAATTCCTATCGTGAAAGTTCGCTGGAATTCTCGAAGAGATCCCGAGTTTACTTGGGAGCGGGAAGACCAGATGCGACTCAAATATCCACATCTTTTCACCAATACCACTCCAGAGACCAACACTAACTGAATTCAGGGACTGAATTCCTTTTAGGGTGGAAGACTGTGACAAATCGTAATTTCAGATCATTTTTCAAACTTTGAAAATTTACTATTCATCTCGAGAATTTACTATTCATGTATTACTATTCATCATTTTACTATTTATCATTTTGAAGTCAGTTTGTGACTTTGAAACGTTATCAAAAAATTTACTATTCACAAAACACTATTCGTAATTCAAAATTTAACACCCGATATACCCAATTCTCCCAACGATTATTTCTAATGTATTTTTATACTTCCAAAAAGATTACAAAAGTTCCAAAAATATTTCCTTACACCAAAAATAATTTCTTTATATCCTACGTTTATTTACGTATAACTTCCGTTAATCACCGAACCAACAACCAATACCTATTTTTAACACCCAATACATACAATATATACACTCTTGTACCAAAACAACACATTTTATCCCAACATATCCTCATTGCCCCCCCCCCCCTTTGGTTTGAAAATAATACTAGACAAGAGTAGAATGCAATTAATTAGCTCCATACTTCCCACATTTTCAAAGCATGGCCAAGTTAAGATTTTTGGAGAAAATCTTGCCCCCCCCCCCCCACATCCCTTTGTCCAATCGGCCATGCCCTCCCCATACCCAAACCATACCTAATTTGACTATTACTTGGACTTTGAAAACCTCTTGCTATATATATACCTCAAATAACTTCATTCATGCACTAGCTAAGTTCAAGAAAAATAAATATCACCTCCCATTCTATACTACAAATCGACACACTCTTGGAGCCAAGAGAAGGAGAAATCTTGTTGTGGCTAAGATCAAGCATACTTAGGGTATTCTAATAAGTATTTGGAACATTAATCTTGGGGTTAAACAAGTGTTTTGCACTCATATCTCACTAATCACTTTTGTAAGTAATCATACACTACAAAAACTTCATGTTTTTCTTTATGTAATAATGCTAGACAAGTATATACTTAGTTATCACTTGGTACATGTTGATAAAGATTTACATTCACAAAGATCCTTTAACAAAAGAGTATGTTTTGAACAAGTTTTTATTTCAAGAAAACTAGTTAGTAAAAATCTCCACAAGAAAGTGGTAATAAACCTTATAAACATGTATGTTAGTAAACTTGTATATTTAAACATTCTTGAGGATTATTTACATGGACCTTAGAACATTGTTGAGTTTATGGTTAGATCATTATTATCATGTTGAGAAATTGATGGAGGAACTAGGACTAGATTTGAAGTGGTTGTCAAGAGGTTATAATAGCTAGAAGATTTGTAAAAAGAGTTTGGCACTTTTAAAAGAGATTCTGACCCATTTTTATAAATATAGCAAACTCGGTAACTTGGTAACCATTTTAGGCCAGAAATATAGAAAATAGACTTAATAACGAAAACGTAGCCGCTTGAATGAGTTAAAACAGGTTAATAACGAAAAAGATACTCTATTTTCAATTTAGACGACGAAAACTACATTTTCAGAAAATAATTGAATCTGTCCAGAATTTTAAGAGATGAAAACAGAGGTTAAATGATATCTAGACTAGCCGAGACCTTGAAAAAGCCTAGAGTATACTTAAATATCTTCGCAGGGATAGGTCAAACTTAAGAAACGAAGCTACGACGCAAAAGTTATGGCCAAAAGAAAGTTTACGTCAACATATACATTGACAGCCTATTATTTTGCTATTAGAAAAGCTGATGGAACAATAAAATGTGAATTTTGGACCTTTTAGAGTATATTTTGGCTAAAATGCTGGAAACGGAAAGGGTAGAACATTATATGTACTTGTTAGGTGCGTTATAGATTTTTGAAACACTTATTAACTTGACGACAAAAATTTGATCGTGAGATAAACAAGTTACGTTTTCTAAAGTGATAGTTTTCTAAATAAATGATCAAATTGACGCAACTATATTTTGACAATAAAAATTTCAACAACATGTACATGTGATAAAGTAGAGTATGAACTTGCGTGCTTGACCTTGCTTTCGAAGCCTAAGACATATGCATTATTTATTGCAGCTTAAGAGTCAATGTATCATTTTCATATGGCATTCTTGTCATTTCACTTTATACTTGTGGTCACCGTACAGACTTATCATTTACATAAACCTATGATTCTCACCAACATTTTTGTTGACCGTTTTAGCAATGTATTTTCAGGTAAATTAAGGCATTCACATCATGGCCTGCATGAGGACTTATCATAGAGTCGCGATGACGATGCGTCTCACTTGTATTTTTATGCACTTAAACTATCGTTTGGTTTGTAACAAACTTATTTCCGCAACTTGACAAATCTTTTGGGACCTATCTTTTGTAAACTCTGAATGTTTTATGTAACCAAACGATGTACTTTTAAAACGACACTTTAGGTCGTTCAATATAACTGTAACTGTGATGCTATGGTAGTCACGCCCTAGGTATTCCATTCCGCGGCAAATCAAGTATTTGGGGGTGTGACAGATTGGCATCAGAGCTAAGGTTATAGCGAACTAGATTGTCCATGATACCCTAGACTATAACCACATCATCATAGCATCTCATCATTTTATCATAAATGCATATTCACTATACACGCGGTTTCATACATACATTATGCGGGTTATCTACGTTCATTTTACGTCGATTGTCACAGAGATGTCTTCAGATACCCATCCCATCATCATTACTTCAGACTCTAACATGGAGGATACCTTGTCACCACCTACTATAGTTATAACATCAGTTGACTTTACACCAGACCCATCACTCATATCATCCGATGCTGAGACTGAACCCTTTGAGGAGGGCGAAGTTCACCTACACCATCCTTATCACCACTGATTCGCCGTAGGGCTAGAGCTATCCCTATCATTCGGCTAGGACAGCCAATACCTTTTCATCGGGCATACCGACTGCATCCGAATGGACCTCTTAGGATGCTCACTACTAGGAACAGAGTACGTTCTTTTACTCTCACTCCTAGATCACCTGCTACTCATGTACCGCTACCACCACCATCACTTACCCCTAACACTAGTGGTCGTCCCATAGTGTTTACTCCATCTTACCATCCCAGATGCCGCATGACAGTGCGAAAGAGGGTAGTATTCCATACACCATCATCACCGTCATCTCTATCATCATTATCCTCATCTTCATCATCATCTGGAGCACCACCAGCACCATCACATCTCGAAGACCCTACACCCATATCTGACTTGCCGCTCCAAAAGTGTGCACGATTTGACACACCATCACCATCTACTACTGAGACTACAGAAACTACACCACCTAGTAGGTTTGAGGTCGGTGAGAGTCCCAGAACTGTTGCGGCTAGACAGCCTACTGCACCTACACTTGAGACACGATTAGACCACCAGCAGGAGCAGATTGAGAAGGCCTTAGGTTAGTTACAAGAGATTCCTTTGAGCCGAGTTGAGGCGATGGAGGAAGGGATAGAGGGTTTGGTTTTAGGCAGGGTTTTCGATGTTGTTTCCTATCAGGGTTTTTATGTCACCATAGGAAGTTAGCGTAACCTAGTTGTAACCGGAACCTTTTTATCTAATGTACTCTCTATTTTTAATTATATACAAAATACTCACAACCTTCATCTATTACATTTTCAATTCCATTTATCTTATTCCTAACCATTTCGCAACAACACACCGCTATCCTAGTAGGGGTTAGGCAAATTTCGTCTTTGACTATAGACTGTTACCATTCTATAAGATCCTCCCACACATCCTATAACCCATTCAACAGATTTTACCCCAAGCTATTTCGCTACCACTTTATAGAACTTTTTTACATAATTTCAATACAAGATATTTTACTATCGCTTTATAGAAATGTTTCACATAACTTTACCTCAAGCTATTTTACGACCATTTCAGGAAATTATTTCACAGAATCTTAAAATGAGTTATATTACTACCACCTTATAAATTGATTTTCTGTCATTCTTCCAACTATTTACTACTGTTTTACCAAACAACGCGTTGAACACCATCTAAAACTTTTGAGAAACATAATGCTACTTTGACTAAACCGAGCATCGCATCATCAGTCCTCAATTATACATAGCCTAATCACCTATGTCTAATTCAGGAAGAATTATGCCATGAAGGGAAACAATCATCTTTTCAAAAATTCTTAATAACAATCTTCATTCAAAAGCTTTGTAACCAAATAGAATTTTTCATAAACATCCGACAAACCCTCTCTAGATACCTACACCACTAGTTACTCACTTAACCGTTAAGTTGGATCTTTACAATTGTGATCTCTAGGAAAGAATTTCCATCTACGAGGAGTATTCCATGACATAAGAAAACAATGAAAGGATTACGAAACCACAAACAAGGACTAGAAGTACACAGTAAGTTGATTCGTATCGCAACAGAAAACATAAGATCTCACGAGGCAATCCAAATCACTATCTTTGGCATAGTCACCAAATCCTATCATTTCAGAAGTACTAGTTAGAACAAGTAAGACAACAAACCTAAGAAATGATCCATTTTAAAAATAACCAAGTAAGTTGAATGCTCATACCTGCAAGACTTACCTAATATTAACCAATAAGCATTATTCAACACTAGAAACAAAACTTTAGATATCTAAGCATCTATGTAGACATGCCTACCCGACTATATCATCATTTTTAATGCTTGCATTTAAAATGGATTTTCTTTAAAATGCATTTATACAAATCATACACCTTGTAGGGAAGTATTTTTCTGAAGTATCTATTTTGACGAGTAAATCCCTTTGATCAAGCTGTAACAAAACTACTGAACGTTAAGAGATGTATAACACCAAACCTTGATAAACATTCCTATTCACATCATGTTGAAAACCCATCTATAAAACTTTGGGTCGTATTTGAAAACAGTCCAATCTTGCATAACTACTGAAATTATTCAAACTTGAAAATTTATTTATTCAAACTTGCAAATTCATTTATTCAGAAAAAGGTTTCAAACAAAACACTCCATATCAAGAGAAAGATTTCATTTATTCAAACTTGTAAATTCAGAAAAGGATTTCAAACCAAACACTCCATATTGAATCAATTTTTGAAAATCAACCACCGTACTAAAAAACTTCATACATTTAGGACCTTGCGATTGACAAACAGTAGCATGGAAAATTCGATGAAGGAAATCTAAGGAGAAACTATTAAACAGTAAGAATCTTAGCAATGAAGACTAAGCACCTTAGGCAAAGGGAGACTCATATCGTGACATCAGTTAGAGCAAGACACGAGGAATCAAAATTGTTACCATAGCTTTATCCTTCCGATAATGCCCTTTTCGATAAACCTATCATCATAGAATTAGTCACGAGACACGTTGTACAAATTTCAAATACTCTTAATAATGGGTAGACGATACACCTCAAGCTACTGGCAATCCCTTTAAGATATTTTCTTACCCAATCAGATATACGCACGATCTACCATCCTCAGACCAACGAACATTGAAGAGAACTATCTAAACACTATAGGACGTGCTCAGCGCCGTATAATCAACTTGGAATTGTTTAGAATAATCTTTTGACATTGACAGATTTCACCTTCAACAATAGCCATCACATGAATATAAAGACTGCACCCTTTGAGGCACCCTATAGTCGAAGTACCAATCACCCTTTGACAGACCAAAATCGAAAAAATCCCAACTCACTAGTCTAGGACTTAATTGTGAAACAACAAAGGAAAAATCGTACATGTCAAGAATCAGTACAAGCGACAAGAGAACAATAGAAAAGTTAGGTCGGTACATGACGTGAATCATTGGAATTAGGTGTCCCTAAGCCGCGAACCATTAGGATTCGAGTTGGAGAGCGAGTTATGTCGAAGGTCTTGCCTTGGAACGGCATGATACAATTTTGGAAACAGGGGAAATTGAACCCTATGTATATTGGACCATTTAAGATTCTAGCTAGAATCATCGACTGGCATACAGGCTTGAGCTTCCGTCAGAGCTCCGCAGCGTACATAAATTATTTCATGTTTCAAATCTCAAGAAGTGTCTTTCAGATGAATCACTCGTAATTCCATTAGAAGAAATTCAACTCGACGATAATCTCAATTTCGTGGAGGAACCAACAGAAATCATGGACCGTGAGGTCAAACAGTTGAAGCAAAATCGAATTCCTATCGTGAAAATTCGCTGAAACTCTCGAAGAGATCTCGAGTTTACTTGGGAGCGGGAAGACCAGATGCGACTCAAATATCCACATCTTTTCACCAATACCACTCCAGAGACCAACACTAGCTGAATTCAGGGACTGAATTCCTTTTAGGGTGGAAGGCTGTGACAAATCGTAATTTCATGTCATTTTTCAAACTTTGAAATTTTAATATTCATCTCGAGAATTTACTATTCACAGATTACTATTCATCATTTTTTAAGTCAGTTTGCGACTTTGAAACGTTATCAAAAAATTTACTATTCACAAAACACTATTCATAATTCAAAATTTAACACCCGATATACTCAATTCTCCCAACGATTATTTCTAATGTATTTTTATACTTCCAAAAAGATTACAAAAGTTCCAAAAATATTTCCTTACACCAAAAATAATTTCTTTATATCCTACGTTTATTTACGTATAACTTCCGTTAATCACCGAACCAACAACCAATACCTATTTTTAACACCCAATACATACAATATATACACTCTTGTATCAAAACAACACATTTTATCCCAATATATCCTCATTGCCGCCCCCCCCCCCCCCCCCCCCCCCCCCCGCCTTCCTTTGGTTTGAAAATAATACTAGACAAGAGTACAATGCAATTAATTAGCTCCATACTTCCCACATTTTCAAAGCATGGCCAAGTTAAGATTTTTGGAGAAAATCTTGCCCCCCCCCATCCCTTTGTCCAATCGGCCATGCCCTCCCCATACCCAAACCATACCTAATTTGACTATTACTTGGACTTTGAAAACTTCTTGCTATATATATACCTCAAATAACTTCATTCATGCACTAGCTAAGTTCAAGAAAAATAAATATCACCTCCCATTCTATACTACAAATCGACACACTCTTGGAGCCAAGAGAAGGAGAAATCTTGTTATGGCTAAGATCAAGCATACTTAGGGTATTCTAACAAATAATTGGAACATTAATCTTGGGGTTAAACAAGTGTTTTGCACTCATATCTCACTAATCACTTTTGTAAGTAATCATACACTACAAAAACTTCATGTTTTTCTTTATGTCATAATGCTAGACAAGTATATACTTAGTTATCACTTGGTACATGTTGATAAAGATTTACATTCACAAAGATCCTTTAACAAAAGAGTATGTTTTGAACAAGTTTTTATTTCAAGAAAACTAGTTAGTAAAAATCTCCACAAGAAAGTGGTAATAAACCTTATAAACATGTATGTTAGTAAACTTGTATATTTAAACATTCTTGAGGATTATTTACGTGGACCTTAGAACATTGTTGAGTTTATGGTTAGATCATTATTATCATGTTGAGATGTTGATGGAGGAACTAGGACTAGATTTGAAGTGGTTGTCAAGAGGTTATAATAGCTAGAAGATTTGTAAAAAGAGTTTGGCACTTTTAAAAGAGATTCTGACCCATTTTGATAAATACAGCAAACTTAGTAACTTGGTAACCATTTTAGGATAGAAATATAGAAAATATACTTAACAACGAAAATGTGGCCGCTTGAATGAGTTAAAACGGGCTTATAATGAAAAAGATACGCTATTTTCAATTTAGACAACGAAAACTACATTTTCAGAAAATAATTGAATATGTCCAGAATTTTAAGAGATGAAAACAGAGGTTAAATGATGTCTAGACTAGCCGAGACCTTCGCAGGGATAGGTCAAACTTAAGAAACTATGTTAATCCCAGTTGAGCTATTGATCTTGTTAATTATCTTAGATGTTAATCTAAAACAAAAAGTATAGAAACTGTTCTTGAATGATTATTAAATACTATGCGGAATCTAGTATTTAATCTTAAGAAGAATTATCAATGAAACACAATCGAATTCTCTCAACAAACACTTCAATATATTAATACGGTTACTCAAAAGTAACAGGGTTACAAAACCTTGAAGTGATTCGACTCTAACAATAATACGTACCAAAACTCTAACCCTAGATCCTCCTTTTATAGACTAAGGAGTCCTATTCGGTTACAATAGCTTTCTATACAAGAATAATCTTTTCGTATCTATTCTATAATTATCCAAACATACTATACATAATTATCTCTTAAGCAGCAGAATACTATCTCCAGCAGTAGTATCTTCTATGCCCAGCAGTAGAATCTACTTAGTATATTTTCTTGATCTTTTCAGCAACTCCAGCAGTAGAATGACACTTAGACAATTTTCCATAAGAAGTAGTATTCAACCTGAGCAGCAGCTTTTCAAAACCCAACAATCCTCCCCTAAACTTGATATTTTACTCCAAAATCATCAAGTTTCCTTTAAGCTTTAATCCATCACCAGGAGGATGCTTCCAAACACTCACTTCTTCTTCTTTCTCCCATAATCCTGCCCATACACTTTTCGTTGTATTTTTCTGATAAGATCAATAACCATTTGACTCCAACGATCTACATGAAGTTTAATATCTCCTTCAACCATCATCTTAAGTGTAGACTTAGCCAGAGGGTAATCCTTTTCTACCAGCATGTACATTTGAAGTCCTCCCTGTAGTACTACATTGTGAACTCCACATGACTCATACATTCTCCACAGAGTAATTTTAGTACTTCTACCCTGTTCTATCCACACTCTGTCTTCAACATCAACTTCAAACATGATCTTTAGGTCTCCCCAGAGTATTCTATCCAACTCATCTTCAGGCCATTAATCTCCATACTTTTCTTTGATTAATCTCCACAAGGTCTCTAAATCTTCTCTATTAATGTTTCTGAGTAGTTGAGAAAATGATACAAACCTTTGAGATGTTCCACCAGTTCTGTATATCTCCCACCGGGTAATTTTTCTTTCATATCCAGCTTTCCATCCAATGATAGGAGCTTTTGTTTGCAGAGGAACAATGTCAACAAATGTGTCATCATCATTATCCACAATTTTAGTCATTTGTTGTAACTCAATTGTTTCCTTGTAGAACTGCTCTGCCTGCTCTGCTTTCTCTTTTTCTTTATTCCCAGATTCTTCCTCAGATTCCATCTCAACTGCTTTAGACCTGTTGGATTTTCTCTTTTTCCTTCCAGTACTCTTCAGAACTCTTCCAGTTCTCTTTTTACCAATACCAGGAGCTTCTTTTTCTTCCTCCTTCACAACCTTTTCTTCAGCCTTCTTTTCATCCAATTTCTCTTTTCCAACATCAGCTTCAATCTCAGGTTTCTTAGTCACTTTTTGCTTATACCTCTCAAAAATTTCTTTTTCTTGCTCAGACCCCATAGGTGTAAATCTTTCAAATTCTCTTTTAGCACTCTCAAACTTCTTTTGAATTTCATCATCTGTATATGGTTTCAACTGCACAAGCTTCCAGCCCTTCATATTCTTCAAGTAATGTTCCTGAAAGTTTCTTATTTGCTTGACAGTTGGTGGTTTGAGCATCTTTTTCTTCTTTCTTTCAGCAAGATACTTCTTCTTTCTTTTAGCTATAAATTGCTTTAACCACTTATCTCTTCCTTCTTCAGTAAAGATTTCTTGTATTTCCTCCTTAACCTGCTTCAACAACTCCACATCAGCCTCACACCTTATTCTCTCCTCATCCCAAGCATCCAATACAGCTTTTGTTTTGGCCTCTTCTTCTTCATGCTTCTTTTGTAATTCAAGTTCTGCTTGATCTTTTTCTTCAAGCTCAGATTGAATTTTCCTAGCAGCTTCTTCATTATACTTTTCTTGAAGCTCTCTTGGCCAGTACTCATAAGGAACATCAGTAGGATAGATTTCAGATTCTTTAACCATTTTTCCTTTACCCTTTCCTGAGTAAGTATGTGTTTGAGTGGATTTCTTGGATGGGATAGGTTCTCTGATGGTTACTCCTTTCACAGGAACTTTTGGAGTTAATGGTGCTGTTTGTGGTTGTGGTTGTTGTTTAGCAGTAGGTTGTTGTTGTGGTTGTGGTGGTTGTGGTTGTTTTGGTGTTGGTGCTTTTGTAGACTTAAGCTTTAGAATAATCTCAGCCAGGCTCACATCATCATCATCCAACTCCTTAGAAGTAGAATCAACTTTAGCCTCAGCAGTAGGAACTTCAACACCAACAGTAAGAACTTGCTCTGTCTCAGCAGCAGAATCATTAACACTAGCAGCATGATGAATTACCTCAGCAGTAGAATCACCCTTTGCTACTTTTTCCTTGTCACCAATAGCATAATCAACTTGAACACTAGCAGCAGCATTACCAATCTGCTCCTCATTCAAAGTTTTTAATTTATCACCAATCTGCTCCTGATTCCCCTTATCAATCACAGCCTCATTACCATCTTGATCTTTAACCACAAAATCATCATTCTCACCAGAATCCATATCCATATCAACATTTTCTTCATAAGCAACACCTTCTTCATTAGACTTTTCAACCTCCCCTGAATCCTTGATTTCCTCCCCTGAATCTTTGTCTTCATTCCTCCCTTGTTTGGGAGCATCCTCCCCCAAACTTGGTTCAGAATCTTCCACTATTGACACAGATCCAATCTTGTACAATCTTTTAGATTTAGAAGCCCTTGATCTCTGTAAACCCTCCAGATGCCTAACCCTTTGCTTTAACCTCCTGATTTCTGCACCTTGAGTAGTTTTTTCCATCTTTAACTCCTTCTTGAGACCAAGAACCTCAGTTGACAATTTTGTACATTTTTCCATTAATTCTTTTATAAGTTTCATACTATCCTCACCACTTCGGTCTGTGTTACCTGACCCAAGAGGTGGATCACTGGATTTGGCATTTTGTACATGATAGTCCATCAATTCATTTGTTTCAAGTCTATCCTCATCACTTCGGGATGTGTGACCTTCCCTGAGAGGTGAATCATAGGATGTAAACTCAGTATCTACCCTAGGTTGATCAGCTGAGCCCCCCATGTTTGCCATTTGGCTGGGTTTCCATCATCTGTTTCTGGTACATGAGAACCTTTCACAGTAGATGTTGCCATGGTTGAGGTCTTACTTATGTTAACACTTTCCTGCCCAACTACTAAGCCAGAAGCAGTAATGTTAGCCTCTTCCATCATGTCACCACCCACACCTGTGACAGCCTCATCTGCATCCATCCTAACACTGGCCTGAGGTTGCTCAGTGTTCTTATCTGGTGAAATCCTAGGGGATTGAGTCTTTTGAGGTTGTACAGATGATTGTTACAAATTGGGTGTGTGTTGGGAAGTAGTTGTGATTTCTACTTCTTCACCCTGATTTTGAACTAATGACAACATATAGGGAAATAATGGTGTCACAGTTCCAGAAAAAACCCTTGCCATCATTCTTTAAATATGAAAATATTTTCTTTCTAAGCACAGGGCAATCAAACTTATTTTTATGTACCCTTGGTTCTGTAAATTGATTATTCAAAATTAATTGCAAAAACCTTGGGTAAATGTAATATTTTCCAGAAACATTCTTTTTCAAACCATCCATTACCATAACCGAAAAATTAAAAGGTTGTCCTTTGGCCAGACAAATCAAAGCAGATGCTTGAGTTGTGCTGAATTCATTCCAGCCTGTAGTTTTAGGACTCAGGCAATGGAGAATGGTATGAAGTAAAAATTTCCATTGAGGACAGAGAAGACCTTTGAAAAACTTTAAACCATCATTTTTCTTCTCATATCCCATGGTTTCAAGTTCTTGAAAAATGATAGAATTTTTAAGGCAAGTGATTTCTTCATCATCTGAAAAGTGAAGAGCTTCTCTTACAGATGATTCAGAGATAACTATCCTTTGGCCATCTACCTTAGCCCTTAAATATTCTTCCCCATTTTTAGTTTTGATCTTAACAGTAGACCAGAACTGTTTCATGTGGGAAATATATATAGATGGGTTTGCTGTTAATGCATACCTTATATGAGTAGCATTAAGAAAGTCAATTACCTAAGCAAAACCTTCAGCTTCTTGGGGCTTTTGAAGAAACGCAACCTGATTGTGGTTATCAGAGAATGTTCTTTCCGTCATTATGAAATTAGGGTTTTGATTTTGGGGATTTTTGAAATCAGATGTTAAAAATGTGTTAGGGTTTGAATTAAAGTTAATTTTGGGCGCACAAAGTTAATAATGAGATCCAATTGGGTTTTTAAACCCTTCGGATTGAATTAGGTTTTATTCGCGCCAAAGTTACAAAACTGACCCTACACTTTCAAACCAAGCAGCAGAATCCCAGAAGTTCCAAAGCAAGCAGCAGAACCTCAGCAGTAGAAAGTTTTGCTTAGCAGCAGAAACTTTGTGGCTAGCAGTAGAATGTCTGCTGATCTTTCCAAACACCTTTTTCCCATCAAATAAGCATTCCCCTTTGACTTATCCTGCAAAATATTAGTCCAAAACCACAAAAAACACAAGAAAGAATATTCCACAATAATTACAATCCATAGTTATACTTAGCAGTTGAATAAACAACTAGCAGTAGAACTAAATATAACTAACAGCAGAACCAACCATACATTATAGCAAGGAGTAAAAACAACTTATTGACTAATAACAGTACTAATCCTTACAAAACATTAAAAAAAACACAAAGAGATAAGAATTTTCAAAGATAGATCATTCCAATACTAGCAATTAAAAATTGAAATCTACCCACATCAAAACCTTTTGTGAATAAATCTGCAACATTATTGTCAGTATGAATTTTAAAAATTTGAATTAATTTCTTTTCAAAAGAATCTCTTATAAAGTGATGTCTTATCTTAATATGTTTTGTTTTTGAATGAAAAACAGGATTTTTAATAATACACATTGTACTGTTATTATCAATGTAAATTTTGGTGTTCATAAAGTTGTACCCATAATCCAGCAATTGATTCTGAATCCAGAGCACTTGTCCACAGCAGCTAGAAGCAGCCACATACTCAGCTTCAGTTGTTGAATTAGCTACCACAGTATGTTTCTTGCATTGCCATGAGATCAATCTATGTCCAAGAAATTGGCATCCTCTAGTAGTTGATTTCCTATCCAAACACGCTCCAGCATAATCACTATCTGAGTAAGCCACCAGTTCAAAAGGTGAATCTTTAGGATACCAAAGGCCTAACCTAGGTTGACTCCTTAAGTACCTAAAAATACTTTTCACAGCATTCAAGTGAGATACTTTAGGGGTCACTTGAAATCTGGCACAGGCACACACAGCAAACATAATGTCTGGCCTTGAAGCAGTTAGATACATCAATGAACCAATCATTGATCTGTAGAGATGCACATCAACTTCTTCCCCATCTTCATCATTGATCAGAGGTTTGTTGGACTCCATGGTTGTCTTTGCTGGTTTCACATAAGAAAAGCCAAATTTCTTCAAAATATCAGCCACATACTTGTCTTGGCTGATGAAAATCCCATCTGCTTTTTGCTTAACTTGAAGCCCCAGAAAGAAAGTGAGTTCCCCCATAGAACTCATCTGAAATCTGCTGTGCATGAGCTTCTCAAATTCCTCACATAACACCTTGTTTGTAGACCCAAAAATGATATCATCAACATATACTTGTGCTAATAAGATATCCTTTTTGTCTTTCTTGATGAACAAAGTCTTGTCAATGGTTCCCCTGCTGAAACCATTGTTTAACAAAAACTTGGATAAGGTGTCATACCAAGCTCTAGGAGCTTGATGCAAACCATACAATGCTTTCTCCACCTTGTAAACCCTATCAGGATAATCAGGGTCTTCAAAACCAGGTGGTTGGGAAACATATACTTCCTCATCAATTTTCCCATATAAAAAAGCACTCTTCACATCCATCTGATACACAGTGAAGTTCTTGAATGAAGAAAATGCCAAGAATATTCTGATAGCATCTACCCTTGCTACAGGTGCAAATACTTCATCATAATCAATGCCCTCTTCCTGAGTGTATCCTTGAGCCACCAATCTTGCTTTGTTTCTGATCACTATTCCTCTTTCATTTCTCTTGCATCTGAACACCCATTTAGTACCAATTGCCTTTTTCCCAGAAGGCAAATCAACTAATTTCCAGAATTCTTGAAGCTTGAATTGCAACAACTCCTCTTGCATAGCTTCAACCTAACTTTCATCTTGTAAAGCTTTATAGGCATTCTTGGGTTCCATTTGTGACAGAAAACAAGAAGATCTACAATTCTGTAGATCCTTGTGGCTCTTTCTTTGATGAAGAGATTGAGCAAATAATCCTTGATCAAACAAATCTCTAAAACATTTTGTTTTACTTCTTGTTTGAACAGCAGAATGAACATCTCCAATAATTTACTCTTTTGGATGATCCTTGTGTATTCTGGTGGTTGGAATAGGACTGACAGGAATTACATTCTCCATATTGTTTAAGTCAGCCTCTGCACCAAACCCTTCTACAACTTCATCATCAGTGTCTGCATAGATATTAACTAATCCAGACATATCAGGTTCATTTGGATAGTTAACATCATCAAAGGATCTTCCATCTTCATCAGCAGTAGGAACTTGAGGTGCTGCAGTAGAATTAGAAGGCTTAGCAGTAGAATCAGAGTTACTACTGCTAGTCTTGTTCTGCACTTCATCAATAACTTGTGGTCCTTCATTAACCACCTTTTTAGCATTAGAAGCTTTATCCCCACCTTCTACATCTTTATGAACAGCATCATCTTGTGAACTCTTGCCCTCTTTCTCTTTGGCCTTGAAATTTTGATTAAGCTTCCATTTCTCTATCAAGACAAACTCCTTTGCAGATTCATTCTCCTTAGCTTGTGCACCTGCATTGGAATTAGCTTGTGTACCTGCAGACTTGTTAATTGTACCTGCAATCACTGGCTCATAATTCATACTTTTGGTTAATGAATCAATGTCAAACAGCCATTCAGGTCCGCTTCCAGCATCACTAGGTGTGGTTTCACTAAACCTAACATGTAAGTTTTCTTCTACATGCCTAGTTCTTTTATTGAACACCCTAAAAGCTTTACTATTTTTGGAGTATCCAACAAAGAATCCTTGGTCTACCTTCTCATCAAATTTGCGTAGGTTATCAATTGTATTTAAGATAGTAACAGGACACCCAAATGGTTTTAAGAAATCTATCATAGGTTTCCTACCATGCAACAATTCATAAGGGGTCTTGTTATGAGGCTTAACTACCTTACTCCTATTTTGCACAAAGCAAGTAGTATTAACTGCTTCAGCCCAAAAAGTAGTGGGTAATTTTGACTCAGAAAACATAGTCCTAGCAGCCTCAATTAATGTCCTATTCCTCCTCTCAGCAACGCCATTTTGTTGAGGAGTTCTAGCCACACTAAACTGTCTTAAAATACCTTTTTCAACACAGAACTGATTCATCACACTATTCTTAAACTCAGTTCCATTGTCACATCTGATTACCTTAACTTTGTGATTAACTAGGTTTTCTACTCTTGTTATGAAAGCCTTAAGAATGCCAGAGGTCTCATCCTTAGTTGCTAGAAAGAAAACCCAAGTAAACCTACTATAGTCATCTGTGACAACTAGGCAATACATTTTCTTATTCAAACTTTTCACATAAGTTGGCCCAAACAGATCCATATGCAACATATATAAGGGCTCAGAAATAGAGTTCACCACTTTGGACTTACAAGAAGCTCTGTGTTGCTTTCCCATCTGACAAGCAACACAGGTTTCAGTATTTTCAAAAACTTTTGAAGGTAAACCTCTAACAAGGTTTCCCGTAACCAATTTATTTATAGTTTTGAAATTTAAATGGCCAAGTCTTCTATGCCAAAGTTTGGATTCATCAATTGTGGCCTTGGCAAATAGGCAAGTTAAATCTCTTTTGGGAATTATGTTCTTTATGTCCACACTGTATATATTGTCTGTTCTAGGGACTCTAAGTAGCACAGATTGATCATCAGGCAACTTAAAATCAGGAGATAAGACAAGACATTTAGTGTTTGTAAAAAGAACAAAATTCTTTTTGTCACACATTTGTGAGACACTAAAAAGATTGAACTTAAGCCCATTTACCAAGTACACTTTTTCAAAATCCAGGTTTCCTGTTCTAATAGTACCTTTACCAACTATCTTTCCACCTTTAGGATCATTACCAAAAGCAACATAGCCACCATCCATAGCTTCAAAATCTTCAAGGTTGCTTTGGTCTCCAGTCATATGTCCAGAGCATCCACTATCAAAAATGCATTTATCCTTTAGCTCATCTTGTAGATTGCCCTGCACATAAAGTAAGAGAATTAGTTTCTCTTGGGGACCCAAGCCATTACTGACTTGGATCTGCCTTGTGCATCAACATAATCAAATTTCTTCAAGTCCATTGATGCACTGCTGTGTCTGAGAACATGATCTAAAACCTTGATTTTAGGTTTCCAGATCCAGCAAGCTGAGGCCTTAACAACATAAAAGTGATTGCCCACAACAGTGTCTGTCACTACTTTTGGCTCAGCAGTAGAAACTGCTTTTGCTTTAGCAGTAGAAACCTCTGTTTTCTTTTGAATGGGCCTTTTTGGTGCAGCAGTAGTAATTATCCTTGTAGCACCAGTTCTCAGCAAAACTTCCCTAGGAACCATGTTTCTATTAGGATGATGGTGAGTCTTTCTAGCAAAGTTCTTATGGTTCACCCTAGTGTGTTGGTTCCATATAGGTTTTTGTGCATAAGTTTTATCAGGTTTTTGGTAGTAGTAACAATCTTCCTACAAGTGCTCAAAACTACCACAACTATAACAAGCCTTCTCAAGTAACTGAAAATCACTACCTAACTTGTGTGAAATTAGGCTGTTCCAATTTCTTTGGTTTCCTCTAGGCAAGTTATTAAGTTTCCTAGGATATTCTCTAGGTTTCACATCAAATTCAGCCATTTTCCTAGAGATCCTACTTCCTAACACAGGTTTTACAAACTCAACATGTTTAGCTTTAGATTCAACTGTTTTAACCTGAGTGACTTTAGATTCAACAATTTTAGGAATTTCTTCCTTTTTAACTTTGGGTGTTGACTCAGTCTGTTCTTCTTCACTATCTGACTCCCAATCTTCAATGATTGGTGCATCAGACAACTTATTTTCAACCTTAGGTGTCTCTGTATTTGATTCACTGGTTTCACCTACAGGTTTTGCATCTATCTCAGTAATGAAAGACAATTCCTTCCTAGGAGGTGCAAAGGCACTCTTAACAGGAGGAGCTACTTCATTGTACCCTAAGTCACTCCTTCTTCTCATTAATTGACTTTCAATTGACTTATTGACTAGGTCAGATGCAAATTTTTGTTTCTCTACCCTAACAACATGTTTCTCTTTCTCAATTAAGGCTACCTCTTTAGCTTGTTCTGCTTCCTCTAACTTTTTATTTAGAACATTAATCTCACAGTTTTTCTTAATAAGCTTACATTCTAGTATATTAATCTTATCAACATACTCTAGCTCATTTTGCTTAAGAAACTCAAGTTTTTCTTCTACAGATTTTAGACCATATTTATACCCTAAGTTATCAAGTTTTAGTTTTTCAACTTCAACTCTTAAACTCTCATTCCTAGACTTGAGTTCCTCTACAGTATCTAAGCATGATTTAAATGAACAAGTAGACTCATTAGATACCTCAGAGTCTGATCCAGATGATGAAGAAGCATAGGCCATCAAAGCAAAGTTGTGTCCCTTTTGTCCTTCTTCAGCCATGAAAGCAGAATTGGGTCCTTCCTCAGCTTGGTCACTCCAATCATACTCTCCCAAGCCATCACAGGACACTAGAGCAGCAGTAGTCTTGGTTTCCTCAATAGGAATAATCCTTGCATTCTCTCTGTTCTTCTTGGGTGCTCTGCACTCCCTAGCAAAATGGCCCTTTCTTTGACAATTGTAGCACTCAACCTTTGACTTATCAAACCCCACATTGGTTTGTCCTCTGTACTTGAGTGCCCTACCAGTCTTCTTCAGAAATCTCCTAGCCCTCATAGTTAGCATAGCCATCTGCCACTTTAAATCAATCTCCTCAAGATCATCAGGATCAATTTGTTCTAGATCCTGATCTGTAACAAAAGTACTTGTGGTGAGATCAGCCAAAAAGGCACAAATAGCAGCATCACTAATGTTGTCACTATTTGAGCTAGCAGCAGAACCAACAGCAGAAACCACATGACCAGCAGCAGAATAGTTTTCTTGAGAGCTACCAGAACCTTTGTTGTTTGAGGACATAAAGGCTAGATTGTTTGCACTAGAAGATGAACTGGATGATCCTTTGACTTCAGACTCATACACCTTCAGATTATTGTAAAAGTCATCCAAACTTATCTTTTCAAAGTCCTCCTTGTTCCTCCAGACCACAGTATGCATGTTCCACTCAGATGATAAACTCCTCAGAAACTTATGATTAATGTCTTCTTGAGGCACTGAGACCTTCATAAGTTGTAGTTGACTCACCAACTTCTGAAGCCTATCATAAGTAGCATCAATGTTTTCTGAACTTGAGGCATCAAAAGTTTCAAATTGATGCTTGAGCAGATTCTTCCTTGACTTTTTAGTGGCTTCATTCCCACCAAATCTGAGTTCAATAGCTTCCATCAAGGACTTAGCAGTCTGAATATGAGTGAAGTTCAGTTGATACTCATTGGGTATTCCCATCATAAGAATACTATGAGTTTTGATCTCCAATCTCCTTTGAGCCTTCTCCTCAGCAGTTTTAATGGGCAAGATTGTCCCATCAGCAGCTTTAGCAGGTAGTGTATCTCCATTCTGAATGACTTCCCACATGGAGTAGTCAAGCATCTTGATGTACTGCTCAATTCTCATCTTCCAGAGCTCATACTCACCAGGCTTGAGCATGGGCACCTTAGATGCAGTTACCATATGAGTTGATTCGGATTCCATTGCTTATGTAGATGATGAACAGATCTGAGTTTTAACACAATTCTTCTTGATATCAGTTTCTAGATTACAAGCTCTGATACCACTTGTTGATCCCAGTTGAGCTATTGATCTTGTTAATTATCTTAGATGTTAATCTAAAACAATAAGTATAGAAACTGTTCTTGAATGATTATTAAATACTATGCGGAATCTAGTATTTAATCTTAAGAAGAATTATCAATGAAACACAAACGAATTCTCTCAACAAACACTTCAATATATTAATACGGTTACTCAAAAGTAACAGGGTTACAAAACCTTGAAGTGATTCGACTCTAACAATAATACGTACCAAAACCTAACCCTAGATCCTCCTTTTATAGACTAAGGAGTCCTAGTCATAGTCAGTTACAATAGCTTTCTATACAAGAATAATCTTTTCGTATCTATTCTATACTTATCCAAACATACTATACATGATTATCTCTTAAGCAGCAGAATACTATATCCAGCAGTAGTATCTTCTATGCCCAGCAGTAGAATCTACTTAGTATATTTTCTTGATCTTTTCAGCAACTCCAGCAGTAGAATGAAATATACTAGCAGTAGTATGATTTAGCCTAGCAGTAGAATGACACTTAGACAATTTTCCATGAGAAGTAGTATCCATTTTGAGCAGCAGCTTCTCAAAACCCAACAAACGAAGCTACGACGCAAAGGTTATGGCTAAAAGAAAGTTTACGTCAACATATACGTTGACAGCGTATTATTTTGCTATTAGAAAAGCTGATGGAACAATAAAATGTGAATTTTAGACCTTTTAGAGTATATTTTGGCTAAAATGGCGGAAACGGAAAGGGTAGAACATTATATGTACTTATTAGGTGCGTTATAGATTTTTGAAACACTTATTAACTTAACGACAAAAAATCGATCGTGAGATAAACAAGTTACGTCTTCCAAAGTAATAGTTTTCTAAATAAAGGATCAAATTGACGCAACTATGTTTTGACAATAAAAATTTCAACAACATGTACAAGTGATAAAGTAGAGTATGAACTTGCGTGCTTGACCTTGCTTTCGAAGCCTAAGACATATGCATTATTTAGGTCGCAGTTAGAGTATCGAACCTATATTTTCAGTTTATATTAATACCAATCGGGAATTGCTTTTGCTAAGGTGAGTTTTCATAGCCCCGTTTTCAATTTACAATTTCATTTCTAAACTTTCGGGGGAGAATACATTGCACCATTTTTCATACGGGCCAAAGTATGCTAAATTCATTTACATTGCTTAAGTTATTTCATTACCATATTAAAGTCCCCAGTTTATCATGAACCGTTAATTACGAGTAAGCGAGGGTGAGTGAATAGATCTATTGAGGGTGACTCCTCCGTTCGGATTGGTAGCACCAACAATTCTACGAACGCATTTCATTTGAATCATACTGGAGTGTCTGGTAAAACACTCTGTTGGGGCGTTCATTTTCAGTCTAGCTTTGGGGTCATGAGCTTAAGAGTCAATGTATCATTTTCATGTGGCATTCTTGTCATTTCACTTTATACTTGTGGTTACCGTCCAGACTTATCATTTACATAAACCTATGATTCTCACCAACATTTTTGTTGACCGTTTTAGCAATGTATTTTCAGGTAAATTAAGGCATTCACATCATGGCCTGCATGAGGACTTATCATAAGGTCGCGATGACGACGCGTCTCACTTGTATTTTTATGCACTTAAACTATCGTTTGGTTTGTAACAAACTTATTTTCGCAACTTGACAAATCTTTTGGGACCTATCTTTTGTAAACTCTGAATGTTTTATGTAACCAAACGATGTACTTTTAAAACGACACTTTAGGTCGTTCAATATAACTGTAACTGTGATGCTATGGTAGTCACGCCCCATGTATTCCATTCCGCTGCAAATCAAGTATTTGGGGGTGTGACAAAGTACATAGGTGTGTTTGTAATAACATTTAGTATAGAAGGGTAATTTAGTCATTCAATCTTGAGTACTTGGGACACTTGTCGATTTATGGTTTAAATTGTACAAGTTGCCTAGTCGGCTGGTCAATTTTCGGCTTAAAATTTTTTTTGGCCTAGAAAGTGATAAGCCGTAGGCCGACTGATTTATTTTGGTAATTTTCCCTTAAGTAAATTTTAATTGCTTGATTTTTTTTAGTTTTTTTTTAAATGCAATTATTTTGTAATGATAAAATAAAAACTAGGTAGTAAGAAGCCACTAATACATTCACACACAAATATGACTCCACTAACATCCACATCAACCATAAAATCACCCAAACAAAAGGTAAACTCCGACCTTCAAACCCAACTGAAAACAATATCACTAAAAGCATTCCGTCAATAGAAAACTTTTTATTTTTGAGATTTGATTTGATGCGAAAACACTTTCAATTTGATTATATAAAGGCATTCACTCAAGAAACTAATAATTCATCCCAACAACTAGTTTCAGTTGTAGCCTTGTTATGATAAAACTTAAGACATGTGGTATTATAACCACATTTTTATTCATATTGTTTACATACAAAGAGGATACCACCAATAATTCCATGTATGTATGGTTATTTATTTTCAGATGTAAGTATTTACTTATATCAAACATAAAGAGTTTATACAATTATACTAGACAAGAATTAAACACCAAAAAATGTGCAATCACATTTCACACAGTTGATTTTTGAAGTCAATCAAAGACGGGTTTTATGTTGCATATTAATTTAGTTATTTCATATCAACATCCGTATTATTTTGTATGCCACGTTCACATCTTAAGAAATTAAGATACTGTGGGGATAGTTGTTATATTTTAAATGCCCAAAGTATAAGTTTATAACGTGTTTTTGAGTATTTAGTGTAATGACTCGCTACTTCTAATTGCTTCTACTAGCATACCTATAATTAAGTTCATAACTCCACAAAGCCATAAAATTGTATAAAAAATGTATAACTGTTTGTTCAGCAAACATTATGATAATGTTTTTAACACCATAGACTAGCCATAATTGTGCCCCTTCACGCGTGAAAAGGTTGTAACCACGCGTCTTGCTTATATAAAAGAGATACTTGTACGACTGTATATATATAGATGAAACGCCTCAACGCAAACTTTTTTTTTTTTTTTTTTTTTAACAAGGCTCGATAGTTTTTGGATACGCCGTATCGACAAAAATGTCAATACGTATCCAGCTTCTGATGTCAAAATTTCCTTTGTCGAAAAACCGACTTCCAAGATTCAATAAATCATGAAACTTTGCAGAATACATTCAAACATCATATATTTTATAGTTATGTACAACTGGACCTTAAATACGCACGGAAGCTAGGTTTACGAAATCACGGGGGTTATACCAAACACCCTTCTTATTTACACAAGCATCAACTTGTACATAACACTAACACACTTCAATTTTTGCAAATATGACTTTAAAACTATAACAAGACTCAACAATACTCTTCATTTTCAAAAAGACTATAACTTAATGACACAAGGCAATACTTCCAAATCCGTGCTTCCAATCTTAGGCCTTTTTGTTACATCCCAAAACTGGTTTAGATGGTATATTATTATAATGTCATTGTAATAGTTTGGCTATGACATTTAAGTTTTGAAAGGCTTGATATGATTGGTTAGTCAAAAATATTTAAGTGATAAGTCAAACTTATAAGTTAAAGGTTTAAGTAAATGTTTATGATAAGTATTACGTGGCTTAACTACATAGAAATGGGACTTGAGAGACCAAATGTGTCAATCAACCAAACTTGTGCCAGATTTTATAAGAAAATATATCATGTATTAACAAGCTTCCACCATATTTCAGTGGGTTTGTGTGTATGACGACCTAGAACAAAAGAGAAGGAAAACAAGGAGCTTTGATAATCAATTTATTAAGAATTTAGGGTTCCAATTCAATATTTTAATATCTTACAATTATCCTCCTCTTGTAAGTAGCTTCTATTATTGAATTGGTGATAAATTAGTATTAGGGTTCATGAGTAAATTTGGGGTTTTGGGTAAAAAGATTTTAAGCTAAAGTAATGATGATAAAGTATTTAGAGCTTATGTCCCTTTAATGGTTTATGTTTAATTTGAGTAATTTGAGGGTTTTATCATATGATCAGGATATGGTCATATGATGATTAGTGATGAAGATGGGTATGTTCATGGGTTGTGTAATTTTATTGTAGTATTTAGTTAATGTCATAATGGGTTTTGATAATGATTATTGATTAGGAATCAAGTGATGATGTTGATATTGGTTTTCTTAGTAACTTAGCTTTGGAGCTAAGGTAACTAACATTGGTTATAGTGTTGGTGATTAATAAACAAATACTTAATTAAATGACAAGATATAATTAAACACATGCTGAAGCAATAATCACCATACACAGATACATATAGTCATATGATCAATCGATAAAATAATAACAAAATGTTATACTTTTGTTGTGTGATTATGTAGATCGGATGAAGACACGAACAAGCCATAGTTACCAAGAAACTATTGTAACTTCAAAAGACCAAAACTCGATAAAGAATGCCTCAACAACAGAAACCTCTTTCTAAGAAGTGTTAGATATATGTCTTGGGAGCCTGCACCAAAAGTTTCATTAAAAATTGACATGTAACGAATTAGAAAAGTCCATTTTACCAAAGGTATGTCAAGCTGTCCAGATTTTGTGTTGTGTCCATCATTCAATAATGAACACAATACTTGTGTGATGAAACTCCAAGCAACCAAAGTATATTGTCTCTTTGGTTAGTTCATAATACACCTCAATCGACATCATAAGGATGCTAATCCTTAATCAAGTATTCTTTACACCTTGAATAAAGCAAGAAGAAGATAAAAAAACAAACCTTAATTAGGGTTGTTTGTTTTTTGTCATATGTTTTTGGAGAAGGAAGGGAGGAAAATGTTTTTTGCTAGTTATTTTTGTAATTGATTGTGTTCATCTTTATAAAAAAATCCAAAAAATCAACTAGTCATTCTCTATGTGCTTGGGCTGAGTTTTGGATCAAAGAGACGGGCTAGCCATTTACTTAATATGCAACTAACTAGACAATTTGATTAGTTTCAAGCCCGATTTCTTTTTACGAATACTTGTATAAGATAATGATGTTTAAGTGTATATGTGTGTGACCCCAAAGGCCTACGTAGATGTGCAAGATGTGCTATCACAAGGCCTCAAAATATATACCCCGTTGCATATTTACTGCATGAAAATTCATTTTAAACAAAATTGTTAACATTATCTTGTAAATATTTCCTAACCTTAAGCGTATTCACTAAAGTACTAAGTTTTTTTTCAATAGCACATTTGTGATCTTCACATTTAGTTAACTTAGTTACGCCCTTATATGGAACCCAAAATTTATTCCTATCGACACAAATAATTTAAGCATATATTATATAAGACTACACACAGTGGTTATCACTGCCCTCACCATCACATCAACGTCATATTATCATTTAGCATATCACCAGTCCTCTCAACTTTCAGTTATAATGGTCACCACTCCTCTCATCTTAAAAAAATACCTCATTTTATACAAATATACACTACAAAATACCCGCACACACTTAAAAATCTAAGTGGTCAGAACCCTCATCACTTTCCACTTGTTTTTTCATTGCTGACGCGTGACCCAAAGGTGACAAATGGGTGTCACGAGTGAGGAGGCGAGTGAGGAGGCGTGGTGATAGTGAGGCATGACCTCCCAGTGTGCTTAGCCTAATGTGAATCCCAATTATAATCACCGGATCATCTATTGTCACATTGCGTGAAGAGATGGTTGGCAAGCTAGGTTCATAAGTTTGGGCATTCGTTGGTACACGTACACATTTGGCAATTTATTTAGCAAGAAATGTATGATGACTATATACTTTGGATTAGTAGGCCTCGTGTTAGCCGCAAGTACTAATATGTGTCGTCAGAGGCGGACTTAAGATTCTATGTTATTAGGTAAACAATTTTTTTTAGGAGTATAAAGGAAAAAAGGCGAGCTAAAATTTACGATTTCATTAAAACTATAAGAAGACATGTATTTCTATTGACATATTAGTAGACTAATTGAAAAACGCAAAATTGCGGGACAAAGTTCATTTCAGAAAAATCGAGATTTTTAACGAAGAATTACACTAGGCGCCAAACATCCATCGGGTTGCCTTGAACCCTCGGAAACACCCGAGAACCCCCTAGGTCCAGGGACGGACTTATAGTGTAAGTATGGGGGGCCGGTGCCCCCCATGGCTAGCCGAAAAAGTTGAAATTTTAGTGTAATATTTATAAAATTTTGACCTTTTTTCGAAAGTGACCCCCACCCAAAACTCAAATTGCCCCCCACCCACATACTAAGACCTAACATTCAACGCTCTAAAGCCTTATAAACCCTTCATCTCTAAGTAAAAATACTCGATTTATCATTACGATTTTTTTTTTCGCATTTTGTTGTTATTGTCAAAAAAAAAAAAAAAAAAAAAAAAAAAAAAAAAAAAAAAAATTTGCCCCCCACATCCATTTTCCCTGGGTCCGTCACTGCCTAGGTCCGCCCATGTGTGTCGAAATGAAACTAAGCTCTCATATGGGAAGTAATGGATGGTTTGTGTCATGTTCATTATTTCCGCATTTCGCATTCTTAACCTTGAGATTTAAAGTTTAGAGCTGATGCAATCTTAAGTCGGAGTTTGTTGGGTAATTTTTGTTTTGCATGTCGGATACTGGTTTAATAATTCTTTTTATTTTCATAATCATAATAAATCAACACTTTAAATATGACCAGGGAGGTTTTTACAAGACATTTCTCTTAATTTTTGGTGACTAATCATGTTTATTTGTTGCCCAAGTCCCAATGAAATTTTATATGATTATATCCGATAAAAAAAGAATGATTATAATAGACAAAAACCGAACAAAACTTTTTTTTTTTTTTTTTTTTTTTTTTTTTTTTTTTTTTTTTTTTTAATTTTAGAACATCAATTTTTAACTATCTAATAATATTAACATCACAAATTTATCTCACATGTATTAAATAGGACTTGAACCCACAATCATTTAGTTGATGAGTTTCTCACATAACATGAGGTATCATTAGAATGCAAGGCTTTTTTTATAAAAGAAATAAAATAAAAAAACTTATGACTTTATGTCATTTAAGAGAAAAAAATAAATTACCATACAAACAAAAATGAGTAAATATGTGGGCGTGATTGTTCGTGGGTACGATAAGCAAATATAAAATGTGAATGATGTGGAACAAAATTACTTTGACTCGTTTGATCTCCTTAACTACAAGTGTACTCATACAAAAGTAAACGCATCAAACAATGATTATTAGTTTTATATTTTTTAATCCATTTGTTTATTAGATAGGGTATCTTTGACACTTAACAAGCACAAAATCAAGAGTAAATTGCAGAAATCGTCCTTGTGGTTTGAAAAAATTGCATGTATCGTCTCTGGTCTTCCATAATTGCAGGCGGCCTCCCTGTGGACAAACTATTGGTTCATTTTAGTCCCTGGCACTAACGATGGTTAGTCCTTCCCCGTTGTCTTTTCTCTTGTGGTCCCTTGTAACTGTTCTTCTTCGAACCCAGATTTCATCATTAAAAAAACAAAACAAGAACATTAAATGACTACTTGCATTATTTCTCGTTTGATCACACTAGAAACATTAAGACAACACCCTCAAATTACACTCACTACACAGACTCAAGATCCAAACGGCAACAACCCTAATGACGAAATCACCAGTCTTCATCTTAATCTTACTCATAATCACATTCACAGTAACTCATTTTCAATCGAAAACCCAACAGATCGGCACATTTTAGTACTATTAGATGACTTGGCCTTAAAGTCATCACATTCAATCTTCTTCAATTCGTTACAATCACGTGGTCATTCAGGGTAATCGAAACCCTCTTTCATTTATTGATTTCTTAATCAGTACATGAGCAAACTCAACATTATTTTTCACCTTCTGTTCTTACAAATTATTCCCAACTATAAATCACACATTTTGAAAACTATTGTGAATCACAAGTGCGATCCTTGGTTTGTGATATTCAAACCGAGCTGTCTTTAGAGAAGTTGTATCCGCCATGATTCTTCTCTGTTTGATTAGGGGTCAAGGATGAAGGTTTTGAGGTTTTGGTGTATTGGGATGATGATTTTGATACCGTTTTTTATGTGTGTTTGGGTTTGTTGCTGGGTTGTGATTTCTTTGTCAGTTTCTTGTGAGTTTTGTTGTTTATGGATAGATCGAAATCTGGGTTTGGGTTTGTTGATGGATGAGAGTGATGACTGTTGGATCGGTTTTCTTTTGTTTGACCAGATCTGATTATTGAGAGAGATGATGATAAGATTTTATGGGAGGTGATTTTTGTGTGAACGGTTTTAGGATTCGATTTTGGGTATAGCAGTTGTGAGGGTTGAGAGTGGTTAGTGATATTGGTGTTTGGATAATGTTTTTGGGATGAAGATTTTGATCCGTTTTTTTTTATGAGAGACGTTTACAGACCTGCATTTTAGTACTATTAGATGACTTGGCCTTAAAGATGCTCAAAACTTATGAAAGAAGATTCTCATTTGCCGCACGAGATGAAGGAACAGTTGAAACTAGTCCAAAATGGGGTGGAGGTATATTTGATTTCTGGGAAGATATTTCTTCAGCATACCTCTCGTTATTTTGTAGTTTTTGTGTTTCTGGATGGAATATGGAGAGACTCGGGTTTGGAAACATGTATGTCCACATCGCAACGTTTCTTCTCTTCTGTTTAGCACCTTTTTGGATATTTAATTTGGCTGCTATTAATATTGACAACGAAACTGCATGAGAGGCGTTGGGGGTTACTGGGATATTCCTATGTATATTTGGTTTGCTTTATGGTGGCTTTTGGAGAATTCGGATGAGAAAAAGATTCACTCTATCTGCATCTAACGCCTGTTGTGGTAAACCCGCTGTTACTGATTGTGCATTATGGCTCTTCTGTTGCTGGTGTACGCTTGCTCAAGAAGTCCGCACTGGAAATGCTTATGACATTAAAGAAGATAAATTTTACAAGAAACCTGAGGATGAAACTCATGAGATCCAATGTGGTGGTGGAGGGTGGTGGTGATGGTTGTGTGGTGGTAGAGGGTGGTGGTGGTGGTGGGAGTAAAAGGATAGTAAAAAAGGACCACAAGAGGAAAAGACACAAATGCCCTTAAAGTAGTATCAATTAACGGGAAAGGACTAACCATCGTTAGTGCCAGGGACTAAAACGAACCAATAGTTTGCCCACAGGGAGGCCGCTTGCAATTATGGAAGACCAGGGACGATACATGAATTTTTTTCAAACCACAAGGACGATTTCTGCAATTTACTCCAAAATCAATGTTTGATTTTGGACACCTTTCATATCCACAAAAGTTAAGTAAGTCTCGTGTGCACTTACATCAGAGATAAATAGCTGATTGTGAGTCGGTTCAGACTACCGGATATCAACGTTGTGCCACTTACACTGTTATTATTGCTATACAAATTATGGTGCGTTTGGTTTGTAAGTGGTATTGAAATTGGATTCGGATTTGGGAAAGGTTTAAAAGAAAAAGATGAGAGAGAAATATATATAATATATTAATTATATATATTTAAAGTTAAGATATTGAAATTAAAAATATAATTAAAACTAAAAATAGGAGAGAGAAGAAAAAAATATATTAAATTTGTGGCTATAAATGTTGGATGTGCAATAATTATGTGGGAATCATGCAAAAGTTGACAATATATAGTGGAATCATTTTATTGGATAAATCCATTACTTGAATTCCATTTAGGTACACCAAACAATAATTTATGTCTATGATTGTATTCCATGAATCCAAACACCTCAAACCAAACGCACCCTTAGTGTCTTTTGAATTAGGGACCGTCATTAAATAACTGTTTTGATCAAACAAAATCTTTTTTTTTTTAGTTACAAGCATGTCGTTAGTTGATGCGAGAATTGTAACCTTCGCAAAAGGTTTTACAATCCTGCAGGCAGTGTACCTGATCGCTGTAGTGTAGTATAGGTAGGTCCGGGGGATTGATCGTTCTCTAGGGGAATAGAGTCGTTAGGTCAAGATGTATGACGAGATAGGTCTAGAGATGAGGGATGATTCTTTTTGTCTTTTTATTATTTTTTATAAAGCAAGCAAAAATCTCGGTTTTGAATGAGTGGGCGGAATTAGTTGCTAGTTAACTAACCCAAAAACTAATAACTATAAAATTAAATAAAACTAATTAAAACAGAAAATAAAAGTGGTGACTACTTATGAGAGGAAAGCGTGTTTACTTAGATATAATTACTCCCTAGTTATCTCCTACTGATTTGTTGAATTGTCACGTCCTTGTTTTAGTTGAAGCGTTGTATTCCTTAATATTGGTCGTGGGGAGGTGCCGAAGTCCCCAACTCTATGAGTCTTAGTCTCCCCCAAATCTCTTAAAGTCTATTAAGTTATCCAGGATCTACAAGCCGCAAACCACGCAATAAATACAACGAGAAAAACCAATAGTGCACTCTACGGTTGCGTTTCTAAGACGTTCAAGCTAGTTACATATAAGAGGTTAGCCAGTTTTCTTAGCCTAACGCGAGGCATTCAACTAAACAAGAGACAACAAATCAATATTCAATAACTAGGTTTCACTAGATTTAAGCAAACACAAATAAACTTAAGCTATCATGTTAAAGTAAAGAAAAGATAAACACATAATCAAACTATACATAGACATAACGGATTATTAAAGGGATAACTTATCTTTATTGAAACATGAAGTTCAAAGGCTGTAAAAGCCTTACAATGGTAGCAAAAATCGTCTAGGGTTTCCCTCTCCAAAGTGTTACACGAATTAATGAAAAAATGCTAAAGTATATATAAGTTTACAATCCTGACGGTGTCACCTTATAGGTAGTGACGCCGTCAGCTCACCGCATCTAGGGTTTCGTCTTGTGCAAGTCGCCATTATGACGGCGTCAGGATTGGCATGAGGCTGTCACTTGTTAATTCTTCTGGGCCGTCTCTTTATAGCTTAAAACGTGACTCCCATCTTCAATATGTACCTGACGACGTCAGGTTTAAAACCTTCAAAATTCTCTGAGGCGTCACTTGATAAACTGTTGTTCCCGTTACACGGTTAAAACTAACTACAAAGTTAAGCTAACCGTGTTTCATAGCTTAGTAATGTATTGATTAACTTGACATATAAGTAAAAACGTAAAGGATAAAAGACAAGAGTTTTTCAACGTTTAAATTCTTATTAGAAGTTAATCAAAAGAATCTATACCCAAGTGTTTGCGGATAAAACACTTGGGATTGAAATTACAGGTATGGTATTGTCTCCTCTCTAAAATTAAGCTAAGCTTAAGTGGCAACTATAAGGAACCACTGAGCTATCTCAGGGACAAGGTTGCTCTTTGGAGGAGTAAAAGTGGTTTGTGAATGCCTAAGCATTAATTGCACAAACTTGTCCACTTTTACTCCATCTTATGATCCTATTTATAGACAAGTATATGAGCAACTGTTAAGTACAAGACAAAAGATGACCTAAGCTAATCAGGACCAAATACTGAGGTATTTTGTCACTGTTACAAGAACCTATTTTGGGTATAGCACAATAGTGCTTTTTGAGTAGTAGTGATGACACTGTTCTTGTTATAAATCCTTTCAGGGAAAGTTTGACCTTAGAGTGATAAGGACTGTTGGGAATTATTGAAGAACAGACTAAAGTCTGCTGATGTATTAGTTAAGTCTGTTAGCTTAGTTAAGTCTGCCAGTACATAGTTAAGTCTGGCAAACATAGTTAAGTCTGGTGACTATTATTAGTTAAGTCTGTTTATGTTTAATAGCAGAGTTAGTTAGCTATATGTTAGGAAAGGATATATACGTATTAGTTATCTTATTAGAAGATATGTTTATCCTTTCACACGTTTTGTAACATTAGGGTTTCCTTAGAGTATAAAAGGAACCCTACGGCATTATGTTTAGTGTGACATTGTGATAATTGAAAGTTAATAGTAATACGAAGTTAGTTATTATCATTGTGTTCTTCATACTTGTTGCTTGTTAAGATTCCGCATTAACAATCAATACACTGTTAAGAGTTTCTCATATAGATTAATTTGGATTTATTCAAGTTATCTATTGTCTTACACATGCTATTTAGATCCATAAACATTGGACCTACAAGTGGTATCAGAGCCTATAAAGGGACTCTGAGTAAGAAGAAACACAAACCACAAACACTCATTCACTCCAAAATTTTGCACAATGTCTCAACCGGCCAATGATGAGTACTCAACTCATCTTAGTGATGATGAAGTTTCAAACCATGATGATGATGCATCAGACACCAGTAGACCTAAACAACAACAATAAAACATCCCTGCAACAACCACTATCTCAAACATCAAACTCCCAATTTTGAAAAAGGAGGAGTATGATATCTGGGCCATGGAGATGGAGCATTACCTTGAGTATATTGATAATGATGTATGGAAGGTGATTCAGAATGGAAACTCAAAGAAGAGGATCTCTGTTGGTAAGGATGGTGTTGTTAGAGTGCTTCCACCAGTCTCTGCTGCAGAGATTCATGCTGTGGAAAAGGAAAGGAAGGCAAGAACCATCTTACTGATGGCACTTCCCAAGGAGCATTTAAGAAGATTTCATGGAATGGATGATGCTAAGGAGATTTGGGAAGCAATCAGAACAAGGTTTGGAGGAAATGCTAATTCAAAGAAGATGCAGAAAGTTGTTCTCAAACAACAGTTTGAAGCATTCACTGTGACCAGTTCTGAAGGATTGGAAATGGGTATGACAGGTTCCAACATCTCCTCTCACAGTTGGAAGCTCATGGTGCTGCTGTATCTACTGAAGATGCAAATCATAAGTTTCTCAGATCTTTGCCAAAAGAATGGTCAAATCTGGCAATGAGCATGAGAATGAAAGAAGATGTTGACACTTTGTCAATTGATGATTTGTACAATAATCTAAGGGTTTTTGAACATGAAATCAAAGGTGTTTCAAAGGCATCTTCAAGTTCTGCTAATGTTGCTTTTGTCTCCCAAAGCAAGAGCAGTACTAGCAAAGTTAATTCTGGTAGCTATGATACTTCTTCAAGCAATACGAAAGAAAGAGAAGTTCCTGCTGGTTTTGCTGATGAAGTCATCTATTCACTGTTTGTAAAGAGATCAGAAGACAAGGACCTCATTAATGAGGATCTTGAACAGATAAATGATGTAGACATTGAAGAGATGGACATAAAGTGGCAGATAGCAATGATTGCTCTTAGAGTGAAGAAGTTCTACAAGAAAACTGGAAGAAATATCAGATTTGATGGAAAGACAGCAGTTGGTTTTAATAAGAAGAATGTTGAATGTTATAGGTGCCACAACACTGGTCACTTTGCTAGGGAGTTCACAGCAAAGGTGACTACTGATGGGAAGAAGAAGAAAGATTCAGACTCTCAAGAAGCAGACAAGCTAGAGAAGAGTCAAATGGGTATGCTGACTTTGGAAACTGGTGCTGTTAACTGGGGAGAACACACAGATGAAGAAACAGAACCAAATCATGCATTCATGGCTATTGGCTCCAATACTGAGGTATCCTTGTGTTCTAAAACATGCATGAAATCATATAATAGTCCTAAAGCATTGTGTGATGAGCAAATGCAACAGATAGGTGATCAGGAAGCTAAAATACTTGCTCACACTAATGCTGTTAAGACCTTAGAAGCTCAAGTCGTCACTTATCAAAACAGCAATTAACCTTAAATGAAAAGCTTACATTTCAAGCCAATGAAATCTATGAAAAAGATGAAAAGCTTAAAAAATATAGGAGAATTGGAATGAAAGCTGTAAAAGATAAGGAAGAATTGCAGAAAAGAATAGACACGTGGACTAAGTCTGCTAAAAATCTGGATAGATTAATAGATTCTGGTATGAGCTCTACTTGCAAAATTGGTCTAGGATATGAAATAAAATCAGATAGTGAGATTTTAAGTTATGAGGAAGAAATGGAAAGAACTGTGTTCACTAGTACAACTGATGACTTTGCTGATAAACCTATATACAATAGATTCTCAAAAACTGACAACTTCAAAGGAGTTCCACCTCCATTAAATGGAGATTACACTCCTCAACCAGAAAAAGAGTTTGATGGGTCTTTGTATGTTTATGGTAAGAAGGGACCTCAAAAGCCTCAAACAAGTATCTCAGATGACAAATCCAGTAAGTATTCTACCTGTCAATCTGATGACAGTGAAGGGTCCATTGGAAATGTCTCTGAGCATTCTGAATCAGAACCAGAAAATGTACCAAAAGAGGTGTCTAAGTCTAAACCTGTTAAGATTAGTAAACCAGTTGTGTCTGCACCAAAACCTATAACAGTGGAACTGATTTCGGTCAATTTAATTCCAAAAGTTAACACACAAAAGGTGAATTTATGTGAAAACCCCAGGTTCGTTTTCCCGTGAAGGTGTGAATGGAATTTCGTGTTTTCGGAACGTGAAACGTGTCGTGAATGGATATAAAAAGTGAGAGATTTTGATTTTTACACTACGAATGATCGAATATCAAATAAAAACAACTAATAAAGCTACGAGTACAAATAATCTAAGCATACGAAATCTAAAACGAACATTTAAATTAAAAACGTACGTTACGAATTTTAAAAAAAAAACGTAAATAAAAGTGATTTTCTAAATTTTAAAAGCTAAAAATATAAAAATAATTTTTCTAAACTCTAAATATAAAAAGAAAATTTTGGAAAAAAGAAAAATATTTTTTTGACTTTTTAATAATTTTTTATAAATTAAAAACTATTTAAACTATTTTAAATTTCTAAAAATACTAAAACTAATTTTAAAAATCTAAAATTTTTTTCTAAAATACTTAATACTAAACTTGAGCTATGAAAAATATAAAAAGTGAAAATGCTTTTTTAAATAAGCTGAAAATAAGCAATAGCTAACAATAAGCTAAAAAGAAAAAAATAAAAATAAAAGGGTTTTAAATAAAATTTTGTAAAGTTTAACTAAAAAGGGATTAAGAGTGTAGTGGTAAGATTGCTTGTGTTTGTGCTAACTGTCCTGGGTTCGAACCCCCGGACTGTCAAAAAAAATTTTTTTTTTTTTTTTTTGCTATTTGTTTTTTTTTTTTTTTTTTTTTTCTTTTTCTTTCTTTGACAAAAAACTTTAAACTTCAACAAACATGTAAACTTCAAATCATAAACTCAGAACACAAACTGATTGTTAAAAACTGATCCAAATCCAACTCAAACAAAAACATTCACCACACAATCTGCTATTTCTATCTTGTCTAAATATATTCAACGATTTAGTAGTTCTTATCAGTAACAAGCAAAACTAAGTTTACTGATGACCCCTTTTTTCTCATTCAAAATGAATTCAAAAAAGGAATTCACAAAAGATAAACCTTAGAACCTTAACAACAAATCCAAGAGAACAAGATTTAACCCAAATAAACACAAACACAAACAATAAACACAAATAATGATTCTAACACTAACTATGATAAACACAAACACAAACAAAATGCACATAAACAAAACGCAGGCAAATGACTGAGTACTTAAACTAAGCAGCAACACAACAAGAACAATATAAAATAAGCAGCAACGCGAGTATTTTTTTTTTTTTTTTTTTTTTTTTTTTTTTTTTTTTTTGCGATAACTATATAAAATAAGCAGCAACAACAAGAACAACTTACTAACTTATCAAAAATAAGCAACAACAAGAATAAACTAAGCAGAAATTAAGCAGTAATCTAAACAATAAACTTCGACTTAAATTAAATTAAAAAGTAAAGTTACAACCGAACTAAAAAAAACAAATTACCTTAAATTAGCTAAACTAAACCTACATTTCTGAAAATAAACTACAACTAAAAAAATAAAAACATACCGAAAGAAGCTAAAATAAAACCTCGAAAAGAAAAAAAAGGAGTCGGCTGCTACTCGACTATTTATATAGAAAAATTATCAAAACCCTAATTCGAGTGTGCTTGTTGTGTGAGAGTGTTCCCTTGATGCGGTTTGTGCTTCTTTGTAGACCCTTGGATTAAACGTGCTCCTCACAACTTTGAATCTTGATCGTTAATCTATCTTGAAGCCTCGGATTGATGAGGTGGAGTGGGGGGGGGGGGGACCAAGACAAGGTCATGTGGGTGTTTGTCTGGTTGTGGTGAGGTGGAGAGGGGAGATTAGCGGTTGATGTGGGCGGTTAGGGGCGGTAATTTAGGTGAAGAAGAAGAAGAGTGGTGTGAGTTAGGGATTTTGACCGGTTTGATTTGGGGATTTGACCAAATCATTATCCGGTGTTTAGTTTTAACTAGGGTGGGTCGGGTTTTGGTTTTAGAGGTGTGGGCCGGTGTTTTTGAGTTTATAATGTGTTGTGGGCTTTTAGATGTGGGTTGGGGTTTTTTTAGATGTGGGTTGGGGTTTTTTGAGGTATAAGGGTATAATTTAGTTTTTGGGTTTAGTTGTTTGTGGTTTTTTTTAGATCCGGTTGTGTGGTTTGTAAGGGGTAGATTTAAGTTTAGTTTTAGGGACCAAAAGTAATAATCTTGAAACTCCAAGGACCATAATTGCCATTTCTTCAAATTTCATCCAAGGGTAATTTTTGCCAAGTAAAAATAATCCAAGGGTCATTCTTCAAAAATATTATCTTTGACGAAATTTTCCCCGGCTTCGGTTCTATAAATCTCTTTTCCACGTCTCGTGCTCATTTTCTCGGATTTTGCTTGATTTTGTCCTTTTTTCATGATATCCGTACCTGCATCGAAACAAACACAAAAACAACATATATTTGGCATATTCGGTCAGTTTTTGGTCTATTTGGTCTGTTTAAATAGGTAAAAGGTATGTGTAATTTAACACATACCAAAATTCCCCCAGACTAAGATATTGCTGTGTCCTCACGCAATGTTATAAAAACACGTTTTTAAAACCAAAAATTTCTAATCTCTTTTTACTAACTTTGAGAAGTAGCAAAATTTTCAAAAGAGATTAAGAAATCTTAAGTTCTAAAAACTCCCCGATTTTCCTTTTATTCTATTTTTGTATTTTCCTCTAAATCAAGTGACGGCTTTGTTGACAATCATTATCTCACGATAACTTTTAGGGTCATCGAGTAGGAAACACGACTCATAAAGAAGTGACCATACGGATAAAATTCGTCGTCCCTGATTTTTCACGAGCCCCCAAACTAAGCGTAAAAAACGAAATCACTGTCTATTTATAAGTTAGATGCCGACACTACCCATAGAAGTTACTTGTGTAATTACCTCTTGCTCCCATTTTTCCTAATTTCCTCTATTTATTTTATTTTTGTGAGAAATGAATTTCTTCATATTCTCGTTTTGATAAGTTTTAGTGCCGATAAAGATACTAAATTAAGACGCTAAGTAGTTTTCAATCTTCTCTCGAGAACCGTTGCTTTGAAAATGAGGTCCACATCAAAGTTTTTATTTATATTTTTGACTTTTTCTATTTTTCTTTCATCATTTTTTTTTCATTTTTTCATTTTCATTTTTTTTTTTTTTTTTTTTTTTTGGCTTGCGTACCCTAAACGACGGACCTTCACGGTTTAAATCCAAGACCTTACACTTTCCGGCATAAAGGATCCAAGGGCCGTTACAACGGAGAGTTCCAAGACTCTAGACATTCCTGAAATGAGGATCCAAGGTGGTTAGACCAAGACCTCACACATTCCTGAACTAGAGGTCCAAGGGCCGGTGCAAGAGGGTAGCCAAGACCTAAACGCCTTCCGGAAATAAGGATCCAAGGCCCGATCTCGAATCCGTAGCTTAGAGCACTTAACTTATTATTATTAAACTTATTTATTAAGGAACCTTGATGTGTACCCAATTTTCAAAACAAGGATTCTTTTAAGAAGACCAAGAACTAATCATCGGCAAAACCTAACATCTTTAATTATTCTTACAGATATATTTAGTGAAACAATTTTGTGGGAGCAAAAGGCCACAAGTAACTTCGATGAGCTCTAAAGAGAACCAACTACTCCACGCTTAGCAACTAACTCCTAAATAAACTCTATCATTTCTCGTTCTTCGCAAATTTAAAATTTTAAATAATAAGATCCGCGAATGCTTAGCCTTATAATCAAGCCATGCATATATAAATTCGATACGGGAACTTGCAAACTCTTGAAAAGAATTCGCATTTTATAGCTCCTTGTGTAAAAGACTAGCACGAGCTTATAGATTATAAATGGTTAAGGAGACAAGCTAGGGCTCAACACGCCCGATCAAGTCAGAATTTTATTCCTACTCTCACCAGCGGAAAGTCAACAAAAATGTCAAAATTTATTATATTTTTGCAAAAATTTTTTAAATTTTTCTCATTTTTTTGGATTTTTTTCAAATTTTGAGGAAAAAACGGGGGTTGCGAGAGAAAACGGCAAAAATGCAAGGCAAAAATCAAATCGAAAGATTACCCCCCCAGACTAAAACGAGACATTGTCCTCAATGTCTTAAAGGTAAGGGTTCTCCTACATAAATCTAAGGCCGTTTATGAATTATACCAAAGATAAACGTAAAACGATAAGATTAAGGATATCGGATGAGCAACGAATGATGAAACTCGGGTGGAGAGAAGCAGACCACGAGCACGAGAGTCTTCATCAATCGGGCTAACCTGGACATACACAAACAACCACGAAACACAAGAAATGAAAGAGGAAGCCCTCCTCACGTCACTTATTAGAGAGAAAATAGAAATAAGATAGAAGGATAAGCATGGGGTGCCTCCCACGAAGCGCTTGTTTAGTATCGAGTCGGAAAGCTTAGACTCGCCCCGAATTCATTTGTCCTTGGGGGAGCATGTGGAAAAAGAAATCTCCATCGGACTTTCGTTCAAGATGTTTGGATAAACACTGAAGCATACGAAAGTTCCACTCCGATGAGATACCCGCGGTATTTTTAGAAAGAAGAACCAGAAATGGTAATACCGGGGTCAAAGATGGTATCCTCACTCCCGAAGGAGTGAAGGATGGGAGAAGCCACAGCATATGTGATGAAGAGCATAAAGATTTTGATGATTATCATGCAAAGCTCTTCATCATCAAAAGAAGTTTTGTCAAAAGTCTTGGGCGGGAGGGTCGTGATGAAATCTTCATGAGAAGGTACACCTCCCCCCAGACTAGTATCTTCCTCCAGATCAAAATAGAATTTATCATATTCTGGAGGAGATATCAAAAGAGAGAGTTCATCGGAGAACTCCTCGTGATAAAGATCATTCAATTCAAAACGAAATGAATCATATTCGGGAGGAGAGATATGAGCATGAGAAGTGGTACTGCCACTACTCGTCTCCTCCGAATGATCAATATCAAAGAAGAAGGCTTCAAAAGCCGGGATAGAGAAATCAGAATGAGAAGTGGGATTGCCACTACTCTCAGCATCAAATATGAAACTCTCATATTCGGGAAAAGCATCCTTGAGCTCGAGCTCCAAAGGATCTAACGGCTTTTCTTCAAAAATAACTTCTTTAACTTCTTCCGGGGGAAAGGAAAATGGTTCATCAACTTTCATTTTTAATAACGAGACATCTTCCCCGGATCAAGATAAGAATCATCAATTTTCGGAGAAATTGAATCTTCTTTAAGACAAGCATCGATCTCTTCCAAGATAGGATCACTTCCCTCAACCGGCGTGAGGGAAGGGGAAGAGTCGGAAATGATAGGTGGAGTGGGATTGCCACTCGGAGGTTCATCTGATATTTGAAGATCTGCAGGGGCACACTCCTCGTCATCAACGTCGCCGATCTTATGCTTAAAATATAAAGCTCTTATAACTTGCCACCGCTCTTCTTCTAATAATTCACCCATAGTTCTTGTATCCTCCTGCTTTTCAACAGGTGCGACAGCAACTGGTGAACTACTACAAAGCTTCTGCTGGACGGGAGTGGCTGCAGCTGACGAACTCTCACAAACTCCCCACGTAGAATCCTCATCATCGTCATCATCGTAAACAAAAGTTTGACAATATTGGGAGCTTACTCTAGCTGCTTGTTCTTCCGCTAGAAGTTCTCCATAAGTTTTCTGACGAGGTTCTTCATGGGGAAGTCTTTTACTAAGAAATTCCTTAAGTTCATTTAGTGCATTTTGAAAATCACGGAGAATTTCTGGATTGATAGGCTGAGGTGGTGTTTGAATCGTTTCATACTGTGGAGGTTGGTCATGATAAGAATAATCATAATTGTTATAAGGACCACGCTCATAGACAAGCGGATTCCTCGTTTGACAATCAGAGTTATAGTGAGGACCTCCACAGTACTCACAACAATATGATTGTTGTGACTGATTCGGTGAATTATGTGGATAATGGTCATAACCGAAGTTTTGATTACATGGAACTTGCTCATAGACAAACATGTTCCCTGTTTGACAATCAAAACCCGGGTGAGGACTACCTCCACAATACTCACAAGAGTATGTCTCCATCTGGTGTTGTGGGGGCTGGTTGAAAAAGTCGGTTGTTTCTTGGTAGGAATAAGGATTTTGGTCATAGACAAACCCGTTTCCCGATTCCACCATGCTACAACCGGGACAATTCCCGCCATTTGGAGGACCTCCACACCATTGACAACCATAATGGTACGATGAAGACATAGAGAAGAGGAATTAAACGGATAGAGGGATAAGAAATAAAGAATCAAACGGATAAGAGGATTGAGAAGAATATTTTTGGATTTTTAAAATTTTGAAACATTGAAAATCACAAAAAAAAAAGGAAAAATAATTTGGAGAAGAAAATCTTTTTGGGTTTTCAAGGTTTTTCAATTTTTTTTTTGATTTTTGATAAAAAATATTCACAAGATATATACGAAACTTCACGAGGAAGGTTCTTCAAGACACGAATCGAAAAACGGAATCACGAACTCACTTCAACCTTCCCCGGCAGCGGCGCCAAAAATTGATTTCGGTCAATTTAATTCCAAAAGTTAACACACAAAAGGTGAATTTATGTGAAAACCCCAGGTTCGTTTTCCCGTGAAGGTGTGAATGGAATTTCGTGTTTTCGGAACGTGAAACGTGTCGTGAATGGATATAAAAAGTGAGAGATTTTGATTTTTACACTACGAATGATCGAATATCAAATAAAAACAACTAATAAAGCTACGAGTACAAATAATCTAAGCATACGAAATCTAAAACGAACATTTAAATTAAAAACGTACGTTACGAATTTAAAAAAAAAAACGTAAATAAAAGTGATTTTCTAAATTTTAAAAGCTAAAAATATAAAAATAATTTTTCTAAACTCTAAATATAAAAAGAAAATTTTGGAAAAAAGAAAAATATTTTTTTGACTTTTTAATAATTTTTTATAAATTAAAAACTATTTAAACTATTTTAAATTTCTAAAAATACTAAAACTAATTTTAAAAATCTAAAATTTTTTTCTAAAATACTTAATACTAAACTTGAGATATGAAAAATATAAAAAGTGAAAATGCTTTTTTAAATAAGCTGAAAATAAGCAATAGCTAACAATAAGCTAAAAAGAAAAAAATAAAAATAAAAGGGTTTTAAATAAGATTTTGTAAAGTTTAACTAAAAAGGGATTAAGAGTGTAGTGGTAAGATTGCTTGTGTTTGTGCTAACTGTCCTGGGTTCGAACCCCAGGACTGTCAAAAATTTTTTTTTTTTTTTTTTTTGCTATTTTTTTTTTTTTTCTTCTTTTTTCTTTCTTTGACAAAAAACTTTAAACTTCAACAAACATGTAAACTTCAAATCATAAACTCAGAACACAAACTGATTGTTAAAAACTGATCCAAATCCAACTCAAACAAAAACATTCACCACACAATCTGCTATTTCTATCTTGTCTAAATATATTCAACGATTTAGTAGTTCTTATCAGTAACAAGCAAAACTAAGTTTACTGATGACCCCTTTTTTCTCATTCAAAATGAATTCAAAAAAGGAATTCACAAAAGATAAACCTTAGAACCTTAACAACAAATCCAAGAGAACAAGATTTAACCCAAATAAACACAAACACAAACAATAAACACAAATAATGATTCTAACACTAACTATGATAAACACAAACACAAACAAAATGCACATAAACAAAACGCAGGCAAATGACTGAGTACTTAAACTAAGCAGCAACACAACAAGAACAATATAAAATAAGCAGCAACGCGAGTATTTTTTTATTTTATTTTTTATTTTTTATTTTTTTTTTTATTTTTTTTTTGCGATAACTATATAAAATAAGCAGCAGCAACAAGAACAACTTACTAACTTATCAAAAATAAGCAACAACAAGAATAAACTAAGCAGAAATTAAGCAGTAATCTAAACAATAAACTTCGACTTAAATTAAATTAAAAAGTAAAGTTACAACCGAACTAAAAAAAAACAAATTACCTTAAATTAGCTAAACTAAACCTACATTTCTGAAAATAAACTACAACTAAAAAAATAAAAACATACCGAAAGAAGCTAAAATAAAACCTCGAAAAGAAAAAAAAGGAGTCGGCTGCTACTCGACTATTTATATAGAAAAATTATCAAAACCCTAATTCGAGTGTGCTTGTTGTGTGAGAGTGTTCCCTTGATGCGGTTTGTGCTTCTTTGTAGACCCTTGGATTAAACGTGCTCCTCACAACTTTGAATCTTGATCATTAATTCATCTTGAAGCCTCGGATTGATGAGGTGGAGTGGGGGGGGGGACCAAGACAAGGTCATGTGGGTGTTTGTCTGGTTGTGGTGAGGTGGAGAGGGGAGATTAGCGGTTGATGTGGGCGGTTAGGGGCGGTAATTTAGGTGAAGAAGAAGAAGAGTGGTGTGAGTTAGGGATTTTGACCGGTTTGATTTGGGGATTTGACCAAATCATTATCCGGTGTTTAGTTTTAACTAGGGTGGGTCGGGTTTTGGTTTTAGAGGTGTGGGCCGGTGTTTTTGAGTTTATAATGTGTTGTGGGCTTTTAGATGTGGGTTGGGGTTTTTTTAGATGTGGGTTGGGGTTTTTGAGGTATAAGGGTATAATTTAGTTTTTGGGTTTAGTTGTTTGTGGTTTTTTTTAGATCCGGTTGTGTGGTTTGTAAGGGGTAGATTTAAGTTTAGTTTTAGGGACCAAAAGTGATAATCTTGCAACTCCAAGGACCATAATTGCCATTTCTTCAAATTTCATCCAAGGGTAATTTTTGCCAAGTAAAAATAATCCAAGGGTCATTCTTCAAAAATATTATCTTTGACGAATTTTCCCCGGCTTCGGCTCTATAAATCTCTTTTCCACGTCTCGTGCTCATTTTCTCGGATTTTGCTTGATTTTGTCCTTTTTTCATGATATCCGTACCTGCATCGAAACAAACACAAAAACAACATATATTTGGCATATTCGGTCAGTTTTTGGTCTATTTGGTCTGTTTAAATAGGTAAAAGGTATGTGTAATTTAACACATACCAGGAACCTAGTTATGTCTCACACATAAAAACTCCTAGGCAACATGTTAAAAGTCAAGAGTCACCCAAGGTTGATAGAATGAAAAGAGAACTAGGAAAAGGTTACTCTTTTACTCAGAAAAGATGTTTTGTTTGTGGTAGCCTTAGTCATTTAATCAAAGATTGTGATTTTCAGTTCTAAATAACTGCCTGTGATCAGATAAACCCATTCAAAGGGCTTTCTTGACAGGGTTTCCAGCTCGTGGCAGTTGTTGCCTCTAACACAAGTGTTAGATTCACGTTTGCTCGCTGTTCTTTCTATCAGATGTCCTTAGACTAACTCATTATACCAATACAAGTATAAAATGATAGAAAGTGAGTTAATTCAGTTACTATCTGACTAACTGAGCCATCAATTCAATATAGAACATCATAATAAGTTTCAAGAAAGAAGCTTTAAAGAATTAATTAACTTAGGTATAAACCTTTGTTAGTGAATTCCCAAACTCTGTCCATCATTAACCTATTATGTCTGCAACTTGAACCACCATTGTGCTGCTTACACAATGCACTAGAGATACCCTTTGTGCTTCCAATTCCAAGATCAAGACAAAAGCTTTCAATTTCAGGATAAGGTCATGATCTTTGTTTTGTCATTATCAACTTTAGCACCTGAAATTGTTAGTCCAAAACCAAGAGAACAAAGTGCAAAGCACTTGCCTTATAACAGTATAAAAATTTGACTAACAGTATAAACCAAACAGTCCAACCATTCTGTTTGTAATTATTTTTCTGTTATTTATTTTCTGTTAATTTTAATTATCGTAATTTGGATTTTATTAATAAAAGTGTAACCGTTTCCCTACACAAAACCACCTAATACTAAATCAATAACTGATGAACAAAACAACCTAATACTAAATCAATAACTGATGAACAAAACAACCTTATACTAAACTATAACCGATCAACACATTAATTCTAAAAAATTACATTTTTCTCCTTCATTTTCATTTGTTGTTTTAATCCAAATTTTTTATCAAATAAGTTCTAAAATAAAATAAAATAAAATACCATGGTTTTAATCCTAATAAAATAAAACCCATGGTTTTAATCTTAATTTTTTATCATTTTTTTTAGTTAAATCAAATTTAAGTGAAGAAACTAAAATAAAAACATAAATAATGAACTTACCATTTGTATTCATCTTTTTCGAGCACAAATTTCTATGTTTTAATCGCTAAATTTGATCGGAATGAAACACTAGATAGATCCCCAAATTTTGATTGGAATGAAACCCTAAATAGATCCCAAATTTTGATCGGAATTTAACCCTAGATATATCCCCAAATTTTGATCAGATTTAGAGAAAGAAATAGTTCCAAGATTTTTGCAGAATAGAAATGATAGAATGAGATGGTGGAGAGAGAGAGGGGTGATTAAATGTATTGGTTTTGTTTATTTACATTTTTACCCCCTTATACAAAGGACACGCATGTGTTTTTACCCTTTTTAAATCCCGACCGTGGGATTGTTTGGTAGGGTGATCTGACGGTTTAAATTACTTTTTACGCTTTTTAAACTATGTTCCCTTTTCCGCCGATCGCAACTCTTACAACCTAAACATACTAAAAACTAGAAGGCCACTGCATGCAACTAAAATTTTGAAGCTACTTTATGAAACTATGTGAGTATATTAAATTGCTATCTTGAAGGCTATTGCATGCAACTAAAAATGTAAATATACTAAAAATTCCTACTTTATACTAGTCCACTAGTTCAACTGTGTGAAACTAAAAAGTTGACTATTATTATTGTTTAGTTTTTTTTTTCTATACATGAAGGCTACTGAGTTTATAATTTATACATCTCTGAATATGTTTTTTAGTTTTGTTTTCACACGCCTCAATTTTTTAGTGGTTATTAACTTGTGCATGTTGTCAAATTAAAAATAATAAGCCTAATTAAGTAATCAAATAACTTTAAGCCGTAAATTAAAACAAAGAAACATGATTGACCCGAATTACCCGACCCGAAATAACACGACGCGATAACAACCACAAATCAAGAGCCCGATTACTTATCAGGTCGGGTTGCATGTCACTTTTAAAAATCAAAAACCGATTCCACCCGCCCTGATGACCCGATAACACCCTTAATTGTGACTACAAAAAAAATAATCAAAGTAACTTAACCTCATGTTATGTTAAGAAAAAAAGAATATAATTAGAACCTCAAATTTAGTATGATTCTTTAAACAGGATTGATATCATGACCTCAAGTTTTGATGTAAAAGAAAAATAGAACCTCAAGCTCTATTATGATTATCTAATTAGAATCAAATAACACAACACGCAATTGTATTGTTTTTAGAACATCAAATCAATTAAAAAAAATTCACTCAACGTTAAGGATGGAAATCAATTAAAAAAAAAATCACTTTTTTTTTGGAAGGTGACTTTCAATTTTTTTGGGTTGGAGTCACACCCGCCTTATCGGCAGGCCCTGATCCACCACATACCCAGACTATGCTGTCTGAACCGGGTCCACGCTGGCGTAGTGGGGACTATTAATGGCTTCCTCCCGAAAACCGTACCGCCTCCACACGAGTTTTCCTCGCTGGAGTAACGGCCGGATGAAAAAAAAATTCACTTACACCCCCTAAAACGGGTATTATAGCCGTTATATTTATAAAAAAAATTCAATTACACCCCCTCAACGTTAATAACGGCTAGTTTGCCTAAAAATAATAAAAAAAATATTTTAAACCATTTTACCACCACTATAAATACCAACTAAACACACAATTTTTTTTCACACTTCCACTACTCAATCTCAAGTTTATATACTTCCTCTATAACAAAAAAAAACCTTGTTCATTCACAATGGATCCAAATTAAAGTGATGAATTACCTCGGCACTGGTCAGACGTAGATGACGAAACTGACTTTGATTTTATGATGGCTGCGTACGAATATCAGCAACACTTAGAACAAGAAGCAGCTCATCCTCAGGTGGCTCGTACCCACATATTTCGTGAACGTGAGCTTGCCGAAGAACGTTTGCTTAACGACTATTTCATTAAAGGTTGTAAGTATACGAACCGTAATTTTCGTAGAAGGTTTCGTATGAGCCGGAAACTATTTCTAGAAATAGTCGAAGGTATTGAATCTTATACTTCCGATCCTCTTCCAGATCATTTTAAATACTTTAGTGCAGGACCCGACGCTACGGGTCGAATGAGTATAAGTGTTCTTATGAAGTGTACATCTGCCATACGCCAATTGGCATACGGCAGCTCACCCGATGCGTTTGATGAGTATTTGCAAATGGGTGAGCGTACTTCACGTGATTGTCTTGATAATTTTAACAAGTGCGTTATGGATTTATTTATGCCGGAGTATTTAAGAAAACCAACATGGGCCGACATTCAAAGTATTTATGAAAAACACGAGACGTGGCATGGTTTTCCGGGAATGCTTGGTAGCATTGATTGCATGCATTGGGCGTGGAAAAATTGTCCGGTGGCTTGGCAAGGGCAATTTGGTAGGGGTGATAAAAAATACCCAACAATAATGCTTGAAGCTGTTGTTTCGCAAGATTTATGGATTTGGCATGCATTTTTTCGGGATGGCGGGGGCAAATAACGATATTAATGTTTTAGATAACTCTCCGTTATTCGATGACATTCTTGCTAACGAAGCCCCAAGAGCACCTTATATGGTAAATGGAACCAGGTACGAATAGGGATATTACTTAGCTGACGGAACTTACCCACAGTGGGCAACTTTCGTCAAATCCTTCTCAGCAACAACTGACGAAAAACATGGTTATTTTAAAAGGAAACAATAAAGTGCATGAAAGGATGTCGAACGTGCTTTTGGTGTGCTTCAAGGACGTTGGGGTATACTACAACAACCGGCACGTCAACATGAACTTGTCAGGATACGTAGAATCATGTATTCTTGCATTATTTTGCATAACATGATTTTAAAAGATCAAAAGTTTACACTACGTGAGTATGGCGAAATGTGGGTGGATCCGTCACCACGTATGAGGCAAGAAAGATGGGTCGATAGATGTGATACCCATCGTTGCAAGGCAAAAGTAATACGCGACCAAAGAACGCATACTCAACTCCAACTAGACCTTATGGAGCATGTTTGGTAGAAACATCTTCAACGACAACAACAACAACAAGAAGATTCTGAAGACGATTAATAAGTATTTGTAATTCGTATGTTTTTAAATTTCCTATGTTTCGTTGTTTTTTTTTTTTTTTTTTTTTTTTTTTTTTTTTTTTTTTTGTAATTTTTATTTTAAGTTTTTTTTTTATATCGTATTGTAATGTTTAAGATTTAATGTTATGTGGTTTATTAAATGAATTATTAGTTTTAGTTTAGGGGTTGAATTTGAAAATAGTTAAGTTAAAGTTGAGTTAAGGTTGAGTGATGATAAGAGGTGTTTTTTTTTTAGTTAAGGTGAAAAGGTTAAAGCTGATGTGGCGTTGACGTGGCACTGAGTTAAAGTTTAACACAGGTTATGATACCGAATGCTCTAAGTATATTTATGAGGTAAGTATCAAAAAGTGACAAAAACCTTCTCTTTTTTTTTTCTTTTTTTTTTTTTTTCGTTTCCAAGGTAGTCATTTTTTTTTCACATATACTCAACTACTCAACTCCAGCCAATTGTTGACAAGTGTCCTTTGCAAGTACATAACTTTAATTTTGGTTTTTGGCTTAAATGACGAATATACCCTCCTTTATTTAAATATAAATATTAGTATCTCCTTTCTCTCTCCTCTCCCTCTCTCACCATTACCAGATCCCACCACCTTATCCCACCACCACCACCACCACCGTATCCTTCGGTCACCACCACACACCACCGTATCCCAACACCACCACAGATGCTCGACCCACCGATGGTAGACACTTCCTGTGCCATTTCGTACTACAGAACAACTTAACACCAACAAGGGAGCAGCAAACAAGAAAGAAACTGAGAAGCAAAGAAACGGGGGAAAAAGGGTTCTACTAATATCTACTACACTAATTTTAATTAAAACAGTAAAATAACTCACGTTAAGAGACGTGTTGTAACCACCCGTAATTTTCCAACATGTTTTTTAATAGTGAAAAATTAACTTATTATTATTTGAGCATTTTTGGGAGCCTACATGATTAATTAGGAAGGTTATTCCGCACACCGCAGCATACATAAACCCTCCAAATCACTTAATCTTATCAAGAAAAGTGAAGTAATCACTTCCTGACGCTTACTGGCAATATATTTACAAAACCTAGAAGTCATATCGCTTTTCTGAAAAACGTGACACCACACGCGTACCGATACCACATTAATTATTGGTTAAGTCCTATAATTATTTTTTGGAGTCAATATTATTGTTTCATAAAAACGTTCACGAAAATTTATTTTTTTCGCATTATTTCTCGAAAACACCAAACCAGGTTGCCACGATTTTATTTTAGCTCAACGGGACACGGGATACACGGGGGTAACAATAATAAAACAAAACTTTATCTCTTTTAACCTATCCTTAGCCGCCCACCCTCACCCACATATATAGTTATGCTATCTCTATTTCTCCATAGCTTCCACAAGGTCCAAGACTCTTTTTTTTTTCTTTTACAGAAGATACATCACCATCAACATTGAACCATCTCCATTATCTCTTTTTTTTTCTGATCTATTATCTCTTTTTCTGTGATCACAGGTCTGCTTAAGGATCACCTAGCGATGGGACATTTGCTCAAAACAACCCCTCACAAGGCTCGAGTAAGGAAAGCCATGGTTAAAGCATCCCCTTTATATTTTTTTTTTAAACTACCACCGATCCACAGGGAACCACACCAAACTCAACCTTATCACAAGAAAAGTTTTTCTTAAGAGTGGTGATAAAGATTTGGCTGTGGTTCTCGCTTGGGTTTGGATTGGATCGAGTTGTACTTGGGCTTCATTGTTTTCTTCTGGCCTCCCTCAATCGACACCCCACACTCTTGTAAGGTTTTATTCGAATTACCCTTCGTGTTTATTGTTACTGATTTTAATTATATATCAAAATCTTGAATTTGGTTATATGATGAAACCGATTAATCTTGATTGAAAAGTTTTCGTGGATAAAATTACTCGACTAAATCTGTTTTGATTATCCTTTTCGTGTGGTACAATGGATAAAAATGTGGTGTTTGTTTGTTAAATGAACCGAGTCGACTCACTGAGTCAACTCAGTGGGGGAGTCAACTCGGTATCGTCCTGGTTCTATGCTACTTATTCCTTGCCAGCTTGATTAATTCCAGTTGGATTTAGTATAGCATAAACCCACTTGACTTTAGATATTGGTATTATGTTATGCGTCTCGACAAAGGTGTCGAAACAGCCTCTTGTATCGTTGGCCTTTTGTGTTTCATGTCGACATCACCCATAGGGTGCGTTTGTTTGGCTTGTATTGTTTGGTCTCGGCTGGGAATTGATGAACTTCTTTTGGTTTATTATGGTTAGCTTAATTGATTTCGGCTTAGTTTGTCTAGGGTGTTAGTTGTTTCGGCTAATTTGTCTATTGTTCTAAACTGGGTTCGAGAACTGCTCGTTGTAGCTCATTAAACTGCTCATCAGTTTATACTTGTGTCATCTTTGGTCTTCATAATTCGTGACCTAGGCAAGGTCTTGGTTCGAATCCCTTTCCTCACACGCCTGCACAGCAAAACGCTTATAATCTATATGTTGGTTTCTCCTTTCCAAAAGCCTGGTATCCTGGACTTTCCAGTTGCAAGGGTGGGCTGAGATTTTTAGATCTCATATTGGGCTAGTAGGTTAAATGACCAGGCCACAAACTCTCTAAAATCTAAATATTAGGATTGGGCCGAAACCCAATAAAATTTTAAACAGTGTGCGTTTGATTTTAAAGTCCAAAATTGCATATTTTGCCAATTACATATAACATATGTTTAATATATTTTCGGGTACGGGAAAACTTGACTAACGCGAAGTTATTGACAACGTTTTGATTTCACTTGAGATCGATACTTGAATACGGACTAAAAATATATCACGGGCAAAATATAACGGATTATGACCCGAACCATTTTACTGGAGTTGAAACGGACTATTTAGCATATGGACAACATAAGTCATATATAGAAAATGTAGTTAAATTAAATACTTCACAACTTGGAAGTTTTATAAACGAACAAGTCTTGCCATTTTGTTACCACAAGGTTACCTATTACCCCAGGAGCTTATATACACAAATTATTAATTTATCGTTAAGGGACATAAACAATAATGAGAAGTTTTCAAGTATAACATTCCTTTACAAACACTATATGTATGTACGAGTATATACATATACACACACCATCATTCTCGTATGCGCACTCCCACTTGTAGTATACTTGGTAAGATATACTCACTTAACGAAAACGTTTCCATATGTCGTCAACGTTTGACCTGCGATGGTCATTGCCTTCCGTACTTTTCTCGAATGTGTTGATTTTATATTCCTATTTGGCATGAGTATTCTTGAGTCTATGCTATCTTACCACCACACGAAACGTTAACACCAAACTTTTTACAAACTTCGATACGAGTAATCCACGAAAACTAAGACACTTGTCTTTTGAAAACTCTTTTACTTTACGAGACGTATTCTGAGATAACTACATATATATTAGGTTGTGCCGGTACCCTCGATATCGTTGTGTTTTGCTCTTGATGCCAGTTGTGACCACTGTGATATTTTTCGTTGCTGCAAGCTAAGGTGAGTTCATGGCCCCTACTTTTACTTGTTTTACAACTGTTTTGGGGGAGAATACATGCTCGTTTTTACTTAAACTTTATGATTATTTTTACTTGAAACGTGATTTGTTTTTCTCAAACATACTACTTGGTTGAAATACTTGAATGCGTTATATGAATACATGACACACATTAACCAGGTGTACTGAACTGTTTACTCAATATTTGACTGTTTGGCTGTAATACTTGATTGTTCACTCGAATGCATTATATGTATACATGACACACACTTTGACCAGGGGTACTGGACGAACACATATAACAGGACCGGGTGTAACGGTCACATGACCGGGTGTAACGGTCACATTACCGAGTGTAACGGACATACTACCAAGTGTAATGGTCATTACGAGTGTACCACTTAACCAAGCAATATATTACCTCTGTTTACCAGGAATAAATCTTATTTGGCAGCGAGTTGTAAACACACAGGTTGCAAGTCTTGTATGGGCGGGACTTGTGACTGAGTAGATTTACAATGCCATTGCCGGGAAATCGTTATTCAAATGCTTTACATTTTACACTAAAACCTATGAACTCACCAACCTCGTGTTGACACTTTAGCATGTATTTTCAGGTTTAAGGCGATAACCTAGTGGCGAAGGCTTTTGGCATAGCATGGCATGGTCATAGAAGACTCTGATATATTTGGGACCACTTGAAATCTTCTATGGGCTTATATTTCCGTACCATTTTTAAAATGTTGTAAACAAATTACTTTTGAATAAGAAATCTATTTTAAACGATTGAGGTAAAACCGTTCTTTATACTTTGTGTTGTGATACCAATTTAGTAGCACCCAAAACATGTATGCTTCCGCTAAACCAGATTTTGGGGGTGTTACAGATTGGTATCAGAGCCAGGTTATAGAGAACTGGGTATTTTTAAAACCTAGACTATAACTGCTTTTACGAAAACTTAACCCTATGACCGCCACATGCCTGCCTGCCAAGCTGATGCCTCATTGTGATTTTTATTACTAATATAATTGATGAGATGTGCACACTGTTATCAAATAAGTATATCCATCTATTTTCGCTATCTGCTATAAGTATCTTCGACATACTTATACACACGCATCATACTCGTCGTGGCATTACGCCTTTTTCTCTACGCAACCTCATCAATCGTCCTCGAGTGTGGACATCCGCCTTAATTACTTAAGCACCTTTTAAAAGTAAGGGACATATTATTGGTGTAATTGTGCTGAGTATTTCAAAATTTATTGAACCTCGGTGGAATATAGACTGATCACCTATATTCGACCAGGGACAGTGGGACATAGCCTGATCACCTATGTCCAACTCAGATTTAAATTTTGCAATACTCAGAGTAGTTATACTAGGAGTTATGTCCAGATTAATTTTCTACTTGACTCCTGAAAGTTTTAAACTTTATATGTGTACATAATCATTGCCCAACATGAACATTCACATCTACACACAACACACTGGCATCACAACACCTTATGAACCGTAATACACCAGCACCGCTATACTTCTCCATGATATGGAATTTCCGTTTGTCACCGTCTCACCGTAATTTGCATCTGGTCGGTTAGATCCGATTGGCACCGTTTGAACCCGAGTTGCTTATTTGTAACTCCTCGAGATTGTAATAAGCCAGTTGAGCTTATTAGAGCGTTCGAATTTGATTCTAGCTACATTTGAATTTGAATTTGGCTACGTTTGGAACTGGGTTTGGCTATGGACCTCATTCTGGATTTGGAATTATTATCCAGCCTTGTTTTGTTGTGATTTTGTTACTGTCGCCTCCACCTCAAACCCTAAACTCAAATGATGTTGTACTTTCCGCGTTAAACACTAAGTACACTACTGAGACAGCCAACCGATTGCTAGTAGCAATCAACATCCTCCTTCAGAGTCGTACTCTGAACTCGCTAAACTCCCCATTCGGCAGAGATTCTGCTCCCGACAGAAACCTTAAAACCCTAAGGAATAACCTGAACCGCGTTCCTTGGGACAATCACCTAATCCCCCTCTCATCTCTCGGGGATATCAGTTATTTTTGCTACCCTCTCATGAGATAATAAACCATGTCGCTGATATCATACAAACTATTTTCGATTATTCTACAGACCATATTGCAGTCACCCTACAAATGTTTACCGCTACTTTATGAAATCAAAAATCCTGACCCTACAACTATTTTGTAAACAACGAATGGTTCTCGTTCTATAAACTGTTGTACGAATCGTTTCACAAGTTATTTTATAACCCGATTTGTTGCCTTGCGACTATATCACAAACTAAACTGCAGTTTGCTATTATTTTGCTAATAATAAATTGTTTTCCTATTATCTTATAAACTGTTTTACAAATCATTTTTTAAACTGTTTTGCAATCACCCGGTGAACTATCCACCCACCTGGAAAGCATTCATATTACTACCTCTTGGTACCGTTAAAAATAAATTGAATACTTATGTTTATAAAATCTGTAGTGATATCTTTCTAAAACACTCACTTGGATGCATGAAATTTCTCTGCTCAAACTTTATCAAACTTTTGTTAAGGAATGTCAAACGCCAACTCTTGTGGAAATTATCCCATCCACACCATGACTAAGAACCGTTTTATGAAATTTTGAATCTTTTGAAAACATGTCACCCTACGTATATATTAATTTCTAACAAAGGAATGTGTATTAGCTAGAAAGTTATTTTGGTCAAATTCTTATAAAGACTTACTCAAATAAAGTTTTCGAACAAGATTTCTATCCAACCCTATGAGGAGGAAAAACACACCACTCCGAATCAAACCTTGAAAACGAGTCATCATGCTATCTTATCACTCTAAATCAGAACATGTATCTCACCAACTCAAAAAAATGAGAAAACTAAAGGCAGACAACCTGGGTACCCTCCCACAAACAAAGAGAAACCCCTAAACAGCCTGGGGAGACTCAAATCTGTTATGAGTACCAACATCTCTTCCCAAACACCATTCTATCGGATAACATAAACAGAAATCCGGGACGGATTTCAATTTAAGTAGGGTAGACTGTAACCACCCGTAATTTTCCAACATTTTTTTTAATAGTGAAAAATTAACTTATTATTATTTGAGCATTTTTGGGAGCCTACATGATTAATTCGGAAGGTTATTCTACACACCGCAGCATACATAAACCCTCTAAATCATTTAATCTTATCAAGAAAAGTGAAGTAATCACTTCCTGACGCTTACTGGCAATATATTTACAAAACCTAGAAGTCATATCGCTTTTCTGAAAAACGCGACACCACACGCGTACCGATACCACATTAATTATTGGTTAAGTCCGATAATTATTTTTCGGAGTCAATATTATTGTTTCATAAAAACGTTCACGAAAATTTATTTTTTTTCGCATTATTACTCGAAAACACCAAACCAGGTTGCCACGATTTTATTTTAGCTCAACGGGACACGGGATACACGGGGTAACAATAATAAAACAAAACTTTATCTCTTTTAACCTATCCTTAGCCGCCCACCCTCACCCACATATACAGTTATGTTATCCCTATTTCTCCATAGCTTCCACAAGGTCCAAAACTCTTTTTTTTTCTTTTACAGAAGATACATCACCATCAACATTGAACCATCTCCATCATCTCTTTTTTTTCTGATCTATTATCTCTTTTTCTGTGATCACGGGTCTGCTTAAGGATCACCTAGCGATGGGACATTTGCTCAAAACAACCCCTCACAAGGCTCGAGTAAGGAAAGCCATGGTCAAAGCATCCCCTTTATCTTTTTTTTAAACTACCACCGATCCACAGGGAACCACACCAAACTCAACCTTATCACAAGAAAAGTTTTTCTTAAGGGTGGCGATAAAGATTTGGCTGTGGTTCTCGCTTGGGTTTAGATTGGATCGAGTTGTACTTGGGCTTCATTGTTTTCTTCTGGCCTCCCTCAATCGACACCCCATACTCTTGTAAGGTTTTATTCGAATTACCCTTCGTGTTTATTGTTACTGATTTTAATTATATATCAAAATCTTGAATTTGGTTATATGATGAAACCGATTAATCTTGATTGAAAAGTTTTCATGGATAAAATTACTCGACTAAATCTGTTTTGATTATCCTTTTCGTGTGGTACAATGCATAAAAATGTGGTGTTAGTTTGTTAAATGAACCGAGTCGACTCACTGAGTCAACTCAGTGGGGGAGTCAACTCGGTATCGTCCTGGTTCTATGCTACTTATTCCTTGCCATGGTTGCTTGATTAATTCCAGTTGGATTTAGTATAGCATAAACCCACTTGACTTTAGATATTGGAATTATGTTATGCGTCTCGACAAAGGTGTCGAAATAGCCTCTTGTGTCGTTGGCCTTTCGTGTCTCATGTCGACATCACCCATAGGGTGCGTTTGTTTGGCTTGTATTATTTGGTCTCGGCTGGGAATTGATGAACTTCTTTTGGTTTATTGTGGTTAGCTTAATTGATTTCGGCTTAGTTTGTATAGGGTGTTAGTTGTTTCAGCTAATTTGTCTATTGTTCTAAACTGGGTTCGAGAACTGCTCGTTGTAGCTCATTAAACTGCTCATCAGTTTATACTTGTGTCAACTTTGGTCTTCATAAGTCGTGACCTAGGCAAGGTCTTGGTTTGAATCCCTTTCCTTACACGCCTGCACAGCAAAACGCTTATAATCTATATGTTGGTTTCTCCTTTCCAAAAACCTGGTATCCTGGACTTTCCAGTTGCAAGGGTGGGCTGAGATTCTTAGATCTCATATTGGGCTAGTAGGTTAAATGACCAGGCCACAAACTCTCTAAAATCTAAATATTAGGATTGGGCCGAAACCCAATAAAATTTTAAACAGTGTGCGTTTGATTTTAAAGTCCAAAATTGCATATTTTGCCAATTACATATAACATATGTTTAATATATTTTCGGGTACGGGAAAACTTGACTAACGCGAAGTTATTGACAACGTTTCGATTTCTCTTGAGATCGATACTTGAATACGGACTAAAAATATATCACGGGCAAAATATAACGGATTATGACCCTAACCATTTTACTGGAGTTGAAACGGACTATTTAGCATATGGACAACATAAGTCATATATAGAAAACGTAGTTAAATTAAATACTTCACAACTTGGAAGTTTTATAAACGAACAAGTTTGCCATTTTGTTAAAACAAGGTTACCTATTACCCCAGGAGCTTATATACACGAATTATTAATTTATCGTTAAGGGACATAAACAATAATGAGAAGTTTTCAAGTATAACATTCCTTTACAAACACTATATGTATGTACGAGTATATACATATACACACACCATCATTCTCGTATGCGCACTCCCACTTGTAGTATACTTGGTAAGATATTACTCACTTAACGAAAATGTTTCCATATGTCGTCAAAGTTTGACCTGCGATGGTCATTGCCTTTCGTACTTTTCTCGACTATGTTGATTTTATATTCCTATTTGGCGTGAGTATTCTTGAGTCTATGCTGTCTTACCACCACACGAAACGTTAACACCAAACTTTTTACAAACTTCGATACGAGTAATCCACGAAAACTAAGACACTTGTCTTTTGAAAACTCTTTTACTTTACGAGACATATTCTGAGATAACTACATATATATTAGGTTGTGCCGAGCCGGCACCGTTGTGCCGGTACCCTCGATATCGTTGTGTTTTGCTCTTGATGCCAGTTGTGACCACTGTGATATTTTTCGTTGCTGCAAGCTAAGGTGAGTTCATGGCCCCTACTTTTACTTGTTTTACAACTGTTTTGGGGGAGAATACATGCTCGTTTTTACTTAAACTTAATGCTTGTTTTTACTTGAAACGTGATTTGTTTTTCTCAAACATACTACTTGGTTGAATTACTTGATTGTTTACTTGAATGCGTTATATGAATACATGACACACATTAACCAGGTGTACTGAACTGTTTACTCAATATTTGACTGTTTGGCTGTAATACTTGATTGTTCACTCGAATGCATTATATGTATACATGACACACACTTTGACCAGGGGTACTGGACGAACACATATAACAGGACCGGGTGTAACGGTCACATGACCGGGTGTAACGGTCACATTACTGAGTGTAACGGACATACTACCAAGTGTAATGGTCATTACGAGTGTACCGCTTAACCAAGCAATATATTACCTCTGTTTACCAGGAACAAATCTTATTTGGCAGCGGGTTGTAAACACACAGGTTGTAAGTCTTGTATGGGCGGGATTTGTGACTGAGTGGATTTACAATGCCTTTACCGGGAAATCGTTATTCAAATGCTTTACATTTTACACTAAAACCTATGAACTCACCAACCTCGTGTTGACACTTTAGCATGTATTTTCAGGTTTAAGGCGATAACCTAGTGGCGAAGGCTTTTGGCATAGCATGGCATGGTCATAGAAGACTCTGATGTGTTTTGGGACCACTTGAAATCTTTTATGGGCTTATATTTCCGCACCATTTTTGAAATGTTGTAAACAAATTACTTTTGAATAAGAAATCTATTTTAAACGATTGAGGTAAAACCGTTCTTTATACTTTGTGTTGTGATACCAATTTAGTAGCACCCAAAACATGTATGCTTCCGCTAAACTAGATTTTGGGGGTGTTACACGTGTACGGAACTCGAGCGTAGAGAATATCAGGATGGTTTGCGAGCGCAGTTGGAGTAAGCAGTGATGCCGATCAACAAAAACTAAACCCACCTTAACAAGATGTGTGCTTTGTTGTGAGTGGTGGTTATATGTTTACAATTTGGTATGCCTCGTTAATCAGCCACATAAAATCACACCAAGATTAAAATCTATATGCCTCATATGTGATTGTTTTGTGTCGTGTTTGTGTGAGTTGTGTTGATAACGAATCTGGTTACGTCACCCAGGCCCAATTCATCATCCGGGCCCAATAATTCACCGGAGCCTAGCCCAAAGCTGCCAGCCTTTTTTACATATAGATACGGTCTCTAGAAATCACCAGACACACTTTCACCGCCTCTCTTTATTCTTATCAAAAAACAGGGTGCGTATCCTGAATTAATCAAGGTAGGTTTTCGTGGTTTTCTAATTAGGTTAAGATTAGGGCTTGATTGTGTTTGTGGTTTTCGTGGAGATCGGTGACTGTGTGTTGTTATGAAGAAGATGGTTATTCGAATTTTGATACCGAATTTGTTGTTGTTTGATACTGTTTCTCTTGATTCAAACTCCGATGCATTTTTTTTAAAAATAAAATCAGGTAATTTGGTGTTTTTTTTAAGGAAAAATGCTTAAATGAAAGATGTATTTATAATTTATTTATTTAGGGTGTAATTTTTAAAGTTTTGTTTGCAAGATGGAGAATCAAGAAGATCCCGTGAAGAAGTTGCTTCCTGAAATCGAAAGAGGAATCGCTAATGTTTGGTGAGGTTATGAGGATTAAAGAGACATTTGGGATTTCAGTTTGTTCACGTGGTGTTGTTAGTACAGATTATCCACAACTCTGATATGAGTAAGCAAGATCTCCCAACTTATGTTTTAGTAATTTAGACAAACAAATACCATTATCGTTATGTTTTTGGAGTTCAGTTCTCGGTGCAATTCAATAACAAATACAGTATTTGTTATTTTGTTGTGCAGGTGGAACCTACAAAGAAGAAAGTCAAAAAATCTAGGGGAAGAGGGAAGAGTAATAAAATGCTTAATTTTGAATACACTTTTGTTATTTTAATCTGTTTATGGTTTTTATGATTTGGGTTTTGATTAATTCATTAATTGATGTGTTTTTTGTGGGTTTTGATTATAGGTTAGTGAAATTGACTACAAGGCCTTTTTAGGAGTTCAGGTTGTCGAGTCCCAAAGGTGTCGCTTTATATGGCTTCTAGATATCACATCTTTTGCCATGTGGATAAATCATCATATTTAGTCACAACTACATATTTACCTTGGTATGTTTATCATTCACGATTTTTTTTGGCCGGGTTTCCAAAGGACTCATTCCAAATGTTCTTTTTTTCCTGCAAAACCTCACATTATGTTGTCAGATATGCGGTTTGGAATCAGATTTTGACCTCAAATTGTGATATTTTATTACTGAACCAACCATTGTTTGTTTACTAAGGTGTTGTTGTGTTTCAGGCATCTGATACACATCAAATGATGGTTCGAATACTCGAAGAAATAGCTACTACTTATCATGATTCACTACCAACAGCTGGCACCAAATTCCCTGTACACAATCGTTAATGGCTTTTGAGATACACCAGTCGTGGCATGTATGACTTCTATAAACTAACAGATGATTGAATATTTATCAGATAATTGAATATATCACATGTTCATAAATGGGATATCGATTGTCATAGGTTGTCATGAGTGTAGGTGGCTTCGATAAAGCTAAGATTGTCATGGTGGTGTGGCACCGTAGTATGGTTGCAGCCATGGCGGATGATCAAATACATAAACTTTGATCATATATCTCATACATACATGTAAATTTGTTTAACCTTGGAAAGGTACAGGAATTTGTTTAACCAGCTTCATACCCATATATTTGGTTAATGCTAGCTGCTCATTTCTTTCGCAGAAGTTGAAAACAACCAGTTGCGTACTACCTCCTAAAGAGCTTTGGTTAGAAAGAACTGGAATATGACCTTTTGGTTTAATTGAACAGCATATAGGTTAACCTCCTAACTTTTGTTGCTTCTATATATAAGTTTTGCAAATAATTGATATACAAATTACGGTTTATTATAAAAAGGATCCAATTATGAAAATGATTAAGGGGGCGTTTGGATTAGGTTGTTTTACCGGCGTACGGGCTCATTTGTATTGGAAAATTCTGATGAGGTGGCTTTTTTTTGTTTATGAGGCTATTATGTTAAATGGCCTCAGCTTCACCTGCACGTGCACCCGCCATGGATGTTTAGCAGCAGCATTTCGAAAAAATTGACACAAACCTAAATCCACAGTCTGGTGATGATAAGAATGTTGATGTACCTGCTGCATAAAAATGACGATTTTATCTTTGTACCACAATCTGATAATTAGGTATGTTGAACTACCTTCCAGATTATACATGATAGCATGGGCTACCCTTTAGGTTTTGAGCATGGGCTACCCTTTAGATTTTGAGCATCATGAGGTCGTTTTAGCTTACTAAAAAAAGAAAAAGATACACTTGAAAGTTCAGGGTAAAAAAAGAAAAAGATACAAAAAAAAAGGAAGGAACCGTCTTTTTAATAAATATACAAACACACAAAACACGGTCCTTATTCAAACACACACTCACCGTCACCACCACCACCACCGTCACCGTCACCGTCACACCACCACCGGTCAAAAAACACATATTCCCATCATAAAACACACACACTCCGATCAGAAATACACTCAATCCGATCAAAAACACACACACTCCAATCAGAAACACACACTCCGATCATCAGATAATCATAAATTTAATAATAGCAAGTGACCTAATTCCGACCATCAGAAAAAAAAAGCAGTAAGTGTTTAATTACATTTTTTTTAAATTTATATGTTATTTTAGTGCATAATTGTGTAAATTATAAAATAATTGTTGTTATTGTTGAATGAAATTACATATTAAAGCATTTGTATGCATTGAATTACAATTTAGTGCATCTGCCTTAATAATATGTTACAACATTAGTTTGTCTGAATAAGTGCATCTCTTACTATGGTAAGAGCATCATCTTATAAGTTAGGGCATCTGTTTGTTTGATTAGTGCATCAAAAAATGTGCTACGACATCTGTTAGTATGATAAGATCATCATGTTATAAGTTAAGGCATCTGTTTGTTTGATTATTGCATCTAAAATAAGCGTTAGCGCATCTGTTAGTATAATTAGCGCATTTGTTACAGCATCTCTTAGTATGATAAGAGCCTAATGTTAAATTAGGGCATTTGTTTGTTTGATTAGTGCATAAAAAAATCTATTAGGACATCTCTTAGTAGGATAAGAGCATCATGTTATAAGTTAGGGCGTCTGTTTGTATGTTTATTGCATCCTTGGAACTACTTGGGCATCTGTTTGTATGTTTAGTGCATCAATGAACACATTAGGGCATCAATGAGTATGATTAGTGTAATGCATCATCACACATATTAAGGCATCAGTGTATATGTTTAGTGCATCCGTTTGTATTTTAGTGCATCTGTTAGTGCAACAGTGCGTTCATTAGAACGTGATTCTCAGCCATGTGACAGTGTAGCTGTTAGTTAACTAGTCATTTTTTCATGTGTCAAACCCAGGCCAACCAAAACACTTTTTGTCCCATGTAAATATGATTACAAAAATTTTATTGAACATAATGTAATGATTTAGGAAGACTTATCATTAATAGAACACTTTGGGCGAGTTTCTACCCATTTGACCTGTGTCCTTTGAAGCGAATCCTTTTTATTATACTTGTTTGAAATAATGTTCATCATAAATGGATCCATTAGTAAGTAAAGTAATTAACAAGCTGAAATTGCCACCAATAGTTTATTCTATATAACTTGGGTGCATGATTTATGACTCATTATGGGTTTAAAATATCAGGGTAAAGGGTCATTTGCCTATGCATGGGCGATGGATGAGAGTGCTTAAGAAAGAGAAATAGGGGTAACTATGACGGTGGTCGTTGCTGACTTCAACTCCAATAAGTACCATGTTGTGTCAAACATAATAAAATGGAATTAATTAGTGCATCGAAAAGTTAGATATTAGGGCATCTATGAGTATGATTAGTGCATTAAAAAGGTAGATATTAGGGCATCTATGAGTATGATTAGTGCATCGAAAAGATAGATATTAGTGCATCAAAAAGGTAGATCTTTACATGGTCGTATCTTATCTGGGCTTTGGACCGGGTATGTATGGGAATGATTGAAATATCGGATATCATGTCGCTAAATGGCTTCTTTAATTATGTTCATATATTGAAATTAAAGTGTACTTGTAAAAATCATTTTTTTTTATTCTAATTTCTGTTCACATAGCTTGTTGGTAGCCTTGTCATGTTCCTGTGAGTTTTATTTTTGTTTTCTGAACTCACGAAAATGGCACATTCATTTCACAATATTCTGAAATAGTGCAATACTTTGGTGTCTTTTAGATGTTCAGAGCACCGGCAAATACTCATGCAATTGGCGTCTGCCACAGAGACATCAAGCCTCAAAATCTTCTGGTTTGCATCTAAATCCCTTTGCCCAAAAGTTAAAAAACAATAAAGGCCTTAATTTAACTAGTAAAAGTTGTTACAACATGAAAAATCTGCTTTGCATGTCAATCCTCATACTCACCAGCTCAAGCTCTGTGACTTTGGAAGTGCAAAAGCTCTGGTAATATGTTTCTTTGGTTATGTTTAGATTTCAACACAGTACTATCATCTCCCTAGTTGCAATGTTTACTTACTAGTTTGTAGCTTGTCTTTATAAAGTTGGAGGAATTTCTTGTCATTTTTTTATAATTTTATTATATATTGCTTGCATGAAACAGGTGAAAGGCGAAACAAATACATCTTATATCTGTTCTCGACATTCCCATGCACCTGAAATCATTTTACACTAGGGCATCCATAGTGTATGATTATACATTACTGCATCTGTATTATACATTAGTGCATCAGCATTATACATTACCCTATCTCCAGTAATCATACCATTTCGGCATCTCTAATATCTTTAATATCAAGTCCGAATCGCTCCATATCACTTTCATGTGATACTAGTTCTCTCTGTTTATCCTGAAACCAACTCCATATCAGTTGGTTGGTTTTTCTGTATCAGTCAGTTGTTTAACCTGCTTAAGCAATACCAAACACCCTAGGAATTGTAACACCCTAGGCAAATCCCACATCGGCTGTGGCTTGGAGTGATGCTGGGTATATAAGGACACCTTACTAGACACAACGCGTTTTGTGGTCTACTGCGAGTAGGGTTCTTAGGAACTGGCAGTTAAGCGTGCTCATGTGAGAGTAGCACTGGTATGGGTGACCTGCCGGGAAGTCTCACATGAGGGCCACAAAGCAAAGCTGTGAGCCTGCGGGCAAAGCGGAGAATATTGTGGTCTGAGTCCCTAAGGGGGGGTGATTGTAACATCCTAGGCAAATCCCACATCGACTGTGGCTTGGAGTGATGCTGGGTATATAAGGATAACATATGCCTTACTAGACACAACGCGTTTTGTGGTCTACTGCGAGTGGGGTTCTTAGGAACTGGCAGTTAAGCATGCTCATGTGAGAGTAGCACTAGTATGGGTGACCTGCCGGGAAGTCTCACATGAGGGCCACAAAGCAAAGTCGTGAGCCTGCGGGTAAATTGGACAATATTGTGGTCTGAGTAGGCGGGATGTTACACCCTAGGAATGAACTTTTCTTAGGATAGGCTTGTGCAAAACTCTGCGCAAATCAGAAAACTGAAACAGAACCAACAATGGTTATTTGGTTTTTGGTTGGCTTTAGTTGTAACATTTTCTAAATGTTTCTAAGATCAATCAGGTGATGTCTAAGTTTAATCTTCAAAAATCTGCATTTCCAGGCATGAGGCAAAACTTTCTTGTTGTCCACGAGACTCAACTCACTATATATGAAGCATGTGTAGAGGTGGCAATTTCTATCCATTTATAAATAATCATGTTGATCTGGGTTATAGTTTATCTATAACAATTCAAGTCATGAAGTTCTGAATGTTCGTGAAAATGTAACCAAGTTGAGTGGGTCAAACGGGTCAAAACTCATTCAAAATGTATTTAAGATGCATAAAACCTATCTTTTCATATCTGTGATTAGATTGTCATTGTAATGATATGTTTAATGCATCTATTAATACTAGTTTTAATGCAGCAACATTTTTGTGCAGGTTCTGGTTCAATATACGAAACCAAAATTGATGATGCTAGCGGACTGAAAAAGTAAAGACAGATTTCGTAGGTGGATGGGTAAAGAGATTGGTGATGATTTCTTCATGACATACGACTCTGGAAATAACTGGAATGCGCCCGAAAGAGAAATAAAGATAAAACCCCAAGTGTCAAGGGTTTTGTTTGTTTGTTTTTTTTTTTTTTTTTTTTTTTTGTGAAAACCCCAAGTGTTAAGTTTGTCACATCATATTCAGTTAAATATGAATTCGATTGGTACCCCTCTCTTACAAAGAGCAACTCTTAGTATATGCGATTTTGCATCAGATTTGGCTTATTGAGGAATAGAAGGTAACATTTTATGCTTAATTCCGTGTTGTTATTTGACAAGCAGAGGTTGCAAAATGGATGAGTCGTGCTGGTTTGAGTAAATGGGTCAGAATTGGTCCGGGTCGAAACAGGTCATCCTATGGAACAGGTCAAATGGGTCCGGGCTGACCCACAGATTTCTTCACCCAATGTTCTAAACTTGTATTGTAAGAAGTAAAATATTTTATTTCAAAGCTTTTATCTTTCAAATATTTATGTAATATATATTTCTGATATATAATTATCTTTCTTTTTCTGTAATATGGTTTGTTTAATATTTTATTTTGAGAAAGTAAATGTTGGTTGGTGATTTTGGAAGTGCGTGTTGGTTAATGGAGTTTGATGAGGATGCAAGTGTGAAAGAAGATGAAAAGCACTTCACCTTCTACTCTTGGTTTGTTACCACTGTTATGTTCAAGCAAAAAAACAAAGGGACCTCCTGCGAGTGGTCAATGGCTTCGATTTCAACCACTACGGCCGGTCGAAAAAACGTTATACAGGCAAATAATACCATATATGCAAAACAACAAACAAAACCGTAACATTGCTACTATACATGTCCAATAAATCGGGACTCGGCTCAAGTCAAAATGTAATTTTTATGCTCATCATAACACTTCTACAATTACACATATTAGAGAGTAAATAAATGATCATATAAAGGAATTGTCACTAATAAGATCAATTTCATATAGCGAAGGTGATAATTTGTTCAAGAGAGAAAGCTAGCTTCTTTTGTGGCAATTTAGATGAGTTTGTCATCTTATCCTCCAACTGATGAATGTTCCTGATACAGTCATTGGTCATATTAATATTCATATTTGGACAGTCTTGGTTATAGTCCTCAAATGGCAAAGAGCGTTGTCATCCAACTTAGGTTCTCCTGCCAGAAAACACTATGTCAACTATCAACTATTGTCATTTAAACACAAATGATACTCGCAATAAGTTATCGGAAATACATACTTTCATGCGTTATGAAAAAAAAAAATGCTTAAAACTCACCATCAACAAGATTTTTCAGCATAACGGCCACAGATTGTACATAATCAACATGATTCAGCAGCCACATGTCACTTGAGGCTTCTCCAACAAGAAGAAACACCAATGCTAATTATAGTTGCTTCTGTAAACATCACCTGCATCATATATGATCCGTTATTACAAGACTTGTACATATCATCTTCTCCACAACAGTTGAAGCAACTCATGATTACTTTCCTCTACTCTTTACTCGCAATTCCGCACAAGGTACAACTTTACCTTAAACAAAAACTTAATATAAGAAACATATCTTAACTATTATTTTACAGCAAATAAAACATACACGGGGACACTCTTAACTAGGTCCAACCCCACAATCTTTAGTTGATAAGACACACTTGCGCTATTGGTATATACCTTAAGTTACTATGATGACAAAAATACAAACCAAATAAAATAAAGTAACAGGCCTACAAGCACATTAAGTTACTAAGGATATCAATTCACATTAATATTAATATTGTATAATTCAGGGCATCCGTTTATTAACAACTAGTGCATGACTGTTACATAAGTCGGTGCATATCAATATCAACATAACCTTAAAAAATAAGTAAAAATGTTAAATTGAATCATTCAACAAAGTCAATGATTAAAAAATTGGAGCATCAAAGTATGAATTTAAAGCATCACATTTATAAAATATCATTTAACCATTTTATCAAACATACAAATCTCGTTTCACTAAACAAATGATCAAAACAATTAGATAAACAATTGATGCATTAGCGTGTAAAATCAGTGCATCACAATTATGAAATTTCATTTAGGCATTTTATCAAACACCTTGTGTGCAGTTTTTGTAAACATGTTTGCAAGTCTTTTTCTTCTCTTTTTTTTCCTCAAATTTGCTTGAAATAACTAACATATACAGTGCATCATGTCACAAAACTCTTAAATTTGATACATCTATGAACAAATATGATGATTACCGAATCAAAATTCATAAAACCAAACCCTAACTCATAACAAATAATAATCGGTACAAATAGACTCTAACATACACGAATATCGGCTTTATATTTGATCTTAGATAACAAAAATTACAACAATATAATCGAATTAAGTAAAAACTTACTTTGTTCAGCGATTTGAGAATTAGAACGAGAGGATTTAGTGAATCTGAACATATCGTGTTTGTTCTGTTGATTGTGTGGAGATTGGAAGCAATAATCACTGGGAAGAAATGAGAAGCGTGATTATGGAGAGAATCAGAGAAATGAAAAAAATGAAAAAATGGAAAAATTTAGGCATTTTATATGATAGATTGACAAAATAGGGGCGAATTTACAAAATATACCCTGAAAGATAAAGAAAGTAACAATAAGGCCCCTTGAGTTGTAGGAAAAAAATGAGAGAAAAGGGGAGTGAAGTGATTTGTACAATTTTCTCACTTTTCTATCAAAATAAACTTTTCTCATGAACCAATATACATATATATATATATATAGGGAGACTTTCTTGCGAGAACCATCTTATCTGCGAGAACTGATAGAACCACCAAAAACATACATGCACGCCTTTTAAAATAAAATAAAAATACATGCAAATCATCAATAATCGTAAGTATCCACCTATGTTCTTCAATATCATCATGAACTCATCCTCTTTTTTCACAAAAACCTTACACACGGCCGCAATATTGTCATTGCACGCCTTATAAGAACATACATGCACACCTTCAAAGAAAAATTTTGTATTTCCAATTTCTTATCAAATTCTTTAGAACAACCATGTTTTTTTAAAAACATATATGTTGTTTTTAGAACATATGTGCAAAAATACAATTATTGAAGGCGTGCATGTATGTTTTTGGTGGTTCTGTCAGTTCTCGCAGATAAGATGGTTCTCACAAGAAAGTCTCACTATATATATATATATATATATATATATATATATATATATATATATATATATATATATAGTTTTTAAATAAAAGAATTTTCAAAATAAACCCTTAATCTATCAAATGTATTTAAAATTTGTGTTAGTTTTACCTTAAAAAAAAAACAAAAACAAAGAAAAACAAAAAAGATAGCGAAGACAGTTGAAAAAAAAATGTAGGGTGCGTTTGGTATCCCACTATCGGAATGAGACTATGACTATGAAGGTGATTAAATGTGTTTGTTTAAGATGAGAGGACCACCACTATGGCAATAAATGATAGGATCAGGATCCTCTCATGTTCATTTGAACATGAGAGGTAAAGTTATGCATGTTATGATTGTACATTGCAATCATTGTAAAACATTTATTTTATTTTAATTCACATGTACAATCATAACATGCATAACTTTACCTCTCAAGTTCAAATGAACATGAGAGGATCCTTATCCTAAATGATAATACTCCATATAGCTAGGTATGAAAACTACTATCAAACTCATAAACATACCCGTAATCTCAACACAATTTCTAGGTATAACACCTCTTCTCTCTCATTTCATTTCATCAGATCTGTTATTTGATTGTTTATTTCTTGCTAAAATCGGTTATTATTATGTTTAGTGTTTTTAATAATTTTATTTGTTAACTGAAGTTATTTATATCGTTTATTTGATGATTAATAGTAAATAATTTGTTTATTACTTAATCGATTGTTATTCTAATCAGTTATGTTAATCGTTTATACCGTTATAATTTTTTTGATGCTTAATAGATGATATACTGTTTATTTTAACTGTTATTGTCTACTTGATGTTCAACAAAATAATGAGATCTATGCGGTATGATTTTTGTCACAATTGAATTGCTATGAGTAGTTAAAGTGTATGTGATTAATTCAGGTCAATTGATTTTTTTTGTGCGGTATTTCACGAGTGTGATTAAGAATTTTAGTTATTAGGGTTTAATGATGTTTGATCGCGAGTTGTCAAATTTTGCGTTGTTTATTTGGATGTTTTGTCTAAAATTAGGATTTTACTTTGTATAAGGGGGTGTTTGGCTAACCTTATATAGTGGGCTTATGAGCTTATTAGCTTATATGACTCATATAAGCCCAAACCAAGTATTCATCCTTGTATCACAAATTTGTTCATTATCTTTTCTTTTAACATCAAATGATCAGTATTTGTTGTGTGGAAAACTAGAAAAGGGGGGGGGGGGGGGGTTGAATAGTTTTGCGTCTTTTTAATTTTGTTATGAAAACCTTTGTTTACTTTTAAACACTTAGATTCAAGTTTATGTGAAAAATAATACTTGAACAATATTGTTAATTGTATGTGTACCCTTTTAGATTTGTTATAAAAGTTTTGCTTTCATGAATGGAGTTTTAAATTGATCTTTATGTGAAATCAACTTCTAGATAATACTAACAATTATATACGCCTATATGTATGAAAGTAATGACGATATAAATAAAGATGTAAGCAAGAGATGGAAAGATCTAACCGAGACACGAGGGATTTATAGTGGTTTGGCAACAAGGACACCTTCCTTGCCCTACTCCACTCCCCAAGCACCTAGCTCGAGAGTTTTCTTCACTACTTCAACAAACTCCCTTATGGCGGAGAAAACCTTACACAACTTTAGCTTACACCGGTTTAACGACACAAAGCTAAATGTCGAGTTCTAATCGTAGCTAGAACCAATCTCACAACTTCTTCACAACTTGTTCACAATGGCTTCACAACTTCTTCACGATGGCTTCACAACTTCTACACTACGGCTTCACGACTTCTACACTACGGCTTCACGACTTCTACACTACGGCTTCACTACTTCTACCCTACGGCTTCACAACTTCTATGCTACGGCTTCACAACTTCTATGCTACGTCTTCACAACTTCTTCGCTACGGCTTCACAACTTCTTCACACCGCAACTACTTCACAACTTCACAATACTTCTATACTACTTCTTTACACCACAACTACTTATACACCTTCTTCACTACACACACTCACTACACTAGTCTAATCACTTATGTTCACACCTTATATACACACTTTACACAAATGAATAAATGATTTACAAAGTATACTTGACAAACAACTTAGGTAACAAGATGCTACTAAGTTGTAATACTTCTAGTCTTGATTGATAGAAGTATTCTTCTTTTGCACTTGGATGGTGGAAGCTTGGATCACTTGGAAACCAATGCTTAAGAGTATATGATCAAAGGTTTTAGAAAGGATTTAGAAAGATGTAAGAAGAGATTTAGAACAGAAGGTTTGGGGTGCAAAAGGTGAGGAAAAAGTTCAGGGATGAACCAGTATTTATAGGCAAAATCTGACAGCTGGAGGAGCGGGGCGGTCCCCTTAAATAGGTGGCCGGTCCCCTTAAAATTAAGGGGGCCGCCTAGTAATTAAGGGGGCCGCCCTACCCGAACGTTGCTCAGATTTGTCTTTTTGTGGGGAAGGTTTTTTCTGTAACATTTTTGCCATTTTTGGTTGAAAATTTGAATTCATAAATTTATAATGGATTAAACATTTTTATTAAATACCAAAAATGATTTTCTAAAAGATATAAAATGTTTGTGTCATTTTATAAAAAATCAAGTGATTAAGAAAATGTTCCTTTGATCATATAATGCATTAAGCATTTGTTTATTCATACCTTAAATGATTAAGTTGTAGAAATGAATATTTACAACTAAATACTTGTTTATTTAATAAGTTTATGTTTAATGAGTTTACATTTTGTGATTATCAAAACATAGAGATATCAAGAAGTATTAATAATATTTTTAGGCATTATTTATATCAACAATCTCCCCCTTTTTGATGATTACAAAACTTAAACTCATTAAATCTAAAAATTTATTTTTGAACAAGTATTTAGTGAGTTTATATTCACTTCTCCCCCTTTTTGTAGAATCAAAAAGGTTATGCCGACAAGTTTTTGATACAAAAATTGTCGGAACGAGAACTCCCCCTTGATGTGTACTCCCCCTCGTTTGAGGGCATCAAAGGATCGAGATATGGAATGCTTGCAAAAAATATATTAGAAGTACAAGCATACATAGCAAAATATGGAATATAAAAACAACAATCATGGCAAACAACAATCATGGCAAACAAATATTAAGAACACATAGCAAGACATTCATTAGTATGCTTGAAACATATAACAAGAAAAATGTCCTAAATTGCCAAAGAGAGCTTTCGGACTTGCTTGCGACACGAAAGCTTGGAAAATAAGCATATAGTTATGCTTAGATGGTTGATGGTAGAGTGTTTGGGATGGAATTGGTTGAGTGAGGGTAAGGATGTTTGATTAATAGAGGTATATTTTTGGAGGTGGAGAGTTTGGAGGTGGAAAGTTTGAAGCGGAATAGGTTGAATGAGGGTTAGAGTGTTGTGCTAGTGGAGGTGTTGGATGAGATCTAGTAAGAAGATACTCAGTACAAGTGGAATGTTTATTTAAGGCAATGATTTGCTTTTGGAGAAGGACACAACAAGGACAATAGTTGACATGATTATCAACTTGATTCAAGTTGTGGGGGGTGAGGTAAGCAATTTGAGTAGGGTGAGGATGGAGGGTGGAGGTTGGCCCTTGTTGCAATGTGCATAGCAAGGAGATCACTATGGTCATGGATTTGGTTTATCTCTTCACGGAACTTTTCCTTTTCCGTGGGAATGTGGATTTGGTCATTTGGTGGAAGTGGATGAAATTGGGGTGTGTAGTTGGAATTAAAGTTGGATGTTTGACCAATATGATGAGGGTTTTGAAAGGTTTCAATGAGGTTGGTTTAAGGTTGAGATGTGTAGTTTGGAACGAAGGTGGAGGTTGAGGTTATTTTGTGATGAAGGAGGGCTAGAAGGGAGTTGATCCAATCTTGCGTTGAGCAAGGTGTAAGGCAAGAAGAGCACAAAGCTCATGGGCTTCTTTAAGTTCTTCAATGAACTTCAAGTGTTTGGAAAAGGTGATGATGGTGGAGTGTGGTTGTTATTTTGGATGGATGTTTGGATATACAACATAGAAGTAACATGTGAGTTGGTAGGAGGTGGTGGTGATACTCTTGGTGGTGGAGACATTTGTGAGCTTGGGTAATCATAAGTGGATGAGGATGGAGATATGGAAGAAGGGGATATTCCAAGAGTGGTGAGTGTTTTTGATGGTGCATTAGTAGGTTGAATAAGATGTGAGGTGTTGTGAATGAGATTGGAATCATTATTTAGGGGTTGATCATGCTCTTCATATGAATCATATGGATGAGATGAAGGTGTATTTTTGGGAGTAAAGATGGATGGCTGGTTATTATGATGAGGTTTGTGAAAGGGTTCATTGGAATGAGCTTGAGGATTGGGAGTACAGTTGGGAACAAATGTGGGTGGAGGTGTTTTTTGTTTAGCCACATCATTTGTTGAGATGGACTTGTTTCGGGGGTTAGGTTTTCTTTTCCAAACGGGTTTTTCGGTCATCCTTGCTAACCTTGAGGTTTTTTGGCTTTGGTTTGATGGGAGATGGCGTGATGAGATGATGGAAGATTATGAGGAATGGGAGTGTTTATAGTGTAGGATTGATGGGATTAAGGAATGGATAATTTGTTGGATGGATTGGAATAAGATATGTTTGTGAATTTTGGGAAGTGTAGGATGAAATGGGCAAAAAAAAAAAAAAAAAAAAAAAGGGGAACAGCACCTTCGACCATCAGATGGCCGGTCCCCTTAAATATTAAGGGGGCCGCCCATCTGTTGGTTCCAGATTACTGGAAATGGGTTTTTGGCAGAAAATTGTAGAAAGGGTTGTGTTTTTGGGTTTAGTTTCAAGCAAGTCCAACTCTTTGAGGCAATTAAGCATGTAATAGATATTTATGCAAAACATGTTAATTAAAGAGATTAAGCAATCAAGTAATTTCATCTAGCATGTAAACATACTCATCAAGCAAGTAATATATATGGACTAGGAAGCAATAAACTACACCAAGTATTTTCTTAATTATATGTAAGTGGGAAGATTAATGAACTATTTGAGGGATCCTAATGTGTGCCTATGTGCAATAAATGGGAACTTAAGATAGCATGGACTTCTAGACTTGTTACACACAAAATCTTAATAGACAAACCATGGTCCGCTTGATTTGACTTAGTTCACTTATAAATGTCATGTACATAAATATATATGACAAATATGAGATCACCATGCATGATTAAAAAAAAATGTTTTTAGCATTATTCAACAATGTTTGAAAGTGGGTTTTTATGTAGATGTTAAAGTTATTTGAATAAAATAGATTGGGTTTTATTTCAAAATGTGTTTATGAAGAATGGGTAAGAAAAAGAATTCTCAATCTTTGACTTTGATCGAAACAGAGTTATGGACATAGATTAAGAAGAAAAATGAGATAGTAAAACGTGTTAATAGAAAAGTGAAATAGTCATAAAAAAAATCATTTTTCCAAAATGTGAAGTTTCTGTATATTTTTAAAGATACTAGATTTTTGACAACAAAAACCATTAATCCTAGATTTTAAAAAATGGTTGTTAAAGATCTCATGCTCAAGGGAATTGGTTAAGGTTATTGTCACATGCTACCCGTTTCTACATATCTTATGGTCATAAGGAAGCGATGACGAAATTATATATGTTTGATGCGAGAGTGTTGAATGGGGTATAACCTAACATCTATAGTTCCTTTGTTGTCGCACACTTATCTAACTTCATGCCATAGTCTAGGAGAGCTTGTTTCATACATAGTTTTCTAACGCGAGAAACCTAATCTTACTTCTATGTTAATGATTAATCCACTTAACTCATTTCACTTCATCACCATGAGTTTTCTAATAGTGGACATAGAAGATTTCCATTATAAACGTTATAGCTTAAGAGGGCCAAAGGGAAAAGAACAAGTGATTCTAGGTTCTAAGTAGATTCATATAAGCTATTATGTGTATATATATAACTAGGCATTATGAGCTAAATAGGCATGAAATAACTAGTCATTAATCTAAGCATATATTATAACAATAAACTTAAAAGGAAAGCGTACCTTTTAGTCTTCAGTAGATTTTCTTCAAACGCTTCAAGGTGTCATATTGACTTATGGAAGCCAAACATAGATGAGTTTCCGAATTATTCAATGAGTGACGATTTAGCCACTTGGTCCCCATTGTCCCATTTGTCCAAAATTGTTTGAACCAAACATGGTTTGCATTTGCATGTATGGTGAAAGTATTCCCCAAGGGTTGAAACTTGGTTAAAGTGAATAATTCCACATTGGGTGATTATTATTATTAGGAAAGTTTTGTCTACCTTGATTTCTTCTAGGTTGAGGGGTTTTAGACCAAGGATGGGGATTATTTGGTCTATTTGGAGGTGGAGTTTTAGATCTTAATTTCGGTTTAGAAAATCCGGTTTTGGCTTTTAATGATGGTTTATAAAAACTTTTAACTTCCTCATCACTCGCAATAGGTATTTTTCTATCTTTTATAAGTATATACTTAGGTTTTGATTCTAATGGTTTTTGTTTACTAGATTGACATTCAAACTTTACATTTTTATTTTCACTAGTTGAAACATTATTTGAGTTGAATCCTAGACCGGTTTTATCTCCCGAAGTTCCTTGACCACTTATTATTTTCTTAAGTGAGTTACTACTATTTTTAAACTTGTCAAGTTTGGAAATTTCATCTTTAAGTTTTTCGTTTTCATTTTTGACCTCTAGACATGTTTTACATTCTATAAAAACTTCTTTTCCTTTTTCTAAATGTTGTAGTTTAATTTTTAATTTGAGTACTTCATTTTCTAATCGATTATTAATATGTTTTAGTGATTTATTTTTAGCCATGACTTTTTGACCTAATTGTCATAACCTATTATATTCATTATCTAGGTCTTTTTCGTCTAATGATTGATTTTTGTCACTAAAGTATTCGGTTTCGGAAAGTACCTCATTTGATGTCTTTGCCATAAGACATTTTTCATCGTTTGCTTTGTCCGCTTCGTCTTTGTCGCTATCACTCCATGCTCCACTAACAAAGGCGCTTTGGTAATCATAACCCGGTGGCTTTGGACATTCGCCAATGAGATGGTTTGGGCTTCCACATCTAAAGCACTTTCTTTTCCCGTAGTTATCATTCCTATTTCTTTGAAGCGATCTTCTTTCATCTCGTGGTTGTCTTGTGAATCTTCCTCGTCTCTTTAGAAATTTCTTGAACTCTCTTACGGCCATTGCATATTCTTCGTCATCACTTTCGGAGGTTGAGCTATCCTCTTCACTAGATTCCTTCCTAGCTTTTAATGCAATTGACTTGCTTTCCTCTCTTTTTCCTTTGACCATCTCGGAGTCTTTCTTTATTATTGCTTCGTAGACTTTCAAGTTGCCGATCAACTCGTCAAGTTGAAGAGTTGACAAGTTCTTCGATTCTTCAATCGCCGTAACCTTAGCCCGCCATTTTGGATGAAGAGCCCTAAGAAATTTCCTAACAAAATTCTCACTAGAAAAATTCTCATCAAGTGCTTTTAAACTTGTGATGATAGTGTTAAACCTAGCAAAAGCATTATCTATTGATTCCTCTTTCGGAATCGTAAATTGTTCATATTGTTGAATAAGAAGATCTATTTTATTATCTTTGACTTGACTATTACCTTGGTGAGTTATTAGTAAGGAGTTCCAAATATCTTTTGCGGTGTCACACATAAAGATCCTTTCGTATTCTTTACGTGGTAACGCATTATAAATAACCATTTTTGCCTCATTATTTTTAGCTAGTTTCTTTTTCAAATCATCATTTTGTTTTTCAAAAGGTACAATTTCATCTCTTTTAGTTAAAGGATTATTTTGAATAGGGGGAAAATCACCATAGGTAATAACATGCCAAAGATCAAGATCTTTTGATTTCACATAAGTTTCGAATCTATTTTTCCAATAAAGAAAACCATTACTTTCAAATAGCGGTGGTCTTTGCATAGATTGGCCTTCTAAATATTTTTCCGATTCCATAGATCGATTAAAGTTTTTAAAATACAGTTTATTTTAAAAATCTTGTTTGACGTGGCTCTTGATACCAATTGTGGAAAACTAGAAGAGGGGGGGGGGGGGGTTGAATAGTTTTGCGTCTTTTTAATTTTGTTATGAAAACCTTTGTTTACTTTTAAACACTTAGATTCAAGTTTATGTGAAAAATAATACTTGAACAATATTGTTAATTGTATGTGTACCCTTTTAGATTTGTTATAAAAGTTTTGCTTTCATGAATGGAGTTTTAAATTGATCTTTATGTGAAATCAACTTCTAGATAATACTAACAATTATATATGCCTATATGTATGAAAGTAATGACGATATAAATAAAGATGTAAGTAAGAGATGGAAAGATCTAACCGAGACACGAGGGATTTATAGTGGTTCGGCTACAAGGACACCTTCCTTGCCCTACTCCACTCCCCGAGCACCTAGCTCGAGAGTTTTCTTCACTACTTCAACAAACTCCCTTATGGCGGAGAAAACCTTACACAACTTTAGCTTACACCGGTTTAACGACACAAAGCTAAATGTCGAGTTCTAATCGTAGCTAGAACCAATCTCACAACTTCAATCACAACTTCTTCACGATGGCTTCACAACTTCTACACTACGGCTTCACGACTTCTACACTACGGCTTCACAACTTCTACACTACGGCTTCACTACTTCTACACTACGGCTTCACAACTTCTACCCTACGGCTTCACAACTTCTATGCTACGTCTTCACAACTTCTTCGCTACGGCTTCACAACTTCTTCACACCGCAACTACTTCACAACTTCACAATACTTCTATACTACTTCTTTACACCACAACTACTTATACACCTTCTTCACTACACACACTCACTACACTAGTCTAATCACTTATGTTCACACCTTATATACACACTTTACACAAATGAATAAATGATTTACAAAGTATACTTGACAAAAAACTTAGGTAACAAGATGCTACTAAGTTGTAATGCTTCTAGTCTTGATTGATAGAAGTATTCTTCTTTTGCACTTGGATGGTGGAAGCTTGGATCACTTGGAAACCAATGCTTAAGAGTATATGATCAAAGGTTTTAGAAAGGATTTAGAAAGATGTAAGAAGAGATTTAGAACAGAAGGTTTGGGGTGCAAAAGGTGAGGAAAAAGTTCAGGGATGAACCAGTATTTATAGGCAAAATCTGACAGCTGGAGGAGCGGGGCGGTCCCCTTAAATAGGTGGCCGGTCCCCTTAAAATTAAAGGGGGCCGCCTAGTAAAATTAAGGGGGCCGCCCTACCCGAACGTTGCTCAGATTTGTCTTTTTGTGGGGAAGGTTTTTCTGGAACACTTTTGCCATTTTTGGTTGAAAATTTGAATTCATAAATTTATAATGGATTAAACATTTTTATTAAATACCAAAAATGATTTTCTAAAAGATATAAAATGTTTGTGTCATTTTATAAAAAATCAAGTGATTAAGAAAATGTTCCTTTGATCATATAATGCATTAAGTATTTGTTTATTCATACTTTAAGTGATTAAGTTGTAGAAATGAATATTTACAACTAAATACTTGTTTATTTAATAAGTTTATGTTTAATGAGTTTACATTTTGTGATTATCAAAACATAGAGATATCAAGAAGTATTAATAATGTTTTTAGGCATTATTTATATCAACATGTTGCTTTCCCTTTTCTAATAAACAAATTTGTTCTTTTTCTTTTCTTTTCTAATACAATCGATCAACTGTTGGTGAAATATTATAGGCACATAAGTAGATCGAATTATATATTCAATGTTGTATTTGCTCATTAGGCTAGTTCTTGGTGATCTTTATTGCTCAAATATGTGCTTTGAAGGGGTAAAACCGTAAAACCCATTGCTCAATATGTGCTATCAAACTGCTATATGTGCTTTTTTTAAAACTGTTTCGCTGCTCTCATTATAAGCTGTTTTTAGTCATATTTCGAGCTGTTTTGCTGCAATAATAAGCTGTTTGTGTTGCTCCATATATATATACTAGAAGGGTACCCGCGCGATGCGGCGGCGGGTACCCTATGACTATATTTTATGACAATGTGATGTTATGCGGCCATTCTTTTATTAAACAATTCATTTACAAATAACAATAATTTTAGTTAAGGCACTGGTATAATTCCATCTCATGTTAACCGAAGATACCACAAACAAAATCATGATTCATTCCTTCAGCACAATCACCCTTCGTCAATTTTGGAGTTGACCGACCAAGTTCGACCCTCATTCCTCGGTCGGCGCAGCGGCGATCGAACCGGTCGACTGACCACTGCGGGCAGCCTAATGGCTTTATTTTTAAGTGCTTGGCTTAGTGGCTTTATTAGATTGTACATTGTGGTTAAATAATTGTATATTTTGGTGAATGAGTGAATTAAATAGTGTATTAATTGTATGTGTTGAATAGTGTTTATTAGTTGTATTTGTGCTTCAAATAGTTTGTACATTGTGTTTTATTAATTATACCTTTTATCAAATGGGTGTTTTAAATATGACATTAATTAAAAATGTTGACCAGTCAATATGTGTAGGTGTTTATGCATAAGTTAATTGTACATATAGCTTACTTAGTTGTATTTACTTAAAATCTATACATGGAAATCTTAAAAAATTAGAAGAGAGAAGGTGCTAAATGCTTTATAAGTAGTATAGATTAGTGGCTCCTACAATTAAAGAGATTAAAATTCATAATGTAACTTAACTTAACTACTATTCATATGTATGTGTTAGTTTGAAATCCTTCCAATTAAAGAAATGTTTTTGGTCTTATTTTTTTAAGACTTCCTTTTTAGGAATGGCCTAAATGCATTATAATGTAGTTAAGATATATATATATATATATATATATATATATATATATATATATATATATATATATATATATATATATATATATATATATATATATATATATAGAATCTAGATCAAATGAGAACTTTCTTAAAGTTGTAAAAATGAGAACCAACTAAAGTCTGATAAATGACACTCTCATTAAAACAAAAATAAAAATTTAATTAATTATAACTAAAATTGTTAAAGTTTCGATGATTTTCTTTTTAAAACAGACGAAATTTAGGTGATACACTTTGATTCGACGAGTATTGTGTATCAGGTTTTCGTATGTGTATTAGTTTATTTAGTGGTTTATATGTATTAGGTGTATCAATTTATTTATAAAAATGTCAACTTTTTGAGATTTTGATATGTCGGTACAAAATTTATAATTATGTATCAGTAATACAAACTCATGTATCAGTTGGTTATTACTTGCAAAAATGTTAATTTGTATTAATATTTTATTTTTGTGTGTATCATTGCTAAAATGGTTATTCATAAATGTTTTTAGTGGTTGTTTACACTAGTTCTCATTTTAACAACTTTAAGAAAGTTCTCACATTAACTCTCCCCTATATATATATATATATATATATATATATATATATATATATATATATATATATATATATATATATTTTGGGTAACCATGGTTTCCGACCTTTTGGCCGACTAATCCACGGGGTTTGAACGCATATGCTGTTTTTTCAAGCTGTTTTATTGCCACCATATGCTTTTTTTAGTCCTATTTCGAGCAGTCTGTTGCTGCCATATGCTGTTTTTGCAAGCTGTTTTATAACTTTATTGCCACCATATGCTGTTTTTTAGTCCTATTTCGAGCTGCTCTATTGCCACCATAAGCTGGTTTGTTTAGTCCTATTTCGAGCAGTCTGTGTTTCTGCTGTTCTGACTGCTTTAAAGGGTGTTTGGTTGATATTGAAACTGAACACTTGAGCTTATAAGCTTATTAAACATGTCCATTTTGGTCATTTACCAATATAAGCCAAACCAAACACTTTGAGCTTATAAGCTTACTAAACATGAGCTAATCCAAACACTAAGCATGGGCTTATAAGCTTGTGTTATATAAGCAATAAGCTGCTTATATAACATAAGCATAAGCCCAACTCATAAGCTTAGCCAAACACCCCCCTAATTCTGATGAATTTAGCTCAATGGTTATTTAAGTTGCAAAAGTTTGTGAATTGGATGCTTTTTAGATTGAAGTTGTATTTAACTAGTTATTGTTTCAGACTAATCCCTAACACGCCTCCTGAATGATATAGCGTTTACTTAAAAGCCTTGATCATATCAGCTATTAGTTATTTTCTCGAATAATACACACAACAACTATCGAGCTTTTAAATCTATGAAGAAGTCGCTGTATTTGTTTTGTACATATATGTCGTGATAAATCTTTATAAAACGTGTTTGTCGAATTATGATCCCTACTTGTGTAGTTGTGGTTCGTAATTACCACGACCATTTGTTGGTAATTCAGATTGCTAGTTTATAAGCAGATATATTCCACCATCATGAGATTTATTTTGCTTTGGTTTGTTTTTATACATTTGGTTTGCTGGTGTACAATGGTAATATTCTTCATAATACCCGGTGATGAAATATTTAGTAATCTGAATATGTACTTGTAACCTTGAAACCTGGTGCTCCCTTATGCTTTCTATAAGCGTGAGGTAGAGGAACCACGGTCCACGGGTACATGTCAAGCTGATACCAGGCATTCTGAGGGATATATGATTTCTCGCCATTTGAAATGTTTACCTTATTCTTTGTTTATGATTTCCACATTGTTGCTTTAACATGAACATGGTTTATCTATTTATTTATCAGTTCAGTTTTTTTGTTAAAATATTTGATGATACTAAATATTGAGGCGTTTGATACCACATTTTGAAAGTGAGTATGTGGTATGAAATGATCAAAATCAGATAATAAGGATATAGCATTTTGTTCTGCTTCTACTGTTTGAAGCAGTAATTACTGTCTAATTAGTTGTTGATTGTTTGACATTTCTTGATTATTTAAGGATTTACTTGTAAAATAACCCCATTATTAGATTGGCGAATCGTTTAAAGCTATACGTAAACTGTTTATTTGTTTAATTAATCAGATTGTCGAATTGGTTTTACCTTGTTCAAATGCTAAAACCTGATTATATGCTACATGGACATGATATGTTCAGATTGTCACTTTTAAAATGTAACCCGGACATTCGGTTGTTGACTATTGCATATGATTTTTAAGACATGGGTTATTAGCTGTTCAAAAGCTAACATTGTGGCCATCTTTCATTTACTTTAAGAATAGTGTTTCTTTTGTGGTTTGTTTAATACCCTTTGGATAAGATAAAAAGTTTAAATTCATATTAAACATATTTTATTTTGATTATTGTTTTGCAGGAGTAAAGTTGTCAATATCTATTTATCTTAAGCAAATCTAGTAAAAAGAGGACGAGGAGCATCTGCGCCAGTATTTCAGCAAAGTGGTTGTCTATCATCCACTAGTTCTCGAGTATTCCAGTTACTCCTTTTTTTGTGTCCTTTAGTCATCAAAGTCTAACAGAGGCACTATGATTGAACCTCTCCCTCTAGTGACGTCTCTTTCCCCATCAGTTCTCTCCTTCCTTGACAGTGAACTACACACTGTTGACGATCTTCAACAAGCTCCTAAACTTTTCTCCGAGTTGCAGAGTGATTGTCATATCTTGGAACAGAGTCTCATAGATTTGAACCAAAGGCTTGGTACATGTTTGCTTGCTTACTCGACATACTCGGATCAAGTGGGTGTCCTATTTAACGACATAAATGCCAAGATAAGCAGTTTTCAATCTTCTATATCAGGTCAGTTTTCCTTGTGTACCTATTGAATATATGATGACCAATATTCATGTAAATTTGTGTTGTTTATTTACTTGTTATTGATGACTAGATGGAGTGGGTGGTGAGCAAAGGGAAAGATCAGAAGCTTTTTTGGGAAAGGAGTTGCCAGCGCTTGCTCGTGAAGTGGCTAGGGTTGAGGCAGTTCGAGTGTATGTTGGTGAGTTTTTAAAAACCCATTTATCTACAGTGTACAGGTTACTTTAATTCTAGTTTTTTACCAACTTAGATCTGGTTTAACTCTGCTGAGAAAATATACAAAATGTAGACATGTGTATTGGTGTTCATTTTTAGTAAGCATTAAGAAGCTATTATGCCTCGACTGAGAAGATGATGCTCATAGTCTGTTGGTGATGCTTTATAATGTTATATGTTACTGAATACAACAAAACAATATATGTATCTCAAACTTACTTTAACTAGGGGGTGCACCATGCAGGTTAATATTCTCATCTACTGTTACAAAATTGACATAGGATTCTTTAATATATAGCTCAAACATAAATATAGTGCAGGAAACCTAGGGGGCATCGTCTCCACGGTATCTGTGTATTGCGTCTTTAATTTTTTTTAAAAACAAATATGCCTATTAAAGATGGTGAAATTCTGTGTTAAAAAAAAAAGACAGTGAAATTCCTCACTTTCTAATCCAAGATGGCAAAACGTCAACTAGTCCAACACCATTTAAGCTAATGAAATAATTTCCATCTTGAAGTAGTTAGTTGCTGGTTTGAACCCTTACCCCTATGAAGGGGTTAAATAGTCATTCTGTGTTTTTTTATTTTATATTTTTTTCACCTCAAACGTCATGTAGTGTCAACACTTTGGTCCATATTTAGCCTACGATCAATCAACCTTCTAGATATCTAAACACTACTAACACTGCGTCACAGAACTATGGATTTATAAATAAGTTAAGAGTAGAGTGGTGGTTACATTGATCTTGGAAGATGTTGGTTTCACACTTTCACATGGTTCGTACGGATACGATTTGTAGGTGGAATATTGTGTTGAGTTAGTTTTTGGACATGAAGGATGAATGGGACACTCTTGCTTTTTGTCTTTTTAGTTATTCACTCTTTTAAGTGCTTGTTTACTGTTCATAATATTATGAATAAATTTGACAGAGAGTTACATTTTTTTTTGAGCTATAAAACCTTTTTATGAATCCAAAAAAGTTGAGTTTGTTTTCATGTATTTATGGTCGCTTGCGACTTACTCAACTATATATTCAAGGCTATAACTAACTCTCTTAGGGGGTGTTTGTTTAAGCTTATATGTGGGCTTATGAGCTTCTTTGATTTCGACTTATATTTCATAAGCCCCAATTTTCTGGCTTATTTTGAGACTTATGGGCTTATATGAATTTATCATATCATAATAAAGTTATTTAAGCCCACAAGTCTCAAAATAAGTTGGAAAATTGGGGCTTATGAAATATAAGCCGAAAAACAAATAAGCTCATAAGCCACATATAAGCTAAACCACACACCCTCTTAACAAAACCTTCCACCGCTAATATTTTATAGTTTTTATCAGTTACTTCTATATTAAATTTCTTTTTGTTTTTCTTATGTTTTGCAGAAACAGCATTGAAACTTGACACCTTGGTCGGAGACATTGAAGATGCTGTTTCTTCCAGTGTAAATAGAAATTTAAGAAAGCAGACATCTTCCCTAAAGTCAGAGGTTAGTAAGTAAAAAATCGCGGTTAAATACTGCTTCGGGTATAATCAAAGTTTCAACCTTCTTTCTTGTAACAGGAAGTTCATTTTCCCGCTATTAATGCTCTAAAACTTGCAGAAGACGTTCTAACTAATGTTTCAAGAACACGTCCTCAATGGTCTCGCCTTGTTTCAGCCGTTGATGACAGAGTGGATCAACAATTTGGCAAACTAAGATCTCAAACCATTGCTGATTATCGATCCCTTCTTAATTCCCTCAAATGGCCCCCACCTCTTTCTGTAGAGAAATTGATGTTCTTATTTGAGTATGTTCGAATAAGACAAGATTGAACAAGAAAGTGATTCTATTAATAACCATGCAAACAATTCGTTTACATTGAAAGACACACATTACTAAACTTTACATTGTACTACCTACTTATAGTTTTCTAATGGTACCATTGAACCAACATGTCTATTCACTAAACATCATAACCGCCTATTCTAACTGTAAAACAGTTACGAACTATCCTATCTAACAACTTCAGTCCTTCTTCTTTCGTTTGTTACAAGTGTGTCACAAGACTTATGCAATTATGGTGCAACATTTCCCCCTCATTGTTTAAGTCTTGTTCCTTGAATCTTCATACTTGTTCCTCGTTCTTCTGTTCTTCGTGGTCTTCACTGTTGTTGCTGTCTCGTTGTTGCTACTGCAACCATAACTTCCGTTGCCTCTTTTCCTTCTAATTCGACTTCTATCTTCAACAAAACCTTTCGAATTTTATTGCCTTGTTTCTGTTTTGATTCGAATCAAAATAAACAAAACACCACGGTTCCTTCTTCCTTCTCCTTGTCGAATTGTTGTTGTTGCCAACGAGTCTAAACAAAACGTTCCACGGCCTCCTTGCTTTGTTGTCTCGAATTCTTCCCTTGAATTTTCAACCAAAAGTCACGGCCTCCTTGTGTTATTCTTGTTTGTGTTTATATTCGACATAAACAAACCAACACTTTCTTGTACCACGCTACACGTTTTCTTTTCTTTTCCTTTTGTGTGTTGTTCTTGATCTCGGTTGCTTGAAATCCTAAGAAACTTTCTACACACAATCTTGTTACCACACCTTGGTAACCACACCGAACCAAAAACAGTCCCTTCGTTTCTGATTTCGTTCCACCGAAACAAAACAGTCCTTCGTTTGTTCCTTCTCTCGTTGTTGTTGTTCTTGTGTGTTGTTTTGATCTCGTACTCGAAATCATAAACCTTCTAACACACAACTTGGTACCACGCCTTGGTAACCACACCGAACCAAAAACAGTCCTTCGTTTCTGATTTCGTTCCACCGAAACAAAACAGTCCTTCGTTTGTTCCTTGAGTACTCCTTGTTTGTTCTACGTATACGTTTTTCCTCCACAACAACGTTTCATGCGCTTCTAGAATCTGCGTCTTATAATGCTTTGTGTCTTTGTTTTCAACCGGTTCATCACAAAGTCTTCCACTCTTGCTTCTACGCTTCTTTCAACGTCAAGAGTTGTAACAATTGTTCTTCTAAGTTTTCTCCCACCAATACGTTTGATGCCTACGTTCGCTTCCTTTTGTCGGTTATCAAAACTTAACAAAACTTACCGCTTCCACAAAAGTTTCCTTCTTGTTTTGTTGTCGCGAATGATCACAACAAAACTCCACCAATTCGTTTGGTGTCCATGTCCGTTGGTTCTGATCATGCATTATCTTCCCAACATCCTTGGTGTCTTCCTTTCTCGGTTTCTTGATCCTCTTGATCAAAGACTTGAATCATATCTTGTAACCTTGCAAAAAACCTTCGTTTCTCTCTTCCTTTTTCTTTCACAGGTTCTATTTTTCTCACAGGATCTCAACCTGTTCTCTGATGCCAATGTAGAGAAATTGATGTTCTTATTTGAGCATGTTCAAATAAGACAAGATTGAACAAGAAAGTGATTCTATTAATAACCATGCAAACAATTCGTTTACATTGAAAGACACACATTACTAAACTTTACATTGTACTACCTACTTATAGTTTTCTAATCGGTACCATTGAACCAACATGTCTATTCACTAAACATCATAACCGCCTATTCTAACTGTAAAACAGTTACGAACTATCCTATCTAACAACTTCAGTCCTTCTTCTTTCGTTTGTTACAAGTGTGTCACAAGACTTATGCAATTATGGTGCAACACTTTCCACATCAAATCCCTCTAATACACCAGAAAATAAATCACCAGAATCAACAAATCCTCTTTTTTCAATGCGAGGTGACCTTAAACACCAGTATTGTAGTAGTTTTCTTGCACTATGCAAACTACAGAAACTGCAAACACAAAGAAAATCCCGGCAGGTGCAGGGGCATAATGGTCAATTTACTATGCATGAATCGCTTTGGGCCATTGAAGAGCTTGTGAATCCTATATCAATTGCATCTGAACGCCATTTTGCAAAGTGGGCTGATAAACCTGAGCTTGTATTTGCTTTAGTATATAAAATAACTCGGGATTATGTTGATTCAATGGATGAATTATTACAGCCACTCGTTGACGAAGCAGTGCTTTCTGGTTACTCTTGTAGGGAAGAATGGATTTCAGCTATGGTTAAATCCTTATCGGATTATCTGACAAAAGAAATTCTCCCTGTTTATATAAATCAGCTGGATGAAGACACTATCACTGAAAACCGTTCACAAGCTAAAATATCTTGGTTACATTTTATTGACTTGATGATTTCTTTTGATAAAAAAGTCAAAACTCTTGTAGCACAATCGGGAATCACTCTATCCCTTGAGGAAGATGGGAAAATGCGAAATATTTCTTGTTTATCTGTTTTTTGTGATCGACCCGATTGGCTAGAATTATGGGCTGAAATAGAACTCAGTGATGCAATCGAAAAGTTAAGACCTGAAATTGAGGATGAGAAAAAATGGTTAATGGAAGCTCAACAACCGGTACTCATTTTAGGTTCTGAAGATTGCAGGTCACCCGTGATTTCGAGCGTTTTTCTTAGGCGGTTATCGTCTATCATTGAACGGTGCCGATCGATCCCGGGTGTTACACTAAGAGCAAGATTTATTAGATTGGCTGGTGCACCGATTATACACAAGTTTTTGGATTCCGTGCTTCTTAGATGCCAAGAAGCCGAAGGATTGACTGCTTTGACCGACGACGATGCTTTGATTAAAGTGACGAAATCGGTCAATGCTTCTCGATATATCGAGTCTGTTTTGAAGGAATGGTGTGAAGAGGTGTTTTTCTTGGAGATGGGATTTGATCAGGATCAACATCCGGGTGGCATAATTGATGAAGTTAATAAGCTTGTGAAGTTTAGAATTGAATGGGTTGAAAAATTAACAACAGTTGTTTTAAGGGGTTTTGATGCTTGTAGTCGTGAATATATAAAAAACAGGAAACAATGGATGGAAAAAACTGAAGAAGGTTGGGCAGTGTCGAAATCCTTCATTGGGGCACTTGATTATTTGCAAGCAAAGATGTCGATATTAGAATTAAATCTGAATAAAATTGACTTTGTTGGAGTTTGGAGAAACTTAGCAACTGCTATAGATTCTCTTATTTTCAGTGGTATTTTTATGAGTTACGCAAAGTTTTATGATGTTGGTGTTGAGAGAATTGCTAATGATTTGACAGTTCTGTTTGGGGTTTTTAAAGCTTGGTGTTTGAGACCTGAAGGATTCTTCCCGAAATCAAGCGAAGGTTTGAAAATATTGAAAATGGAGGATAAACAACTTCGTGGCAGTTTAGAAGGAGGTGACAGGTGGCTCAATCAGAATGTGATAAGACATTTGACTGTCAGTGAGGTGGAAAGAATTGTGAAGAGTAGGGTATATGGATGATGAATGTTTCAAGTTTTCCAGGTGATGCTAACTTAGGATTATTAAAGGGTACATTTGGGTATGTTCTTTTGTCTTAATTTTCAGATTTAAAGGATTATGTTGTGCTAGTTATTTTGTCAGAGTTTAGCTCTGCTTGGTCGTTTTTCTTTGTTACATAATAAGATTTTCATTTTAGTTATAATACATGTATTTTCTTATAATTAATGGTTTATCAAATATCATATACTACGTAATAATGTGTACGCAATGACGAAATGCTTTGATATATGTTATCATTTTAGATCACCTTTTGTGGTGTTTTAGAAAATGGTAAGTTCATAGTTGTGTGATTATGTTTGATCGAGGAGACAAAGAAAAGATTGGTATATAAGTAAAACTCAAATTATTTGAGAGAAGTTCTATAACAGTTCAAGAGATAAAGAATCTTCAAGCAAGTCAGGTTAGGTCATGTACTGATTTTAAAATCTAAAATGCATGTGAAGCTTGCTTTGAAGTTTGAAATATGTGTATATGTCTAAGTGCTTGCATTGATCTACTAACCATTAACTAATTATCAATTACTATTACTGTTAATTAGATTAGGAATTCTCGTAGTGTTTAGCCAAATATCAATATTGTTTATTTACTGATTTCCTTAAGAAACACCAGAAAATTTAATAATAATAACTGGGAGGTGGGAGTCCAACAACCTATATACAAAGATACAACCAGATAATACGATAAAATACAATATGTGTAAATTTGGCCAACTGATAATTTTCAAGTTTATAAACTACACTTCAAAGTGAAGGAATTATGAAAGTATTTGCAACTTGACAACTTCCCAAAAATGGTACCATGTAGTAGTAAATTATAAATTATAAATGTATCCTTGTCTTACTACAGCTAGAACTTAAAGCAGGTGTCAGTGCTTATAGTTTCGACACAAGATTATCAAGCTCGTCTTTACTTCTTCGGATAGACATGATTGATTTCAGGTATGTCTTTCTTTCACACTGTTATAACCAGTTTTAGCTTATGAAGACAGTGGAATTTGAGTTTGGACAAATTTAGTTAGAAAAATGCCATAATTTTACCAGCATTTTTGTCTGCTGCTGATAATATATTAGTGACCTGGGTCCATATGTTCCACTATACTGCACTTTATGGGCCCACAACATGAATGGATTTTTCCAATTAAGGGCCTTTAGGGACCCACTTCGGTTTAGCCAATTCTGATTCATTAACCTGATTTGGACAGATGTGCAGTTTTGTTTGAGGGTTCATTACAAGTGACTGCAGATAGTTAAGTGCCACCTAGAAAGATACGTTGTTTCCGGTGTGTGGGTGTCTTTCCCTCTTTTTGTCAACTGCGTTTGTTAAATTTAGGTTTTAGTTATTCCAATCTGCCATAGGATAACTAAGATTGATGTTCATATTTGAGCAATTTTATACAATAATCTGCTTTCCATTTGCTCGACTTTTGGTGGTTTAATGAAAATAATTGTTTCTGTTGAGTTAGTACGACATACCGAACCACTAGTCCTGGATTGCTGTAACCCATTTCACATTGGGTATGAACAGATTTTGGGTTCCACTTAAGTCCTTGATAGCAAGGTATTGATAAGTTTCACCTTTGTTTTAAGCTGTTTTGGATGTTATTAGATTGCTTAGGCTCGGGGAGATACTTCAAAGTTAGATGATGTTGCGCGTATGAGAAACAAAACTTATTCAACATAATAGTTGTGACTAGTTATTTCATTTGGCTTAATTCTGATATCTAAACATTATTGTGTGTAGATTTAGGATTTTATGAGTTGAACAACTCATCTAACAAGAAGGTAAGAAATTAATAATGGAATGTTTATAAGTTGCGTGTAATGGGGTTGGAGGAACAAATCATGGAGATCAGAAATTGCTAGAGGTGACAATATGTATCCATGTACATCTGAATGGGCCGATTTTTTTTTTTTTAACCCATCAAACAAGTAATATTAAAAATTATATGAAATGGAAACAGTCAAATGGGCCGCTGTCTTTCGATGTGTATTTTTTGTTTTTAACAGGATCTAAAACCTTTTTATATCATTTTATTGTGTAAAATTAAAGTTTTTGTAATAATACTTGACGCAACTGGTTATATTTTGTGAACTATTCATACGAATTACATGATTTTTCCAACAGAAACTTTCTACCATTTCATATGACAGGTTCTTGATGAAACTCAATTGAATAGAATCCTTTTAGTTTTATTCTTTTTTGAATAGGGAAAAGCTAAAACCGGAAAGGGATGGGTTGACATCCGCTCTGTCCTTGATTAGTAGGAATATTAATACTCTTTTGCCAGCTACATTTTTCAATTCCTATTCGGACCCAGATTAATATTATGTTATGCACTTTTTCCATTAAGAAAGACAAAAGAAACACCAAACAGATATTATATTAATAACTGAAGTATTTAAATAGCCTAATATCTGTTTAAGTGAGTCCAACAACATAGACACAAAATTTAAACATACAACCAGATAATAAGACAAATCCAGTACGCATCTGCATGTCTCTGTGACCTCAACATACACTGGCACGCTATTGTTGCAGAAGATCTCTGATGATGTTCACATCAACCCCATTGTTTTCCATAGAATCCAGTAGTTGAGATAGTTTTTCTCCTAGATCATCCCCTTTTGTTCTCAGGCTCTTTATGTAATTGCAAGTCTCTTGAAGAATCTTTGATGCTGGTACCTTTTCATCATATCGATAAAAATCAGTTTAATCATATTACTTGCATAGTACCATAATTGGCTAAGATTATAGAATTGTAATCTAGATATGTAGTTTCCAGGAAGTGTCTGAGGTTTGTTAACTTTTATATTATATCATAATACCAATTGATATAGCTTCGTAAAGGAATTTGCTTACACAAATTGATTCTCGTATCATTTATTTCTTTTGTGACAATAACAATACATTTCTACTCATATAATGAAGTCCAAGTGACTTAAATAGCAGAAAAGTAAATCTGTTTTATAAGGAATTGTTATATTTCGAAGGCTAAGTGTGAAATATGCTTTTTAAACAGCTAGTGCTCAATAGGTTTGTAGTAAATTTGGAGGACCATTCTAAGGTACAGAGATGGTTAAGTTGATAAAAATGATTAACGAATAAATAGTTGCAACTTGAAAACTTCCCAATAATAAGCACGATGCATGCGATATTTGATATAAATTTCCAACATACCCTTGTTTTATTGGAGCTACAACGCGTAACAAGGAGCAATGCTTGTAATTTTAGCACAAGATTGTTGAGCTCGCCATCTCTGTTCTTTGCAGTTCTCGTTCTTCGGCTAGACATGATTGACTTCAAGTATGTCTCTCTTTCCTACTCTTGGAACTAGTGTGAGCTTAAAAGGGCACAATTTATAGCTTGGAGACAAATCTAGTTAGAAGAACCCCATAATCATACCAGCATTTTTGTCTGCTGCTGATAATATAATATCTGCCTGGGTCTACATGTTTCACTCAACTGCACTTAATGGACCTACAACATAAATGGTTCTTTCCAATTAAGGGTTTTTTGGACCTATTCTGGTTTAGCCATTCCTGATGTAGTTAGCCTGATTGGAAATATATGCAATTTAGGTTCTTCATAAGTAACTGCAGGATGGTTAAGTGCCACCTAAAAGATACTTTGTTTTCGGTGTGGGTTCGCTTACCTTTTTGTTATTCCAATTAATCATTAAATAAAGTTAGATTGATGTTCATATGTGAGCAAGTTGATATATTAATCTGGTTTTTATTTGCTTGATTTTGGTGGAATACATGCTCCGAATTTCTAGTTTAATTGTTTCTGCCGAGTTTATTATATAACATGCCAAACCACCAATCCTAGGTTGTTATAACTCATTTCACATAGTTTGTGAATAGATTTTTTGGATCCCTCTTATGTTCATACCTCTTAAACGTGCGTTTTCAAAATTTTATATTATCATACTTAATCTTCCAAAACACAAACTCTTTTATTTAACTACTTAGTTATTAGTTTCATTATAAATAAAAGAGCAACTTACACCGTTCGTTCCTGTGATTTATAGCTCAAATCCCTATTACAATCCCTGATCCTTTTTTTTTGGCTTAAACACTAAAGGTACTCTACATAGTATCTCAGATAACTCATTATGCTTACTTTACTTTAGGAAAACTCTTTATACACCATCTTTAAGGGTAATTTGGTCATTCTTTCATCTTCATCTTCCACATCCCATAATTTCGGTCAAGCACCATTAATTCCAGCAAACAACTCATTTTCCGACTAAAAACAAAAAAGTTCTTACTTATTTTCTATTCTTTGTCTTCAAAGATCCACCTTCATCATATCTCCATAACTTACACCCTCCAAAACCATCTAAAACTTTCACCATCTCTTTCATTTTATATCAAGGTTGCAAAAAGCGCTAGGTGCTAGTCGGGCAGTCGACCACCGCCTAGCGCCTAAGCGGATTGAACTTTTCTATATAAAAAATTTAAAAATTATATGTATTTAGTATAAAATATGCATAATTTATATATTTTTAATAATTTTATTATTTTTAATTTTATATCTTTTATATATGTTGCAAAATTTACATTATATGTGATTTTGATTAAGTTTAGTCTTTTATTAAAGCCCGCATAGTTACGCATAGTTATTTGTATGAAAAGAGGCGTAAACATTATTAAAAAAAAAAAAAAAAAAAAAAAAAAAAAAAAAAAGAAAAAAAAAAAAAAAAATCTGAAGTTAGAGGAGTGTTGACCGGCGTTGACCGATTCGCCGCCTAGACCGATTTGACCCGCCTAGGCAGATCGTTGACCGCCTTTTGACCAAAACGCCTAATTCGGCCGATTTGTTGCAAATCGGGGCGGTGGGTGACTGACTAGCGCCTAGGCCGCTTTTTACAACACTGTTTTATATTGAATAACTGAAAAAGTAGACATTAATAAAATTTGAGCGAGCCGTATACATAAGATTGTATATTGTTAAGATTTTTCACTTGATATTGCATAACAGAAAACTTGAGAATAAACTTTTTCTTAATTGTTTCATGAGTCAGTGGCTTGTATTGTCATTAATGTTCTATCGTCTATTGTTTGAGTCATTTGAAAGCTAATACGAACTAACAAGACGTTACTTGCATAATTCTAATTTTTAATATGCACGCGTGATGTAATTTGTAGCCTTTTTTCATCCTCGATCTTGATTTTAAAGATGGTTGTTAGGTCTCCAACATTGTATCAATCACATAGTTGATTATCTAGAAGAGAGTTTAGTGAGAGAATAAGAACAAGAGAGGGTGGTGAGATGGTAAGTGTAGAGAGAGAAATGCAAGAACTATATTGATAAAACACACACAACCAAGCATACAAATGAGCCATGGACGTTTACATATAGTGCAAGAAGAGAGGATTGGGCCTTAATGGGCTTTGGGCTTGCTTGTTGGACTTTAACATAACTTAAGCTTATACATAACAAACCTAAGCAATCCCATTACATATAACTTAGCCTACTAAACTAATACAAGGTTCTAAACTTGTTAATGACCAACACTTTAATGCTAGCAATGATATTGAGAGTACATCATGGTGGGTTTTTTGTTTTCTAAGACTTTACCATCGAAAATTTTCATGTTTCATGTGATGGTGGTGTTTATGGCCGGCGGTAGTGATGTTGGCAGCGAGAGATGGTGGTGATGGATGTTGAAGAAGACAAAAGAGTATTTAAGACTTTTAATGTGAGAGAATGAACTAGCCATGTATAATAGGCCGTTGACCGTAAACAATCTTGAGTTGAATGAGTATAGAAATAGAAGTGAAAGCATAACGAGTTATTTGAGATAGTACATAGAGTATCTTTAGCGTTTACCTTTATGTGTGTATGGAGTTTGACGAAAGAATACTAAGTGGTTATGACAGGAGATTAGGGTAGATAACGATGGTGGTGGTGGTGGTGGTTGGTTAAGGTGGTGATCGATTCGGTGGTGTAGATCTGATGGTGTAATTGACTTGCGGTAATGGTAGGTTATGGGTGGTGGTAGAAAATCAGGTGTAGAGGGAGTGAAAGATGATCACTCTGTAGTTGGCTCATCGGAGTGGGGTGTGTGAAGCTTGTTGGTCTTCGACATTCTTCGGATTTTTTTTAGAGAGAGTAATGGAAGAGAACTCGTGACTTGTGAGAGTGGGAAAAAGATATGATCGTGTGTTTGTAAGATGGGACTTACTGACTAGTTGACTAAACAAAAAATAATGGAAATGTCAATCTTACCCTCATGTGCATGTCACATGAGATGAGTTAACGGGATAAGTTAACGGGTGTTAGCAATAAGGATCAGCGGTGTTACATAGTTTCAAGATAAGAATCATTAATGCAAAGAAAAGAGATTCATGCTAAACCACATGGACGAAAGGTGTAATCTACTCTAAAAAAATACAACACTGATAATGTTATATTTTACCATAAATTTAGCTTTGACAATCAAAAGTTTGATTATCAATGAGCGAACTTGTAATTGAGTGAACTTTTGTGTTGGGCTCTTTGCCATAGTTTTGCTCGTTTATTTTGTAAATGTTGTGATGTCGACATGTATTGCCATGCACAATATGATCGTAGAAGATGAGTGTAACACCCGAACACCAAATCCGAAGTTGATATTGTGCAAGAGCATGCAACTATATTTTCCGAAAAACTAATGACTATAACTAATCTTAACAACCTAGTTTCGGTCAAGTTGGACGTCGAAGAGATGAACTACTCCTCATGGCTTTACTTTTTCAAGAATCTTTGCAAGGGGTACTCTATTTTGGACCATATCTTGGGCAAAACTCCGGAAGAAGCCACATCAAGCACTCCACCACCACATCCCGATGCCGAATGGTTAAAGATTGATACCATTATTTTTTCTTGGATTTTCATCACCTTGTCCACTACTCTTCAACAACGTCTTGTTGTTGAGGACCCTCAAACGGCGAAGGAAGCATGGGACCTACTTACTTTGATCTTCAATGACAATAAGCGCTCCCGGTCTATTGCATTGAAGGCCGAATTACATGCATTGAAGCTTGGGGATATGAGTATCGATGCTTATTTTCAAAAGATCGAGACCATTGCTACTATCTTAACGAGTCTTGGTTCTCCTATTAGCAATGACGATGTGCTTACATTTGCTTTGGAAGGGTTGCCCGCAAAGTATGATAGCGTCTCTACTATCATTGCCCATCGTGAGATATTTTCGGACCTTAAAATGGTTTGTTATATTCTTACGACAGAAGACATGAGATTAAAGTCCTGTGTTCAAGAAACCTTTGTCCACAACAGTAGGTTCAACCTTGGCAGGGGGTTAGTTTATGGCAGCCGGTTCAACATCAGCTTCAACAGCCGGTTCACATGCAATTGGGGGGGGGGGTCTTTTTTGACCAGTTTGTAGCAGGGGGTCACTATGCAATAGGGGGTCCACAACAGGTTACTCATGGATTGACAGGTTCTTTTAACGTGGCTGGTCAATAGCCGGGTCAACTACCAGGGCAAGAAACACTTTTACCAAGTGCTTTTAACGCGGTAACACTTCAGGATCCTACCACCGGTAACTGGAATATGGATACAGGTGCATCATCTCATCTTAATGATTCTGTCAATTGTCTTAGTGATGTTTTTAATTCGTGTATTTACCCATCTGTTGTGGTTGGTGACGGGCATTCTATTCCCGTTATCAACTCCGGCCATAGCATTTTGCCTACTCCTCATCGACCCCTTCATCTCAATAATGTCTTAATTACTCCTAATATTGTGAAAAAATTGATCTCTATTCGTCAATTTGTTCGCGATAATTATTGTACTGTTGAGTTTGACCCTTTTGGTTTTTCTGTTAAGGAGTTTCAAACGCGTCGGGTGCTGCTCCGCTGTGATAGCAATGGAGATCTTTGCCCTGTTACTCAGCCTTCCACCATTCCACATGCTTTTCTAGCGAGTCAGTATACGTGGCATCAACGTCTTGGACATCCAGGAAGTGAAGTGTTACGTCTTCAAGTAGTTCTATTTCGTGTAATAAAGAGAAGTCTCCCGTTCTTTGTCATGCTTGTCAGCTTGGCAAACACGTGAAACTTCCATTTGTTAGTTCTAATAGTTTGGTTCAGTCTTCATTTGATATTGTACACTCGGACTTGTGGACTTCCCCAATTTTGACTCTTTCTGGTTTTCAAATACTATGTCTTATTTTTGGATCATTATTCACAATATGTTTGGGTTTATTATCTAGTTAATAAATTTGATGTTTTGTCAAAATTTATGTTGTTTCGTACCTTTGTTCGCACGCAATTTAAGTGTGAAATCAAGTCTTTTCAGTGTGACCATGGTGGGGAATTTGACAACCACGCTTTTCATAAGATATATGCTGATAATGGGATTCAATTTCGATTTTCTTGTCCTCGTACCTCTCAACAAAATGGGAAGTCTGAAAGGATGATTCGCACTATCAATAACCTTATACGTACATTATTATTTCAGGCTCTTCCCCCTCCCAATTATTGGACTGAGGCTCTTAATATGGTTGTTTATCTATTAAATATTTTACCCTTACGTGCCATTGACAATGAAGTCCCATTTACTCGCCTTTTTGGATCAACACCTAACTATAGCCTCTTACGTACTTTTGGGTGTCTTTGTTATCCACACTTTGATATTAATAACAAAATGGGCGCTCGGGCGATGCCTTCCATTTTCTTAGGTCATGCCACCAATCATCGTGGATATCGTTGTTTAGATTTAAACACAAATAAAATTATCCTTTCACGCCATGTTACTTTTGATGAGACTGTTTTCCCGTTTGGATCAATGACACCCACCGCCAGTCCCTCTTATGATTTCTTGGATGACTCGTCTAATGTCATTTCCAACATCATAAGATCGTCTCCCACCACTCCACTCACTACACCCAATGTTCAAACTGATCCTCAAGTTGTCCCTACCATTATAACCCCACCTCCTACCTCCAATGCGCCCATTGAGCCTCTTAGCCCAACTTCACCACTACAACACCCTCCTAATACTCCCATTTCCATACCATCACAACCGGCTTCCGTTTTCGTTTCCCCAGATCAACCATCCCAACCTGTTAACCCAAACCCAGTTTCGATTCACCCCATGGTCACACGTTATCGTGTCGGGACTAATCGTCCCACTCAGCGTTTTACTCTTCATGTGTCTTCTGTTTCACCGTTACCTAAGTCATATAATGCTGCGTTTAATGATCCCAATTGACAAAATGCTATGTGTGATGAGTGTGGAAAACTAGAAGGGGGGTTGAATAGTTTTATGTCCTTTTAAATTTTATTTTGAAAACTTTGTTTACCTTTTAAAACTTAGATTCGAATTTATGTGATCTCAACTTCTTGAACAATATGAACAATATGTATATAAGTAAATATAAATAAGTAATGCAAGTAAGGTAATAAAATGAAATGAAAGCTAGAGATGGAAAGATCTAACCGAGAGACAAGAGATTTATAGTGGTTCGGCTACAAGGACACCTTCCTTGCCCTACTCCACTCCCCGAGCACCTAACTCGAGAGTTTTCTTCACTATGTCAACAAGCTCCCTTATGGCGTAGAAAACCTTACACAACTTTAGCTTACACCGGCTTAACGACACAAAGTTAGATGTCGAGTTCTAATCGTAGCTAGAACCAATCTCACAACTTAAACACGACTTAATCACACCTTCTTCTTCACGACTACTTCACGACTTCTTCAAGACTTCTTCACAACTACTTCACGACTTCTTCACATATTCCTCACGACTTCTTCACGACTTCTTCACTACTTCTTCACGACACTTCACAACTAAGCACAACCTATGTACACTTCTACTTCTTCACACCTTCACTACAACTAAGCACAACCTATGTACACTTCTACTTCTTCACACCTTCACTACTTACACACCTTAACAACACAACTTCTCTACTTACACACTAACCTATCCCAAACAATTATACACACAACTATCTAACAACAATACACAACTTATAAACAAATGTATGATGACACAAACAACTTAGGTATCTAAGTTGCAATACTTCTTCTCTAGTTGTTGAAGGAGTATTCTTCTTTTGCACTTGAATGGATGAAGCTTGGATCACTTAGAAACCAAAGCTTAAGATTATATGATCAAAGGGTTTTTGAAGATATAAAATGTGATTTAAAACAGAAAGTTTCAGTGTGCAAAAGGTAAGTAAAAATCCAGGAGAAGGCTGGTATTTATAGGAGAAAAACTGGACAGCTGGAGACCTACTGGAGCGTGGCCGGCCCCCTTAAATAGGGGGGCGGTCCCCTTAATTTTAAGGGGGCCGCCTAGTAAAATTAAGGGGGCCGCCCTAGGTGTCCGTTGTCCAGATTTGTCCTTTTGTGGGGAAGGTTTTTCTGGAACATTTTAACTGATTTTGGTTAAAAATTTGAATTCATATTTTTATAAAAGATTAAACATTTTTATTTAATACCAAAAATGTTTTTCAAAAATATATAAAATGTTTTTGATGTTTTATAAAAAATCTAGTTATTAAGAAAATGTTCCTTTGATCATATAATGCATTAAGCACTTGTTTATTCATACCTTAAGTGATTAAGTTGTAGAAATGAATATTTACAACTAAATACTTGTTTATTTGATAAGTTTATGTTTAATGAGTTTATATTTTGTGATCATTAAAACATAGAGATATGAATAATGTTTTTAGGCATTATTTATGTCAACAATCTCCCCCTTTTTGATGATTACAAAACTTAAACTTATTAAATCCAAAAATTTATTTTTGGACAAGTATTTAGTGAGTTTACATTCACTTCTCCCCCTTTTTGTAGAATCAAAAAGGTTATGCCGACAAGATTTAGAAACTAAATTTGTCGGGACGAGAACTCCCCCTTGATGTTTACTCCCCCTCGTTCGAGGGCACCAAGGAGACGAGCTATGGAAATCTTGGCTGCAAAAACAAGTTAGGAGACACAAGATACATATACATAGCAAAAATATTTAGAACAACCAACTAATGCATTCAAGATGATCATATATAACATATGAATCATCATTACATTACATAAAATACTTGAAACATAATGATTACAACATAACTAGAAATACTAATGGTCCTCATATTGCCAAAGAGAGCGATTGGACTTGCTTGCGACACAAAAGGGTGAGGGAGTTTATTTTGAGGCGGAAAGCATGTGGATGGGTTTTAGTTATGTGATGGTGAGGGAAATGGAGCGGATCCATTGAGGTTATATCGTTGTAGTGGAGGAATGGGATGAGGACGAGTGAGTAGATATTCGATCCAAGAAATATCTTCACTTAAGTTGAGGATTTGTTTTTTAAGGAAGATGCAACAAGGGCAATAGTGGGTGTGGTTTGTAACTTGATCCAAGTTAAGAGAGTGTGGTAGGCAATTTGAGTAAGGTGAGGATGGAGGTTGTCCCTTGTTGCGTTGTGTGAGGTGCATAGCAAGGAGATCATTAAGATCATGGATTTGGTTAATCTCTTCATGAAGCTTTTGCCTTTCATGAATGGGGATTTGGTTATTTGGTGGAAATGGATGGTATTGGGGTGAAAAGTTTGATGTTTGACCAAGGTGATGAGGGTTTTCAAGGATTCCATTGAAGTTGGTTTGAGGTTTAGGGGAGTAGTTTGGAATGAATGTGGATGTTTTGCCAAAATGGTAGGGTTTGTGAAATGGTTCAATGGAATGAGGTTGTGATCTTGGAGAGTAGTTTGGGATGAATGATGATGGAGGTGTTGGTTGTCTAGTTGTGATGGGCTTGTGGTGAGGGTGAGGTTTTCTTTTCCACCCGGGTTTTAAGGTCATCCTTGCTAGCTCTGAGGTTTTTGGTTTTGGGTTGATAGGAGAAGACATGATGGGATGATTGAATGTGGTGAGATATGGGGTTATTTATAGTGGAGGATTTGTGTTGTTTAGGAATGGATAGGCTTGTTGGGTGATTAGGACAAAATGTGTTTGTGAATTTGGGGAAGTATAGGATCAAATGGGCTAAAAAGCAGAAAAAGATTCTGTGAACCCGTCCAGCAGATGGCCGGTCCCCTTAATTATGGGCGGTCCCCTTAATAATTAAGGGGGCCGCCTTATGAATTAAGGGGGCCGCCCATCTGGTACTTTTTATGCTTTGAGCTTCTGGTTTTAGGCAAGTCCCACTCTTTGAGGCAATAGAGAAACATATTAAGCATGCATGGCATATAAGATAAATAAATAAGCAAGCAATAATTAATATCTAGCAATTTAGAGAATTAAGGAACCTAATCATCTAAGGCAAGGGTAATGAAGCAAAGGCACTAGAAACTAATGGGGAATAGGTGATGGAACAATTGTGAGGATGTGATTAATAAGCTTGTTCTAGTGTGTGCCTATATGCAACAAATGTGGAGATGTGATTGTTTCGACTCCTAAATGCAAAAATTTCCTAAGAAACAATCCAAGGTCTCCTTGATTTGATTTTGCTCAATATATGAATATCAAAGATGTATATATTAGATTATATACTTTGACAATTCATGTGAGATCTTTATGCATGAAAAAAAAATGTTTTTAGCATTATTCAACAATGTAAGAAAAATAGTTTTCATGTGTTTTCCTAGATGTGAGAATGATTTGTAGAAAATAGATTGGGTTTTGTTTATAAATATGTTTATGCAAAGAAATATCCCAATCTTTTATTTTGTGCAAAACAGATTCCTAGACTCAGATAGGAGGAAACAGAAAAAAAATGTTACAGTCAAATGGCCGGTCCCCTTAATGACAAGCCGGTCCCCTTAATAATTAAGGGGACCGCCTTTATAACATTAAGGGGTCCGCCCATCTGGAAAAAAATTTAACAAAGATGCAGAAAATTCAGTCAATTTGTTCCATCATTCCTAGGCCTAAACGTAAGTGGTTAAAGAGTTCACGCTTAAGGGGCTTAGTGAATATGTCTACTAAGTTATCTTCCGATGCAACCTTTTCTATAGATATGTTTCCTTTTTGAACGTTATCGCGGAGGAAGTGGTGGCGTATTTCTATATGTTTAGTCCTAGAGTGTTTAAACGAGATTCTTACTTAAATCTATAGCACCTTTGTTATCACACATAATTGGGACATCATCTAACCTAATGCCATAATCTACGAGAGCTTGTTTCATCCATAGTGCTTGTTGACATGCCTTTCCAGCGCTTACATATTCGGCTTCTGTGGTAGAAATAGCAAGAGTGGTTTGCTTCTTCGAGAACCAAGATGTTAGACAACATCCCATTAACGTGCAAATTCCGCTTGTGCTTTTTCTATCCACTTAGTCTCCCGCATGATCCGAATCCGCATAGACGATGGTTTCTATGCCCGATCCCTTAGGATACCATAATCCTAAGTGTATAGTGCCTTTAATGTATCGGAAGATACGCTTAACCGCTTCTAGGTGAGAGGTTTTGGGATCCTCTTGGAAGCGAGCACAAAGGCAGACACTAAACATGATATCCGGTCTACTTGTCGTTAAGTATAGTAAACTACCTATCATTCCTCTATACTTAGTGTTTTCTACGGACTCACCCTCTTCATCTCTTGTGAGTTTTACTTCCGTAGACATCGGTGTCTTCATGGGCTTAGCGTCTTCTAATCCAAATTTCTTAAGCATTTCCTTAATGTACTTAGATTGATTAAAAAATATTCCATCTTCTAATTGTTTTATTTGTAGTCCTAGGAAGAAATTAAGTTCACCCATCATACTCATCTCAAACTCATCATGCATGATTTTGGCGAATTCATCACACATATCCTGACAAGTCGATCCAAATATAATGTCGTCGACATATATTTGGACAATGATGAGATTTGGGCTTTTCTTTTTTGTGAAAAGAGTGTTATCTACCATTGCCATGGAATAATCATGTTTAATAAGAAATGCCTTTAATCGATCATACCAAGCCTTGGGAGCTTGTTTGAGTCCATATAAAGCTTTCTTGAGTTTATAAACATAATCAGGTTTTGCGGAATCAATGAATCCTGGAGGTTGTGCCACGTATACCTCCTCATTGATAAAACCGTTAAAGAATGCACTTTTCACGTCCATTTGAAATAACTTAAAATCTAGGGCGCATGCATAGGCAAGTAGTATTCTTATAGATTCTAATCTGGCTACGGGGGCATAAGTTTCGTCATAATCTATTCCTTCTTGTTGATTATATCCTTGGGCAACTAACCTAGCTTTGTTCCTAGTAACTATTCCATTTTCGTCTAACTTATTTCTATAAACCCACTTAGTTCCTATGATGGTCATGTTCATGGGATTTGGGACTAGTTCCCAAACGTCATTAGTCTTAAATTGATTTAGTTCTTCTTGCATAGCCATAACCCAACTTTCATCTTTTAATGCCTCATTTATATTTTTAGGTTCTATAGTTGATAGGAAACGAAAGAAGTTATTTTTATCTTGAGCTTGTGATCTAAGGGTTCTTTGATTTAGGTTTCCTATTATATTGTCTAACGGGTGTGATTTAGATTCCTTAACATTTACTATTTCGTTTTCACCTAATATTTTATCTTCATTATCATCGCCTAAGGGTTTAATTTTACTAACCTCAATAGCTTCTTCTTCAACTAGGTCATCATCTTCTAGGGGCAATGTCTTAGGTGGTGGTGGAGTTTCATCAAATGTTACATTTAAGGACTCCTCTACTTTCATAGTGTGTTTATTAAGTATTATGTATGCTTTACTATTTTGCGAATACCCTAGAAAGATTCCTTCGTACGACTTAGGATCAAACTTAGTAAGGTAATCTTTTGTATTGAGAACAAAACATTTGCTCCCGAATACCCTAAAATAATTTAGATTAGGTTTTCTACCTCTTAATAACTCATATGGGGTTTTTCCTAAAATTCGCCTAATTGAGACTATATTTATTATATATGTTGATGTATCTACGGCATGGCACCAAAATTTTTGTGGGATAGATTGTTCATTTAGCATTGTTCTACTCATTTCTTGTAATGTTCGATTTTTTCTTTCTACTACCCCATTTGATTGTGGAGTGCGAGGAGCGGAGAAATTGTGAGATATCCCATTTAAATCACAATATTTTCCGAATTGCACTTCGTTATCAAATTCCCGACCGTGGTCCGTCCTAATTGATACTATAGTACATCCTAATTTATTTTGAATCATTTTACTAAATATTTCAAACTTATTAAAGGCTTCAGTTTTATCACTTAAAAATCTAGTCCACGTGTATCGTGAATAGTCATCTACAATTACTAAGGTATAACGATTACCTCTGTAACTCCGCACAGCGGTTGGACCAAAAAGGTCCATGTGTAATAGTTCTAGGCATCTAGTAGTGGAGACTATATTCTTAGCTTTGTGACTAGCATGTGCTTGCTTTCCTATTTTACATGCATCGCAAAAGTGTTGGTCATATCTTAGGTTAGGCAAGTTTCTAACTAATTCTTTAGAGGCTAGGGATTGTATTTGTTGCATATTTGCGTGACCTAATCTTCTATGCCACAATGTAGAGTTTTCATCTAAGGTAGCTAGACATATTTTATCTTCCGGTTTATTTCCTAGTTTCATAACATATACGCCACCTTTCCTAACTCCTCTACCTATGACCTTTCCGTCCTTAACTATTTCGCTATCTTTACTTGTAAAAGTAACCATACACTTATTATCGCATATTTGTCCTATACTAAGCAAGTTATATGTTAAGTTATCTAAATGCTCAACATTTTCAATAGTTAGGGAGTCTTAAGAGATCGTACCTTTGCCAATGATTTTTCCACGAAAATCACTACCGAAAATAACATTACCTCCGTTGTATGCCTTGTAGGAGGAGAATAGCTTCCAGTTTCCCGTCATGTGCTTCGAGCATCCGCTATCCTTAATCCATTCGTCGGGCTCCAAATTTATCCCAAGACATATTTCATCGGTGGCTTGAGCTACAAGGCACTTTTCGTCTTTTGCTTTGTCCGCTTCATCTTTGTCGCTATCGCTCCATGTTCCACTAACAAATGCGCTTTCGTAATCATAACCCGGTGGCTTTGGACATTCGCCAATGAGATGGTTTTGGCTTCCACATCTAAAGCACTTTCTTTTCCCGTAGTTATCATTTCTATTTCTTTGTAGCGATCTTCTTTCATCTCGCGGTTGTCTCGTGAATCTTCCTCGTCTCTTGAAGAATTTCTTGAATTCTCTAACGGCCATTGCATATTCTTCGTCTTCACTATCGTCACTTGAATCATCGTCATCACTAAGTTCCTTTTTGGCTTTTAGCGCGAGAGACTTGATTTGATCTTTCTTGCTCTTGACCGTTTCCGAGTCCCTCTTTATAATTTCTTCATGAACCTTCAAGTTGCCAATAAGCTCATCAAGTGATAACGTCATCAAGTTCTTTGACTCTTCAATCGCCGTGACCTTCGCGCGCCATTTCGGATGTAATGCCCTAAGAAATTTCCTTACACAATTTTTGCTAGAAAAAGTCTCATCAAGTGCTTTTAAACTTGTGATGATTGTGTTAAATTTAGCAAATGCATTATCAATAGATTCCTCTTCAGGAATTGTAAATTGTTCATATTGTTGCACAAGAAGATCTATTTTATTATCTTTGACTTGACTATTACCTTGGTGAGTGATTAGTAAAGAATCCCAAATCTCTTTTGCGGTTTGACACATAAAAATTCTTTCATATTCTTTGCGTGGTAACGCATTATAAATAACCATTTTAGCTTCATTATTTTTTGCTAGTTTCCTTTTTAAATCATAATTTTGTTTTTCAAAAGGTACAATTTCATCTATTTTAGTTAGGATATTATATTGAATAGGGGGAAAATCACCATAGGTAATAACATGCCAAAGATCAAGATCCTTTGATTTCACATAAGTTTCGAATCTATTTTTCCAATAAAGAAAACCATCACTTTCAAATAGTGGTGGTCTTTGCATAGATTGCCCTTCTAAATATTTTAAAGATTCCATAGATCGTTTCAAGTTTTAAAATACAGTTAATTTTAAAAATCTTGTTTGACGTGGCTCTTGATACCAATTGTGGAAAACTAGAAGGGGGGTTGAATAGTTTTATGTCCTTTTAAATTTTATTTTGAAAACTTTGTTTACTTTTTAAAACTTAGATTCGAATTTATGTGATCTCAACTTCTTGAACAATATGAACAATATGTATATAAGTAAATATAAATAAGTAATGCAAGTAAGGTAATAAAATGAAATGAAAGCTAGAGATGGAAAGATCTAACCGAGAGACAAGAGATTTATAGTGGTTCGGCTACAAGGACACCTTCCTTGCCCTACTCCACTCCCCGAGCACCTAACTCGAGAGTTTTCTTCACTATGTCAACAAGCTCCCTTATGGCGGAGAAAACCTTACACAACTTTAGCTTACACCGGCTTAACGACACAAAGCTAGATGTCGAGTTCTAATCGTAGCTAGAACCAATCTCACAACTTAAACACGACTTAATCACACCTTCTTCTTCACGACTACTTCACGACTTCTTCACGACTTCTTCACAACTACTTCACGACTTCTTCACAACTTCCTCACGACTTCTTCACGACTTCTTAACTACTTCTTCACGACACTTCACAACTAAGCACAACCTATGTACACTTCTACTTCTTCACACCTTCACTACTTATACACCTTAACAACACAACTTCTCTACTTACACACTAACCTATCCCAAACAATTATACACACAACTATCTAACAACAATACACAACTTATAAACAAATGTATGATGACACAAACAACTTAGGTATCTAAGTTGCAATACTTCTTCTCTAGTTGTTGAAGGAGTATTCTTCTTTTGCACTTGAATGGAGGAAGCTTGGATCACTTAGAAACCAAAGCTTAAGATTATATGATCAAAGGGTTTTTGAAGATATGAAATGTGATTTAAAACAGAAAGTTTCAGTGTGCAAAAGGTAAGTAAAAATCCAGGAGAAGGCTGGTATTTATAGGAGAAAAACTGGACAGCTGGAGACCTACTGGAGCGTGGCCGGCCCCCTTAAATAGCGGGGCGGTCTCCTTAATTTTAAGGGGGCCGCCTAGTAAAATTAAGGGGGCCGCCCTAGGTGTCCGTTGTCCAGATTTGTCCTTTTGTGGGGAAGGTTTTTCTGGAACATTTTAACTGATTTTGGTTAAAAATTTGAATTCATATTTTTATAAAAGATTAAACATTTTTATTTAATTCCAAAAATGTTTTTCAAAAATATATAAAATGTTTTTGATGTTTTATAAAAAATCTAGTTATTAAGAAAATGTTCCTTTGATCATATAATGCATTAAGCACTTGTTTATTCATACCTTAAGTGATTAAGTTGTAGAAATGAATATTTACAACTAAATACTTGTTTTATTTGATAAGTTTATGTTTAATGAGTTTATATTTTGTGATCATTAAAACATAGAGATATGAATAATGTTTTTAGGCATTATTTATGTCAACAATGAACATGATGCACTTATTAAAAATAAAACTTGGACTCTTGTACCTAGAACCGCGGATGCCAATATTGTTCGGTGTATGTGGTTGTTTCGCCACAAGTATTTAGCAGATGGTACCCTTAGTCGCTACAAGGCTCGCCTTGTTGCGAATGGCAGCACTCATATATAGGGTGTTGATGTTGATGAGACCTTTATTCCGGTTGTTAAACCTGGCACTATTCGGAAAGTTCTTAGTTTGGCTATTTCTCGACATTGGCCGGTTCATCAGCTAGATGTCAAGAATGCATTTCTACATGGTGATTTGGCTGAGACAATTTATATGCATCAGCCGCCTGGGTTTCGTGATCTTGTTCATCCTGATTATGTTTGTTTATTGCAGCGGTCTCTCTATGGTCTTAAGCAGGCTCCTCGGGCTTGGTTTCAGCGGTTTGCTACTTTTATCACTAGGGTTGGGTTCAGTCATAGTCGGTGTGACTCATCATTATTTATCTATAGCCAGGGGACGGACACTGCTTATTTGTTACTCTATGTTGATGATATTGTTCTGACTGCTTCGTCTGAGTCTTTGTTACAGCAGATTATTGCTTCTCTTCATCAAGAGTTCTCTATGACGGATCTGGGTTCACTTAACTATTTTTTGGGAATCTCGGTTACATGTGATTCTACAAGGATGTTCTTATCTCAACGTAAGTATGCTACTGAGATTCTAGAGCGGGCTCATATGGTTGGTTGTAACTCCAGTAGGACTCCTGTTGATACTGAGTCTAAACTGAGTGATGATGGTGATCCGGTTTCTGATCCTACGTTATATTGGAGTCTTACTAGTTCTCTACAGTATCTTACTTTTACTAGACCTGATATTTCTTATGCAGTGCAGCAGGTTTGTCTTTATATGCATGATTCTCGGGAGCCTCATTTCTCGGCTCTTAAGCGGATTTTGAGGTATGTTCGGGGTACTTTAGACTATGGATTACAGTTGTTTTCATCATCTACTTCCTCATTGGTTGCTTATTCGGATGCTGATTGGGCTGGTTGCCCTACTACTCGGAGATCGACTTTTAGCTATTGTGTTTTTCTCGGCAACAACTTCCTCCCGTGGTCATCTAAGCGTCAACCGATGCTTTCTCATTCTAGTGCAGAGACAGAGTATCGTGGTGTTGCCAATGTTGTTGCTGAGACCTGTTGGTTGCGGAACCTGCTATGTGAGTTGCATACGCCTTTGTCTTCCGCTACGCTTGTCTACTGTGATAATGTTAGTGTAGTATACTTATCTTCTAACCCGGTTCAGCATCAACGTACGAAGCATATAGAGATTGATATTCATTTTGTACGGTATTTGGTTGCTGATGGTTAAGTTAGAGTTCTTCATGTACCATCACGTTATTAGTATGCAGCAGATATTTTTACCAAATGATTACCTTCAGCTTTGTTTGAGGAGTTTCGTACCAGTTTGAGTGTCTGGTGTCCTCCGCTCAAACTGCGGGGAGTGTTAGTCGTATAGTTTGCATAGCCCATTAGTTGTTTGTATGGGCTACGACCTGATAGTATTATGTGTTAGGGTTACATGTATATATATTGTATGAACCGATTATGATTAATACATGAAACACTATTAACCTACGCTTTAAAAAAAATGTGATTTGCACACACTGTATTTTAATTGGTACACTTTAATGTATAAATATGATAAGGACTATGTGATATATGTACAATTATTTACGGCAAAGAATATAGTGTGTGAATCAAAACTTAAAACGCCCCGTATTACCTACTTTCAAAAATAACAATGGATGGCAAGGAAATGCCTAGTCACCACGCCAACTAGATTCAAAATTTGTACGAAGCAATCACTTGAAATCATTTTACCAATGACTACCAGAAAACTCATCACTATAAAACCTCGTACATCATCTTTTACATCAATCTCAAACCTTAAAAACACAAAATCCCATGATCCAAAACCACAACTAAAAAACCTTAACACGCTACTAGAATCCTTAGTTTCATTAAAACACTATACTAAAGTTTTAACTATATTTAACCATGTAGTAGTTAAATCAGGCACCATTACACTTGACACCTTTACATATGCTAAAGCAGTTCAATCATCAGTTAAAATAGGTGACCTGCCACGTGGCATGCAGTTAGTAAATCACATGAAGAATAATCCCTTACTATATTCTCTAATTTTGAGAGTAAACTGCAAAAATCATCCCTGTGGTTTGTGAAATTTCGCAAGAATCATCCCTATGTCAAACGTTTAGCATTAAACATCCCAAGTCCACAAACGTTTAGCAAAAATCATCCCTGAGCACTAACGAAGTTACTTTTCCCCGTTATCTCCCCCACGTGCAATAACACGTGAGGGTATTTTTGTCAATTCCTGTTTCTCCCCCACGTGCAAATACACCCCTTTCCCGCCCATTTCCCCACCTATATAATCCCTCTTAACCCCACACACCATTTACCCCAAACCTGCTTTTCCCTAATTCTTTATAACCCTAATTATGAATAACCCAAAACTTTGTCATCGCTGTGGGGCACCAACAACAATTACCACATCATGGACACCAATTAATCCAGGGCGACGTTTCTTTATGTGCCCTAACTGTGGCTTTGATGATTGGATGGATCCTCCAATGTGTCGAAGATCTGTGGCTATCATACCTGGGTTATTGAACAGGATCAACAATGTTGAAGAAACATCTAGGTTGAATGCCCGTAAAGCTAGAAGGATGATGATGTTATTGTGTTTCAGTTGGGTTTTTTTTGTTTTGTATGTTGTCATTATGGGTTGACTAATATTGGTCATGAATGGAAAAGTCAACTACTTTCAGTTGGGTTTTTTTTTGTTTTGTATGTTGTCAGTATGTTGTCTTTATGGGTTGTAATATCTTATGAATGAAAAAATGGAAAGTTTGTTATGCATATGTATTGTTCTCTGTATCTTTTGTTATGCAAAGTAGTAAAATACCATTAGTGAATGTCTGCAAATACCATAAGTGAACAACCAAAACTGAACCAAAGTGAAAGAGCTATGAGCCACTTAAACTGCAATTACCAAATAACAAATACCCATGTCTGCAAATACCATAAGTGAACAACCAAGTACCAAGCCTGCAAATGCATAATACCCATACTGCAATTACCAAATAACAAGATCATTACAACATTGTTTGACAGTAACAAAATAACCACTTAAACTAACAATAGTTGCCATTACTGAGTTACCACCTAGTACAAAATAACCACAAGATTTTGCAAATACCAAATACCACAAGTTTTTGCAAATAAAAAGTGTTCAAAATAACAACTTAAAACTAATCATAGTTGCCATTACTGAGTTGCTCTTGATGCAGTTCTTTTTGTTCTCTTTTCCCCTCCACTTGCAGATTCTTGAGTTGCTCTTGATGCAGTTCTTTTTGTTCTCTTTTCCCCTCCACTTGCAGATTCTTGAGTTGCTCTTGATGCAGTTCTTTTTGTTCTCTTTTCCCCTCCACTTGCAGATTCTTGACTTGCTCTTGATGCAGTTCTTTTTGTTCTCTTTTCCCCTCCACTTGCAGTACCTTGTCCTCTACTTGATGAAGCTGGTGGTCTTCCTGTACAAGTCCTTTTGTTATGTCCAATCTGCTTACACTTGCAACAGGTAACAGTCTTTCCTTTTCTAGACAGTTTGGAACCATCCACCATACTTTTGCTTGACAGTTCATCAGCTGACTTTTTCCTTGCCTTGGGTGGCCTCCCAATCTGTGGGTGGTGCTTTGGTGGAGTGATAATGTTTGGTGATGGATGTTTTCTCCATAAATTTTTACCAATGACAGGATTTATTTTGTAGCTGTAAACCTTTTGCCAAGTTACCAACCAATAAGCAGGATGCACCCAGCTTTCAGGTGTCCCAACTTCCATGTTATTTGCAGCCATCTCCCATATAGTTGCTAAGGCATGCTTGCAAACCATCCCTGTAAGTTCCCACTTTCTGCAACTACAGGTCCTCTCTTGCACATCAACAACAACTTTATCATCCCATGGTCCCTTAACAGAATACTTGTGTCCACCATTCCATGTTACCTTCATATTTCATTAACATAAGAGACCCCTTTAACACAATATTCACTCTAATAAAACAAGTAATAAAGAAGATAAGAAAATAAGAAAATACTTTACCCTGTATGCTTTGGCTTTAATTTCTATTTGCTTGAACAAAGCAGTTGCAGCTGGTGTAAGAGGTCCATTGGATTTCTCAATAACTTTTTGGACATTCACAATTCTTCTCATTAAATACTCCATTACAAACTCCAAGCATGTGATAATTGGCACATCCCTTCCATTTACCAGTTGTCTGTTGAATACCTCACACATATTGTTAAGCAATACATCACAATGAGACCTGCCTGCAAATTTTAGAAAAGACATAGTATATTAATTGTGGAAATAGGAACAAATTATGCTATCTAAATAGGACTAAACTATGTTACTAAAGCTTACCACTAAAATGAGATCTTGACCAGTGTTGTGGTGGGATCTTTTTCAAGTATTCATAAGCCTTATCATTCACCTTCCTAAGTTCATCCATGGCTTTATCAAAATATGGGACAGTGCTAGCAGTTGCAGCCCTCCACAAAAGGTCCTTATACAATTTACCCCTCCATTGCAGTTTCATATTTTCATGTATATGCTTTAAGCAGAACCTATGTTCTGCACAAGGGAATAGCTTTGCAATGGCAGGTATGATACCCTATGTTTATAACAGTTAAAAGAAGAAATAAGTATATTAAAATAAGTATTGTGTTAAGGTTGCAAAGAAGAAACAAGAAGGTTATAACAATACCTTTTGTCTATCACTCACAAAGGTGAAATTGGAGTTCTTGCCCAAATCCAGATCATCTCCTAAGCATGTAAGAAACCATGTCCATGAACTTGCTGTTTCAGCTTCAACCAGTGCATAAGCAAGTGGATATGTGCCATGATTTGGATCCACACCAACAGCAGTTAGTAACTGACCAGGGTAAGGCCCTTTCATAAAACAGCCATCAAGTCCTAATAAGTCTTTTAATCCAGCTTTAAACCCTTGCTTAAGAGCTCCTATACAGACATAAATCCTTTTAAACTGCCTTTCTAATGAAGCTGGATCAGTACACCTTTCAACTTCAATTTTTACTGTGGTGTTAGGGTTTGCACTTTGTAACTCTAAAGCATAATCTCTTAAACGTGTATACTGCTCTCCCCAATCTCCTGTTACCTTCTTGCTTGCTTTTTCCTTTGCTCTATAGATCTTGTGTTCAGAAACACCCAAATTATACTTATTCTGCAGTTGATCTTTAAGAGATCTGATTGGAACCTCACGATTAGTAGCAATTGTCTCTTCAATTTCTTTGGAGAGAAAGGTATTAGTAAGCATTTTTATTTTCCTGTTTTGAAGACAGTTGTGTACATCTTCAAAGGTTTTTACTGTCCATGTTTCATCTTCACTCTTTTTGGATTTGGATATGTGACAGACCCATGGACAAGTTATTTCTTCATATTGATATGCCCCTTTCTTCCCACCTACTTTTATTACTTGTCCAGAAACCCTATTAGACACATTTGGGCCTTTAGCAGTTGGGCTAGAAACATTTGGGCCTTTAGCAGTTGGATAAGTAAACACTGGTGTTTTACCTCTACACACCACCCTTATTCTATACTTGTCATTTTTCCATATATAGAGCTGTCTTCTAGTGGCCACAGACAATGCATACACAGATTCTTTAATGCTTTTTTTATCACCAAACTGTTTACCAATAAAAAATGGGGCAGAAGAAGTGTTATCAACACTTTTATTCTTTTCATACTCTCTTCTAAGGTTTTTGATTGCTTTCTTTCTTTTTCCCTCTTTTTCTGAATCACTGTTACTTTCAAATTCATCTAGATCAATTTGAACTGCAAAATCATGTTCACCTTCATTGTCAGAGACAGTTTGAGTATCACAACCAACCCATTCAACCCCTTTGTCAGTGTTTGCAAGAAATTCCTTCATATCAACTTCAACTTCATTCATCAAGTGATCCTCATCAACATAGTCACTGTCATCCTCTTCACTATCAACCTCTTTATCACTTTCACTAACATCCTCTTCACTATCAACCTCTTCATCACTTTCACTATCAACCTCTTCATCACTTTCACTAACATCCTCTTCACTATCAACCTCTTCATCACTTTCACTAACATCCTCTTCACTATAACCATCTCCTTCTTGGTCACTATCACCATCTTGTCCCATAACACTACCCTGACCAAGATCAGTCCCCTGCCCAATATCATCACCCTTTCCTAAGTTACTTCCTTCTCCAATAGGCCATTCAATTGCTAAATTATTCCTTTTTTTGGTCACTTTCTTCTTAACAGTCTTAGGGTTCACTTCATCTGGGAGTTGTTCTATCATTAGCTTTTGGGGTGACTTAAAGTAAGTTTCAAGACATGTAAACCCATGTTCAACATAAACCTCAATTCTTTTACACTTATCTATATATTTTGTCATGCCCAAAACATCTAAATCACTTCCTAATGCTTGTAGACCATAATCTAAATTATTGTTGGGTATTTTGTAATGATAATACATGATATCTTTTCTATCATAACCTAACTGAACAATCATCTCATTTAAATCAATAACTGAAAACAAATCAACATCTACCATATCAAAGTAGTTGAAAATGCCTGACTTGTATTTTCTATTTGGTGGGTCAGTGAAATATCCACCATGGTAAAGCTTGATTGAGAACATGCTTGGATCATTAACTGTAAAAAAACAAAACACAAATCAAAACTAGGGTTAGACCACCACATTATCCACAAAAAACACAACACAAAATAGGGCATTGGGTTATAACTTACTATATGCCTGTTCTTCATCAATTTCTTGTTCTTCGTAACGAATATGCCACTCAGAAACCACCATTGTTAATGTTTCTTAACGATTATAGCTTTAATTAAGGATTGTGCATAGGATTTAGGGTTTATGTTTGATTTCCGATCACTTTTAAAATACAGAGAGTTGGTGAAGTGTTTTTATGTTTTTGGGTTTATCCGAATAAAAGAAATAGAAGGGGAAATAAATCAAGAAGGACAAAAATACCCTCACGTGTTATTGCACGTGGGGGAGATAACGGGGAAAAGTAACTTCGTTAGTGCTCAGGGATGATTTTTGCTAAACGTTTGTGGACTTGGGATGTTTAATGCTAAACGTTTGACATAGGGATGATTCTTGCGAAATTTCACAAACCACAGGGATGATTTTTGCAGTTTACTCTAATTTTGATGTTGGTATATTTGTATATAATGTTTTGATTAATGGGTTGTGTAAGCTTAGGAAAATGAGGGATGCGCGTAAAGTGTTCGATGAAATGCTTGAGAGGGATAACGTTACGTTTAATACGATGATTGATGGATATTGTAAAGTGGGTGATTTGGATGAGGCGTTTAGGGTTAGGGAGGTGATGAGGGCGTGTAATGTGGAGGAGAGTGTTGTGACGTTTAATACGTTGTTGAACGGGCTTTGTAGAGGGGGGAGGATGGGTGAGGCGAGGAAAATGTGGGAGGGTATGAAGGTTTGTGGATTTCTTCCGGATGGGTTTAGTTGTAGTGTTATGTTTGAGGGGTTTGCGAGGTGTGGTGATTTGGATGGGTGTGTGTTGTTTTATGAAGAGGTGGTTAAGGATGGTGTGAGGGTGAATGAGTATGCGTGCGGTGTTTTGTTGAATGGGTTGTGTAAGGGAGGGAGGACTAGTAAGGGTGAGGAGATTTTGTTGAGATTGTTAAAGATGACGAGACTTGTTCCAAGTGAAGTTATGTTTAATGTAATTGTTGATGGCTATTGTAAGGAGGGTAAGATAGAAATGGCTTTGTCGGCGATTGAAAAAATGAAATTTTATGGGTTGAAGCCGAGTTGCTATACTTTCAATTCGGTGGTTAATAGATATTGTCAATCTGGTAATCTTGTTGAAGCGCAAAATTTGATAAAGAGGATGGCGGAGATGGGTGTTTCTCCTGATGTGGTGACTTGCAACATACTACTTGATGATTTTGGACGAAATAAGCAATTCGATAAGTGTTTTCAGGTTCTTAAAGAAATGGAAATTATTGGCTTAAAGCCAAATGCCATAAGTTATGGTTCCTTAATGAACCAGTTATGTAAGGATGGAAGGCTTGTTGACGCCGACATGGTTTTCGGAAGTATGATAGTTAAAGGTGTTTTACCAAATCAAAATATTTATAATATGCTAATTAATGGTTATTGTAATAACAGGAAGATACAGGACGCTTTCAATATTTTTTAGAGTAAACTACAAAATACATCCCTGTGGTTTGGTCAATTTCACACGATACATCCCTCCCAAAAAAGTTGCGCCATACACATCCCTCCGTTAGTAAAAGTCAAACACAATACATCCAAGAGGACGAACGGTGCAAAGATTGTCTCGTTAAGTTGGACACGTGGCAGTTAACTCTTTTTAAGCAAGGGTATTTTAGTCCTTTTAACACCCACACCTACTCACTTACAATATTCTTAAACACAAACACAAACTTAAACACAAACACAAATCCAGAAAAACACAAATCCAGACTCAAACACAAATTCATTCAAATCCAGAATCAAACACAAATCCATAAAAACACAAACTTAAATACAAACACAAACCCAGCTGTCTCATCCTTTCTTATTTAATACGAATCAAATAAAGCAAAAAAAGTTAGATGGGTTTTGGAAATCAACTAGCTGCAAGAATCCATAAAGCGAAAATCAATTAGCTGCAAGAATCAACTAGCTGCAAGAATCCATAAAGCGAAAAAAGTTAAGTGCTTCTCAATTAATGTTTATATTTATTATTTCTATAAAGCTCCTGGTAAGAAATCTTCTTTATGAAAATCTTGAAACAAATGATTCTTAATCCAAAAGAAATCAAAACACAAATCAAATACACTTTTTTCTTTAATCTTAAACCGAAACATTAAGTTCAAAAAAAAAAAAAAAAAAAAAAAAACAAACCGAAACAGTGTCTTCAATGATCTTTTCATGAAATGATGGGTTTGTTGTATAGATCTTAAATGATCTTTTCATGAAATGATTAAAATAACTTGAGATCTGTTGTGGTATTTTTTTAAAAATTTCGAAACTTGGTTGGCTGAAAGGAGATGAGATTAGGTTGTTGTTTGATTGTTGTAGCTTGTTGTTTGTTGATGGGATGGATAGATTGTAGATTTGATGAAAATGAGGAGTGGTATTTTTCGAATCTGTTGCCGGAGAAGATGGTGGTTGTGGAAAAGAGGCCGGAGAAGAAGGTGATTGCCGGAAAAAAATGTCGGAGAAGATGGTGGTTGCCGGAAAATTAGCCGAAGAAGATAGTGAGTGAGGTAGAAAAGGATTTAATTGAGTTTGAAAAAAAAAAAAAAAAAAAAAAAAAGAAAAAAAAAAAAAAAAAAGATAGAAAAATACGTTTGATGTATGATTTTTGTTTTGTCAGTTTGATTTGTTTGACTGTTATTTGACATGTTTGATGTAGAAAATTTTTGTTCTTGTTCTGGAAATCTGGTTGAGATAATATAATTGGAAATGGTGTTTTGTTTTTTTATTTGGGAAAGTGATGGATTTGATAGGTGTGAAATATAAAGTGGAAAGACAAAAAGACTTAATTACCCTCTCTTAAAGGAGATAACTGCCACGTGTCCAATTTAACGAGACAATCTTTGCACCGTTCGTCCTTTTGGATGTATTGTGTTTGACTTTTACTAACGGAGGGATGTATATGGCGCAACTTTTTCGGGAGGGATGTATCGTGTGAAATTGACCAAACCACAGGGATGTATTTTGTAGTTTACTCTATTTTTTATGAAATGTTGAGAAATAATGTATGTCCAACATTGGTTACATACAATACACTCATAAATGGGCTATGCAAAAAGGGTAGGGTTGAGGAAGCCGAAGAACTAACTTCAAATTTCACAAATGGAGGTCTCAAACATGATGTCATAACATATAATTCGTTAATCTCTGGCTATTTGATGAAGGGAAACAGCCAAAAGTGTTTAGAGCTATACGAAAAAATGAAGATATCGGGAATCAAACCTACTATTAGTACATATCATCCACTAATTGCTGGATGCAAGAATATGGGGTTAACACTTGTAGAGAAACTCATCAATGAAATATCCGAGATGAACTTGTCGCTTGATCGGGTGCTATATAATGAGCTAATCCGTTGTTACGCAGAGCACGGTTCTGTGGAAAAAAGTTTTGAATTGTACAATGAAATGGTTAATAGTAGAATTCCTCCCGATAGAATGTCATACAATAGCTTGATCATTGGGTATTTAAAGGAGGGAAAACTCCATGAATCAAAGGATCTTGTTGATAAAATGAAGGAAGCTGGAATAGTTCCTAAAGCTGATACTTATGAAACACTAATTAGGGGTCTTTGTGATCTTAAGAAGTTTAATGAAGCATATATTTGGTATAGAGAGATGGTGACAAATAGGTTTTTGCCAAGTGTAAGTGTTGCTAATGAACTTATTACTGGTCTTAAGGGGGAAGGAAGCTCTCAAGAGGTCCAGATAATGTACTCTGAAATGAGCTTTAAAGGATTGAATTATTCGAGTGCAAATGAGGATCATTGTGCTGTTGCAAAATTGTAAATAGAGGCCACGGTGAACCCGGTGTTACTTTATTTATTCAAGTATAACTTTATAACTCTATTTTGAAGTATTTAATTAAATTTTGTATCATCATGAATATTACTCATCAATTTTGTATCCTTTTGCAGCCATGAAGTGCTTGATTTGTCAAGTGTCATATGGTCACTCATGTATCCCTCGCAATATTGTAACTTTGTGTTGTTTGGTCGCATCCCCTGAAGTCATAATACCTTGTAAGTCATGGGTTCATGTACCTTTCCCTAGATGTGGAGGCTTAGACCCATGTATATAGTTGGGCGATTTGGGCTGTGTTTAATCATGAATGGGTCAAAATTCTAACGGGTAAAATCAAAAAGTTTTTCTAAAAGGAAATGGGTCAAAGTGACAAACATGTCAAAAGTTAGATTAATGTACCATTTTAATTAAATAGTGTTTGTACCAATATGTAACCCATTATTTATCTACTATAAGTGAATCGAAAAATGGGCAACAAAAGGTGTTTTCTGGTCAACTCGACTCGGTCCATTTCAACAAATGCTAATTGTAGCTTGACAACTTCCCAAAAATAGAAAGTGTGCACATTAACGCTTCATGCACGTCATGTTTTCAAGCACTAGTAAACCAAACAGTAATTATATCCAATTTCATTGCAGCTGGAACTTGAAGCAGGTAGCAATACTTGCAATTTTGACACAAGATTATCGAGATCGTCATCTCTGTTCTTAGAAGCTCTTGTTCGTTGGCTAGACATTATTGATTTCAGGTAGGTCTTTCTTTCTTACCCTTGTGGAACTTGAGCTTGGAGACAAATTTAGTTAGAAGAATACCATAACCATACCAGTATTTTGTCTGCTGCTGATAATACAATCCTGGCTTGGGTGATTTGGATCCAAATATATCACTTTACTGCACTTGTTCATGGGTCTTAAGGTCTTTCCAGTGAAGGATGTACGAGACTTACTTTGGTGTAGCCAAGTCTGATGTATTAACCTGATTTGGATAGGTGCACATTGCTGTTTGAGGTTATATGCCACCTAGAAGATACATTCTTTTTGGTATGGGGTTCTCTTACCCTCTTCTTGTCTACTTGCGTTTCCTTAAATTGGGTCGCATGTCATTCTAGTTTACCCGTAAATAACTTGGATTCATGTTCATACTGAGCAATTGCATATAGCAATTTGATTTGCATTTGGTTGATTGTTTGTAGCATGCATGTTTTGGGTCTCTATTTTTGTTTAAAAGTCTTTATACGACTTACCCAACCACCAGGCCTGGAACACTGTATCAGTGTAACCCAGTTCACAAAAGTTTGATGATTTTATGCATTAGATAGGAATCTAATTGAAGTTTTTAACCAGCTAAATAGTTCAATTCTACTAGGACCCAATATAAATATTCGTTATGCACTTTTCCACCGAGAAAGACAAAAGAAACACGGGATAAATATATTATATTAAGAACTGAAGTATTTAAATATAGCCTAATTTCTGTCTAACTGAGTCCAACAAACTAGACACAAAGTTTACCCACATGATACACCCAGATAATACGACAAATTTGATATGAATCTGTTTGTCTCTGTCACTACAACAAAAAGGAGAACGGGCGACCAGCTTTTTTGCGGGGACGCTTCTGTCCCCGCGGAAAGTCGCTAAACGACAAAAAATTGCTGAGCTGGCGCAAAGTCTCGCTGACCAGTTATAAAAATTTTCAACGCCACTTTTCCGCGGGGACATGTCCCCGCAGAAAGTCTTTTACATATTGGCCAAAGTTTGACCAAAATTAGAGCGCTTAATTCTTCCCGCTTTTTTTTCCCGCTCTACTTTCTGCGGGGACATGTCCCCGCAGAAAACAAAGATGTATATTTTTAATTTTTCGCGGGGACATATCCCCGCTGAAAACGTTAAACATTTTGGCTCCAAAAAGATAAGTTAATTACCGCGAAAATTTAATGTCTTTTGGCGGGGACATGTCCCCGCCGAAAGTATTCCCGCCAAATTTTTCTTTTACCCCGCCAATTTTTTACTTATATATATCGTATAATGAATTTATCACAAAACACGTAAATTATCACAAAAAAAACACACATAACAATGGATGGTTTAACGCCGGAACAGGAATGGTCAAAGGCTTTATCACACGAGCTCCTGTATAATGAAATTATACTTCATTGGGGCTGGGAAATTTTTGATGAATATGGTTCTTATGAGAACTGTGCACCGTGGCAGAGAGACAAGATTCTGGAATGGTTGAGGAGAAAGCCGTACTATAGAGAGTATTTGGAAGAGCTAGATGCTGCTGAAGCTCAACGTGCTGCTGAAGCTCAACGTGCTGCTGAAGCTCAACGTATCAAGGAAATGAGAGCAAGGAAGGGAAAAGATGGTGCGAGTTCCAGCAAAGCGGGAAGTAGCCGCAAAAAAAAATAAACGGGTTGTTTCGTTTGGTTGTCGAGTTGTTTAGTTTGAGTTGTTTCGTTTGGTTGTCGAGTTGTTTAGTTTGAGTTGTTTCGTTTGGTTGTCGAGTTGTGTAGTTTGAGTTGTTTCGTTTGGTTGTCGAGTTTTTCGTTTGAGAACTCTTGCGTATTTTAAATAAAATGTTTGCCTTCGTGTTTGTTAATTGTGATATTGTTTCTTCAAATAAGGTCATAAACCCAAACACCCTTTTGGTGTAGGAAATAAGCAATCCCAAACACCCCTCTTTAGACAGCATAAACCAAACGGCCCTTGTGGGCTGCTGTTAACAAAACAACATAAACCAAATGGCCCTGTTTGGACAACATAAACCAAACGGCCCCTTATGGTTGAATCTTGATGGATACTTAAGTTTTCACAGCAACAACAACATCATTGGAACATTTTAAAGCGTACGAATTAAAAATATAAAGCACGTTCGACATCAGTTTTCACAACAACAACAACATTTTATTAAACAACAACAATAACACAACAAACAACAACAACGACAATAACAGCAACAACAACAACAATAACAGCAACAACAAAAACCTACATACGAAGATTTCCCATATCACCTAGCATGTCATTATAAAGGTCATGAAATAAGGCAGCTGAATCAGTTGTGTGTTTGTCTGGATGCATATACACTTCTAGCATTTTATTGAGTACCATTATCTGGTGATTCAGTTTGATGCAGTTTGAGCACTCTGTATTTCCAGGACTCTATGTTGAAGGTCCTGCAGTGTAACGAGTTGGAGTTATGGATGATCTTGCGGAATGAGTTGGAGGCGTTAAAGCTCCAAGAAAACCGGTCATTTTGGCTAGTCGTTCCTCCTTCCATAAAAAAAAATCGCATCCATACTCCTTTGTCCCACCTGTTAAGAGTAAAAAACTATTATTTTTAACAACTAACCAAATTATTTATATAACACACAAAAAAGTATGTAATTATTCACCTTTGATAAAGGACACGCATAGTATTGTTTACCAAGGGAGTAAGGTTTATGCGATTCTCGCAGAATTACGTCTCCTCGTTTACAAGGACAAGCAAAAGCTTCAAATTCCGCCATCTTTACCATGATAACAGTGTGTGTTTGTGGTTGTGAGGTTAAGTGGTTTTAAGTATAAGAGGTTGCGAAGTTGTGTGGATAAAATGTTAGTATATAAGAGCAGGTCTTGGTGGGAAATTTTTGGCGCCAACATTTTGGTGGGAAAGTTTTGGTGGGAAAGTTTTGGTGGGAAAGTTAAACATCTCGGCTCGTTCGTTAAACATCTCGTGTGTAACCATAACATCTCGGCTAGTTCGTTAAACAACTCGTGTGTAACCATAACATCTCAGCTCGTTCGTTAAACATCTCGTGTGTAACCATAACATCTCGGCTCGTTCGTTAAACATCTCGTGTGTAACCATAACATCTCGGCTCGTTCGTTAAACATCTCGTGTATAACCATAACATCTCGGCCCGTTCGTTAAACATCTCGTGTGTAACCATAACATCTCGGCTCGTTCGTTAAACATCTCGTGTGTAACCATAACATCTCGGCTCGTTCGTTAAACATCTCGTGTGTAACCATAACATATCGGCTCGTTCGTTAAACATCTCGTGTGTAACCATAACATCTCAGCTCGTTCGTTAAACATCTCGTGTGTAACCATAACATCTCGGCCCGTTCGTTAAACATCTCGTGTGTAACCATAACATCTCGGCTCGTTCGTTAAACATCTCGTGTATAACCATAACATCTCGGCCCGTTCGTTAAACATCTCGTGTGTAACCATAACATATCGGCTCGTTCGTTAAACATCTCGTGTGTAACCATAACATCTCGGCTCGTTCGTTAAACATCTCGTGTGTAACCATAACATCTCGGCCCGTTCGTTAAACATCTCGTGTGTAACCATAACATCTCGGCTCGTTCGTTAAACATCTCGTGTATAACCATAACATCTCGGCCCGTTCGTTAAACATCTCGTGTGTAACCATAACATATCGGCTCGTTCGTTAAACATCTCGTGTGTAACCATAACATCTCGGCTCGTTCGTTAAACATCTCGTGTGTAACCATAACATATCGGCTCGTTCGTTAAACATCTCGTGTGTAACCATAACATCTCGGCTCGTTCGTTAAACATCTCGTGTGTACATGTCACCCCTAATTGTATGCGGACTAACCGAGTTATCACGTGACTATTTTAAACAATTTTCTTTTTCTTCTTTTTTTTTGGTGCAAAGGTGAAAATATATAAATTGATCTCCAAAGATTTACATCATAAGAATAGAAAACAAGATTTGTTAAACCATTTTCTTAGTTACTCCAAATACCATTTTCAAATGTACAATCTAAAATATATTGTAAAACACTTTAGCATATAAATTTGTAGTTTCATCAATACTTGTATGTTATTCAATTGTTGCACTTTATAAAATATCGTTAAGCATTTGATATAGTAATTATTTCTCCGTGACGGATATGAGGACACGCTACCAGATATTTGGTGCCGTCAATATTTATCTTTTAGGGTACCCGCCCCCGCAACGCGCGGGTACCCTAGTAGTAATTTATAATTCATAATGTGTCAACAACCCATTTTCATTATACTTTTCACCTGCTTCATTTATAGGAACAAAGCTTACACCACAATTTTAGGGGTCTAACCGGGTTTCGAAAATATAAAAACCGGTTTTATTTGACCCGGTTTTTCGATCGGAATCGGTTCAACCGGTGGAACCGACCGAGTCGAACCGGGTTTCAAAACATTATATTTAATCCCTAAATTCTCAAACTTTTATTATTTTTCGTTTATAACCCATAAACTTTTTTTATCGTTACAACTATCTGCTATAAAATCTTGTTGCTGTGCACGGGTACTGATTTAGTATTTGTGTTTATAGTGCCTAGTTCATTTATTCATTAAAGCTCTTTTCACCTACCTTAATTAGTTTTGGAATAAGTTCACAACAACCTCCTTACCTACTCATCTTTATAAAGTTTTTTTCCGATGCAAACTAGGCTCGTTCGTTAAACATCTCGTGTCTAACCATAACATATCGGCTCGTTCGTTAACATCTCGGCTCGTTCGTTAAACATCTCGTGTATAACCATAATATCTCGGATCGTTCGTTAAACAACTCGTGTATTAGGTAAAAGTGATGTAAATAATTTTAAAAAGTTTTAAATTAATAAAATATCATTTTGAAAATTTTTAGTTAAATTTAAAAGAATTAATATTCATTTTAAAAGTTTTAAATTAATTAAAAATAATTTACAAAATACTTTCAGTGGGGACATGTCCCCGCAGAAAGATTTCCCAAAAAAAATAAATTTTCCCTCGTAGCATTTACTTTATCCCGCCAAAGGGTTTGGCGAATTTTTTTTACTTTCCGCGGGGACTTGTCCCCGCAAAAAAGTGTGATTAAAATATGCATTTATATTCTGCGGGGACATGTCCCCGCAGAAAGTAATTCCTAAAACTTGCCCTTATTAGTTATCACAGATCAAACACTTAGAAAAAAAAAAAAAAAAAAAACACTCATCTGCTTCTCTGCTAGATCTGCTTCCACAACACCACGATCTCCACCACCACAGCACCATCTCTACCAGCACCACCACAACACCACCATCTCCACCACCACCACCACAACACCACCATCTCCACCACCACCCACACTCGCACCACTGTGCACATCTTTCCTCCCCCTCTCCCGTTTAATTCTTTCCTCCCCCTCCTCTCCCGTTTAATTCTTTTCTCCACCATCTCCACCACCACCCACATCTTTCCTCCACCATCTCCACCACCACCCACACTCGAACGAAGGTGAGTAATTTTAGCTTTTTTTATTTTTTTAATTTTCGTTATCTTTTTAATTTGTTATTTGTTTTTAATTTTTTGTCATTTGTTAATTTTTGTTAATTTCTTGATTTGTTGTTTTTTTTTTTTTTTTTTTTTTTTTTTTTTTTTTTTTTTTTTATGTTAATTTTTTGAGGTATACTTGCTGCTGAGAACGGAAGAGGAGTACGTAAGGCCGAGACCCGAAGCCGAGAACCAAGAAGCCGAGACCAGGTTTATGTTTAATTTTTTTTTTTGTACCGGGACATGTCGCCGCCAAAAGTTTATAGTCATTAGTTTATGTTTATGTAATTTTTTTAGCTGACTTGCTGTCTGAGACCGAGACCACAGTCGAGAGCAGCCTACTGTCAAGACTAGCCGAGAGCAACCATATTCAGTACGTTTTTTTTGTTTGCGTGCTGTGTTTGTTAAGTGATGTTATGTGGGAGTGAGGCAGCCTGGTATTGAGTTAGGAACATAGTCGTGCATTTTTTAGCTAAAACGTAACATTAGAGACTATAGTTGGGATTTAACCAATGTACATAAGGTGGAAGTTAAGATAGCTGGGCTTTTTGTAACGGCTGTAAGAGCCAAAATGGGATCAGTTAGTTAAAATTAGAAACAATTAGTATTGTTTGTACCAAACATGAATTATGAATAAGTACTTGATGAATGTGTCCCATGAAATGAGAAAGGAAGAGTAGTGATTCTGTTAGATTATCTACAAATCAAAAAGTCAAAGACAATGTCAAGTAGGTTCGTTTTCAGGTTTGAAACTGGCATAATAGAGTTATTGATGCGAAGTTTATGTATAATCAGAAATTTTGACAAGTAATATATGTAGAGTAAATCTTTTGATATATATGAACATGACCCGTATCAATTTAAGTTTAAAAAGTACCAAGTTGGTGAATATATGAAAATGAATGTATTTGGTATACCTTTGATAATGTATTTGGTATGCGTTTGTGAATATATGAAAATGAATGTACGAATATGTTATGTGCTTATAATTTTTTTATCTAATTGTGTTAGACTATTATAAATGATTTTAGGAATTTAGTGATTAATTTCGGAAAGTCCCCGTCCGAAGTTAATCATCCCATAGAAAACCCGTCCGAAATTAATTTATTAGAAATTAATTTCGGAAAGTCCCCTGTTTGGGACTGCTTTTTGAATGTTTTGTCTCATTTAGGATATGAATGCGTATAATTGATTCACTATTTGTGAAAATTTCGACAGTGTTTCCCCTTTACTCCTACGAATATGTCTTTAATGCACATATTTGGGGAGTTGAGGGGAAATGCTGCCGAAATTTTCTCAAATAGTAAATTCAGTTATACGCATTCATGTATGAGACGAAACATTCAAAGAGTGGGTTAGGATTGCCTTCCATAGTTGGATTAGGTGAACAAAACGCACAACTCGTGATTCCACCTTTATGTATTTATGTGTAGATTTTTTTGAACATGCTTAATTCTAAATAATTATTTATTGCATCATTAAAACGCAGTTATGCCAATTGATAAGAGTTGGGTCTCTAAACCTCGTTCTAGCCTCGAATTTCTAAAAGGTCTTAGAACTTTTTGCGAGTATTGCAAGTCTTTTGTGAATATTGATGGGAATGTTAAATGTCCATGTAAATATTGTCATAACATTGGTTGGGTAAAATACGAAGAGTTGTTTAATCACATAATGTCATACGGTTGGGACCAAAGTTATACGAAATGGTTTAATCACGGTGAACCGGATGAGCAGACAGTAGTACCCACCACGAATCAACATGGGAGTGATATGGCCGAGTTCCTTCATGATATTTGTCCGAATAACGATCAAAATGAGACAACTGAAGGAAATATTGGCGAGACAAACGAGCCAACTCCTCAACGTAACGAGTTTGAAGAGTTACTCGCCACTGCCAACGAGCCACTATACCCGGGCTGTAATTGGATGTCTTCATTGGACTTTATGGCAAAGTTTACGAACATCAAGGTCAAAGGTAAAATGAGTGACACCACATTTAACGAAACCCTAAAATTTCTCAAAGAATGTTTCCCACCCGCTCTAGGATACAAAATCCCATTGTCATACTATGACATAAAGAAAACATATAAAACGATCGGGTTAGGATACGAATCCATACATGCTTGTGTAAATGACTGCTTTTTATATCGGGGGGCGGGTAACGAAGATTTGCAGAATTGTCCCATCTGCGATGCTAGTAGATGGAAAGACAAGAACACACTGGGGAAGAAAGTTCCTAACAAGGTGTTGCGTTATTTTCCTATCATTCCTAGACTACAGCGTTTGTACAAGTCGACCCACACTGCAAAACATATGACTTGGCATGCTTCTGGGCAGTCTACGGAGGACGGTAAGATGCAACACCCGGTTGATGGTCAATTATGGAAGAAATTTGACGTGAAGTATTCTAAAGAATTTTCCTATGAAAAAAGAAACGTCCGATTAGGGTTGGCTGCTGATGGTTTCAATCCGTACGGCAACCTTAGTCAGTCTTACAGCATGTGGCCGGTCATATTAACAACGTACAATACGCCTCCCTGGATATGTATGAGAGAGACTTCTCTTATGTTGACGTTGTTAATTCCGGGCCCTAAATCACCTGGGAAGGACATAGATATTTACTTGAGGCCTTTGATTGAAGACCTAAAGATTCTATGGAAAGATGGAGTCATGACTAGGGATGCTGCCACTGGCACTGAATTCTGTATGAGAGCAGCGCTTTTATGGACTATCAATGACTTTCCCGCTCGAAGTAGTTTGTCTGGGTGGAGTGGGCAAGGTTACTTGGCTTGTCCGACATGTAATATGGACACTCCATCTGCTCGCGTGTTAGGCAAAACCGCTTATGTTGGTCACAGAAGATTCTTAAAAACGACCAATAAATGGCGGAAAAATAAACGGGCATTCTATACTCGGGACGATGATCCTAGACAACCTCCTAGAAAATTTACCAGTGGTGACATCTTGAATCAACTTAGGAGATTGCCTAAACGTACCCCGGGGAAACATCCAAGTTTTGGGGGTGCGAAGAAAAAACGTGATCCTGTTCGCGAATTGAATTGGACCAAAGAATCAATTTTCTACGAGCTAAAGTATTGGTCTTTTCTTACACTAAAACACAATTTAGATGTCATGCATATCGAAAAAAATGTGTGTGAGAGTGTGTTGGGTACTTTGTTAATGAATGACAAATCGAAAGACACCAACAAGGCAAGACAAGACTTAGAAAATTTGCAAATTCGTGAAGAGTTGTGGCTCGTCAACAAAGGAAACGGGAAGTGCTCTAAGCCTCATCCCACGTACTCTTTCACAGCTGAAGAAAGAAAACAATTCTGTCAATTCATCAAAGGTACGCGTTTTATTTCAAAATTTATTTGTTCCAATTCTTTTCGCGTATCCATTTCGACGACTTACTCTTTTTTTTGTCAATTCATCAAAGGTGTGAAACTACCTGATGGGTTCGGATCTAACTTCAAGCATAAAGTGACCGACAATGATAGCAACATAACAGGCTTGAAGGCTCATGACTGTCACATAATGATGCAGCGGTTGCTTCCTGCTGGACTTCAAAATTACTTGAAGGACCAAACCACCGCAACACCAATAATCGAGCTTTGTTCATTCTTCAAACAAATATGCGCTCGAACTTTGATGGTGGATGACATGCTGAAAGCTAAAGAACAACTCATCAATATTTTGTGCAGTTTCGAGCAAATTTATCCTCCTGCTTTTTTTGACATAATGATTCACTTGGTTATTCATCTACCCGAAGAGGCTATTGAAGGCGGGCCTGTTTACATGAGGTGGATGTATCCATTTGAAAGATACATGAAAAAGCTCAAGAATTATGTCAGAAATAAAGCTAAGCCCGAAGGTTCAATAGCGGAGGGTTATATTGCTGATGAAGCATTAACTTTCTGTTCGCATTATTTCCGGGGTGTTGAGACGAGATTTAATCGTCCTGACCGGAATGAGGACGGTCCAAGCCCAACAAGTCAATTTCAGGTGTTTCGATCAATAGGTAAACTGAATGGCAAGCAATCATTGATCCGGGTTCAACCAGACACAATGAAGAAAGTAGTATGGTATGTACTACACAACAGTGATGAAATCGACCCGTACGTGAACGAGTACGAGAGGTACGCGTTTTATTTCAAAATGCGTTTTACGTGAGTTATTATTCGACGACTTATTCTAATATCATGAACGTTTACAGGGCATTTCCTGGCAATGCACTGGTACAGATTCTGCCTATCGTCACACTGGAAATGCGTGACTATATGCATATAGTCACACACGTTTTTTTGGGTGTGTGTGACAAAAAGTCGCGCCACCGTAGGTATCATATGGTCACATTGTTTATTTTGTGGCCGTTTTCATCGAAAAAGAGTGACCAAAACCCGAATATGTGTGACTAATTAGGCACAAGTTTTGTTGGATTCATCAGTATGTGTGACTATTTCCCATCCTATGGCCACACGAAAATATAATAAATGTGACGTTTGTGATGATTTAGTCACACATCGTGTGTTGTTTTTTTCGAGTTAGTCACATACAATTTAAAAAACAGTGGCCAAAAGTGTTAATAAGTGTGACCATATGCTGTTTAAAGTGAAGAAATGTGTACTATTGATCATCCAATGGTCACATGAATTCTTAGTTTGTGTGGCCTTTTGTAATATTTAGTCACACAAAGCATGTTTGCTTTGGGTATTTAGTCACATACAATTAAGCATAAAGTGGCCAAAAGTGTTAATAAGTGTGACCATATGCTGTTTTAAGTGAAGAAATGTGTATTTTGTGTGACTATTGATCATCCAATGGTCACATGAATTCTTAGTTTGTGTGGCCTTTTGTAATATTTAGTCACACAAAGCATGTTTGTTTTGGGTATTTAGTCACATACAATTAAGCATAAAGTGGCCAAAAGTGTTAATAAGTGTGACCATATGCTGTTTTAAGTGAAGAAATGTGTATTTTGTGTGACTATTGATCATCCAATGGTCACATGAATTCTTAGTTTGTGTGGCCTTTTGTAATATTTAGTCACACAAAGCATGTTTGTTTTGGGTATTTAGTCACATACAATTAAGCATAAAGTGGCCAAAAGTGTTAATAAGTGTGACCATATGTTGTTTTAAGTGAAGAAATGTGTATTTTGTGTGACTATTGATCATCCAATGGCCACATGAATTTTATGTTTGTGTGGCCTTTTGTAATATTTAGTCACATAAAGCATGTTTGTTTTGGTTATTTAGTCACATACAATTAAGCATTAAGTGGCCAAAAGTGTTGATAAGTGTGACCATATGCTGTTTAAAGTGAAGAAATTTGTATTTTGTGTGACTATTGATCATCCAATGGCCACTTGAATTTTATGTTTGTGTGGCCTTTTATAATATTTAGTCACACAAAGCATGCTTGTTTTGGGTATTTAGTCACATACAATTAAGCATAAAGTGGCCAAAGTTGTTAATAAGTGTGACCATATGCTGTTTAAAGTGAAGAAATGTGTATTTTGCGTGACCATTGTTCTTCCAATGGTCACATGAATTTTTATTTTGTGTGGCCTTTGGTACTATTTAGTCACACATCGAATTAAACAAAGAGTGACCAATAATGTTGGAGCAGAGTTGCTACTGCTAGCAGTACTAAGGTAGTCCAAGGTAGTCCTGCTGAAGCAGAGTTACTGCTGCTAGTACTATGCTAGTGCTGCTGGAATGTGTATATATATTATATATAAAACAATATTAAAAAACACAAGAAATTTCAAATTGAATTAAACTCTAATGTATATAACTGGACAAAATATACAATTGTAATGTCGTACTTAATTAATCAAATATCTAAAGACTTTTGAACCTTCACCCCCTTAGCAGTTTGCCTTAAGTCGTTAGCAGATATATATTGTTTCTTCGTTGGTGCCTGTGGTACACATTTAGTCACATGGTTTGTTGGTGTAACCTGTAGTAAACAAAAGACGCTTCTATCAAACATTGAATTACATATGAATAATTATATATGTAGGTTGAAAAAACACATGTACGTACCACCTCTTCAAAAATAACTTGATCCTTTGGCCATCCAACGAAACTACCTTCGACTTCCTTAACTGTTTTGAACCCATTATTTGCTACGTCCGGTATGCATGCTGCATCAACTAACGATGAATCAATTGACACTCTGTAGCAATCATTTGGGAGTGGTAGGTTATGCAGCATTTGCTTTCCATGAGACTGGTATACGGTACCAAAAGCAACGATATTTGATTTCTTTGTGTGCCAGAGTTTGCACTTAAGTGTCTACAAAAAAAAAAAAAAAAAATTGCATGTATATATCAGAAATTATTTAAACAAAAGAATAACAAGAAACATGTTGAAATACATACTGTTGGCAGTGCTTGTGTTAGAGACACATCTTGTTGCGATTGGGAATCTGGAGACCCGTTTCGTCGCTTCTTTTGCTTTGGCTTATTGGGTCCGACAGTTTTAGCAAGTTCCTATATGTATATATAAAACACGTTACATTATTTAAACAAAAGAGTAACAAGAAACATGTTGAAATACATACTGTTGGCAGTGGTTGTGTTGGAGACGACACATTTTGTAGCGATTGGGAATCTGGAGACCCGTTTCGTCGTGACTTAAGGTTATGCTTAGGCCTGACAGTTTTAGCAGCAGGTTCCTATACGTATATATAAAACACGGTACATTAGTCGATCATGTATGTAAAATTCAAAAATCAAAGGGCGATCTTTTATTACTATACTTACCATTGTTTCCGTTACCTTTTTAGAAGTTTCAAGGCCATTGGATTTCTCCTCAATTCCCGCATCTTTAGGACTTACAACACCACTTGTCTGAGTGCCATTGGAGTCACCTGCAATATTGTCAATGGCCATTGGAGTCACCTGCAATATAAATTAAGAAATACAGTCACTCATCAGTTTATGTTCAATGCCTAGTATCATTAGCATCAGTGGTGTTAGCATTAGAAAATGAAATTGTTAACAACATAAAAAATGGCTTACAACTGAGGCTATTGGCGATGGTTGAGTTGGCAGAGTTATATTCATCCCTTTATCATTCAACTGTTGCAGAATTTGAGAAAGCATTACATTTGTGTTTTCCACCTCACCGGATAATTTATTGACCTGCACATCTTTTTCGGTCATCTCGGCGGACAATTTTTTGATCAATTTATCTTTTTCTTCACGCTCGCGTCTCTCATTATCCAGTTGAGTTTGAAGTAAGGCAATTTTTTCATTGGCTTCTTGTTTTCTTCGAGGAAGGCCAAAATACTCTTTGTATGTTACTGCACCTCCCACTCCCCTGGCATAACCGCCCTTTTCCTTACCAAATACAAATGTCATGGCATCAGTGCCATCATCAAAACCCGATGTTCCTTCCTTGATCTTGTCATCAGCTTCTTTCTGCACAAAAAATATAGGAAATGTTGGGATTAAAAGTCTTCTTGATGCTGTTACTACTGCTAGTACACAAGCTACTACTGCTAGTACACAGTTAAATGTTGCTGCTATATAAGCATAATAATAGAATTAGCAGTCAAACTTACAAGTTCATCTCCCTTTGATTTAATATCATCATTTGGGTATTCGCCGTCTTTGTTTACCCTTCCTTTCACCCACATTACATCACGGGGGGGTTCTTCATCCGCTTCAATCTCTTTATTTTCGATCTAATAAACATCAAATGCATACCCATGTAAAGTTAAACCAAGATAAACGAAAATATGTGGATGCTTACACATGTACAGTTAAACCAAGATAATCGAAAATATGAGGGTATTAATGCAAATGTGCAAATTGGGCAATGTAAACGGATTCATTTCTCATACTGATCGTCTCTTAATTGGTAAAACAAACATTGTGTAATCTTACCATTTTCTCTTTGACATAAGCATATCCACCTCGTCCCATTTTATGCTGATAAATATTTTGGGAACGCGCCATTTTACCTTTCTCAGATTTCTCCTAAAAACACAAAATCATAAGGCGTTTAGATGCGGTAATGCTGCAAACTGAAAATAACAAAATGACATATACACTTAATTAAAGATGACTAATTAAAACCTTGTATGCTTCGGTGGTCGTGTATTTAACATACTCGACCCAGTCTTCTGATTTCATTATTGTATTATACAAGTCCGGGACTTCATTCAGTTTGGAAGGTGTATTTAGGTTGGGCAAAATGTAGTTGACTTTGAGCTTCCTTCTGTAATTCCTTAGCATTTTACCAAGACTAATCATTATCAATTTTCTGTATTGGACGTCAACAACAAAAAATTTCTGAAAAGATTAACACAATGTTGTTAATTAGTTGCACATAATGTAACTGCATACATAAACTTATGTAGTATTGGGTTACAAAATAGTATATATGTACCAAGATTTCATCCCATAGTTTATCTCTTGCTTCTTTATTCACCTTCTTCCAGTGTAGAATCTTCACACCTATCTGCTCACGAGCCACATCTCCTAAAAAACTCACAAACACTGCTCTGTTTTCCCCTGTTACCCTACCGAGTGCATCGAAGGTTACCTTGAGCTTTGTTGCACCCAGGTTTGTCATGCTTCGCGCGAAACTTTACTAGCCTGGTTGAGCCCCTCTTAGCTACTATCTCAGGTGTTTGGTTGGTTAAAGGCTCATCTATATCTTCTTCATCAGAAGACTTTTCGGATTCATATTCTAAGGCGTTATCATCATGTACAATATGATCAAGAGGAAGCAAAGTATGGTTATCAACAATGGGTTCAGTTTCCATGACTCTTGAGCAACAAAGGGTAAAAGAAAATGATTATGGCTTAGCTTGGAGAGTAATGGTGAGAGAAGATTTGATTTTTGTTTTTTATTTGCAGTCTTTTTTTTAGGAGAGAAAAGAGGCTATACACCAAGAATATGAATCGTTTGTGATTCAAAAAATTTCGATCCAAAAATTTGCCTCCAAGTTGTAATTTGAAATTAACAATTGAATTATTTGAAAATTTTCCCTTTGAACCTGTTAATTAAAGCATAAACTTGATTTTTGTTTTTTATTTACTATCTTAATAATCGCAAATAATGTATCATACTGTGCAACCATCACATCAACAGTACAAACGTAATTACTACATATTGTACCCTTACCAATTACATTTACAAAACACAAATTACTAATTACCTTTTTGTTATTTGGTTTCATTGTTTGCGTGCTTGTGTTTGCCATAAGAATGTGTGTGTTGATTAGGGTTTATTGATTTTTGTGTGTGTTTACAAATGACCGGGTAAAGGGATTAATTGCTGGTTGAATATTGAATTTGTGGTTTGGTTTAACTATAGCTGACGTGGCAAGATTTGTTTAAAAAAAAAAAAAAAAAAAAAAACTAATGGTGATGAGGTGGCGGTGAAATCCGGCTATAGCCGGTAAATAGGGATGGCAACGGTTCGGGTTCGGGGCGGGTTTTAGTATACCCATAACCGAACCCGTTTATAATATACCTGTACCCGCCCCATATCCCACCGGATACCCGATTAATATTATCCATCGGTTTTTCGGGTTTCCCCACGGGTATTAGTTATCCGTACGTAGTTGAATATTATATGGACAAAATTGGCGGTATTAAGATTAAGTCACGTTAAAATCCACCGAAAAAACAAAAGAAAATACTCTAACCACTCCCAACAATAACTCAGCTTTAAACTTTAACACAATGCCACGTCAGCTTTAACACACTCACCCTTAATTAACTGAGCTTTAGTTATACACAAGATGTTTAACAAATGAGCCGAGATGATATGGTTGTATACGAGATGTTTAACGAATGAGCCGAGATGATATGGTTGTATATATACGAGATGTTTAACGAATGAGCCGAGATAATATGGTTGTATACGAGATGTTTAACGAATGAGCCGAGATGATATGATTATACACGAGATGTTTAACGAATGAGCCGAGATGATATATATGGTTGTACACGAGATGTTTAACGAATGAGCCGAGATGATATGGTTGTATACGAGATGTTTAACGAATGAGCCGAGATGATATGGTTATACACGAGATGTTTAACGAATTGAATGAGCCGAGATGATATGGTTGTATACGAGATGTTTAACGAATGAGCCGAGATTATATGTTTGTACATGAGCAACACACCCAACAATAACTCACGCAACCTTTCGACCCTGTTTCATCATTTCTTAAAAGAGTTTAATTTCTAGACCAACCCTGATAGCTGGATGGTCTTGAGGCAACTCACGCAACCTTTCGACCTCTGGATCAGCACGATTATGCATCTGTAGCATAATACGAGTTATCTCACCTAGCAAATTGTTAATCAATTTGAGTTCTTTTTCTTGTTCATTGTGTAATCGGGTGAGGATAGCCTTTTGCACCTCTGCTAGTTAATTTGTTAGCCACAGTGTTTGTGTTAAAATTAGTGATACTTGCGAGAGAGTTTTATAAGAAGTTGTGTGAGAAAACGAAGTGTTGTGAAAGTGGCTTTGATAGTGGAAAGCCGTTAAACTAGCCGTTGGAGGCTATTTTAAAAATCAGATTGAAAGTAAAAGTAACCGTACGAGTATTATTCAAATTCAAACGTAAAGTAACAGTACAACATATTAATAACGAGCGGGATATTTAAATTTTAAAATTTCAAATTCAAATTAAACAAAAAGGCGGGATATATTTAAAATTTATCAATTCAATTCAAATTCAATTCAATTTATAAATTGAAAATAAAGTATCAAATACAAATACATTAAACATGAAATAGAAATACATTAAACATGAAATAGAAATACATTAAATGTCAAATAAAAACTACGTTAACATAAACAATGATTGATTAACATAAACAACATACGATTAACATAAACAACGGACGATTAATAAAAACTATCATCTGAATCTGGGTAACCATCTTCAGAGGATTCGGAAGGTGTGAAAAAACCAGATTCCCACCTTTGCCTACGTTCTTCATCCTCCCTGGCTTGCCGCTCCAAACGATCAGCTTCCTCTTCTCTTTCAAGTGCTTCCATTTCCAGGAGGACTTGCATATCTGCTTCCTCTTGCCTAAGTTGTTCCTCAGTTAACCCAAACGGATTTGGGTCTTGGTTATGAACTGGTTCATTTTCAGGTTGATTATTCACCGGAAAATTTTCCGGTTGGAAAACCGGAAAGATATGCTCGGGTGGAGTATGGAATTTTTCATTTTCGCTAGGTGGGCTTGGAAACTGTTGGCCAAAATCCTTTTGGCGAGGTGGGCTTGGAAATTGTTGGCCAAAATCCTTTTGGCGAGGTGGGCTTGGAAATTGTTGCCCGAAATCTTTTCTGGAAGACATCTTGAATTTGAGATGCTTGGATCTTGAGTATTTGAGAAGTTTGGAATGTGTTTCTGTGTGACTTGTGCTTCAGAAGCATTGGTATTTATAGGGTACAAATGCACACGTTTTATTAACGTGACTTTGAATTTTAATTGTTGGGGCTAACCTGCGTTAACGCAGCGTTAATATGTTGTACTTTATCTTACGTTTGAATTTGAATTTTAATTTTAATTTGTTAAGGCTGAGTTATTGTTGGAAGTGGCCTAAATATACCCATACTTCTCAAACACATTCAGACTGCGATAGATATTAAAGCATGTATTTACATTAAACGTGTACTAGAAAATATCAATTACCCTAATGAAAAAGTCAATTAGTCATTAAAGTTAGCACACAAATTACATTAAACATCATTAATATAATATAGAAAATATCAATTACCCTAATGAAAAAGTCAATTAGTCAATCCAACACCAAACACACTTCTAGATCAACTACACTAGTCAAATCCAAACCAAACACAAACCAAATCCGATCAATATTATCCATCTGTTTACTTTTGGCGCCTCTCGATGGTCCCTCTTCCCGCCTAAAGTATTGGGAACCGTTCGTATACCTCTCTAGCCTATTTGTACAACTCGACATGGAAAACCGTTCATAATTAATCAACCGTACCATATACAACTCCTTTGATATTTTCATTAGAAAATAAATTTCAAATTTCAATGGCCGACTCCTCTTCAACTCCTTCTTCCAACAAAGACAAACGCCCAAGGGATGATTCTCCTCCACCAATGCCTGAAAATTATAAAAAAATGGGCATATCCCAAAATATTTGGGAGAAATGTAGTAAAGGCCCGTATGGTGTTGAAAACGCATTGTTAGAAATTTACAACAAGCGTATAAATATGTATGAAGAAAGGAACAAGAAAGATTTAGAGGTCATTGAGGAGCATCAGAAGAAAATTGAGGAGAGGAACAAAAAAATAGAAGAAGAAAGAGAGAAAATAGTTGATGTTTACAGAAGTATTGAAGCTAGTAAATATGTGTCTTAATGTATCTTTTCTTTATATATTTTGCCTATGTATATTTTGCCTATGTAAATGTAAACTTATTTTGACTTGGTTTAATATATGAATGAAGTTATTATGTACAAGTTTATGATATTTGAATACAGCTATTATTATTGTACTGCTAGGTAAACAATTGTACTGCTATCGAAACGTTGTACTGCTGGGTATCCTTTTAGCAGTGGTTGGGAGTGCAGGGTAGTTTGTATCACTTTTTACTTAAAGTGTATAAACCCCCAATTGCTGCACACAATCACATTCACGCACACATTACTCTCTCTCTTCCACTCCCTAATCGAATTTTAATTGTCAAATTGCAAAACCCCCAAATCAAATCATAATGTCGAACCTAACTTTTACCGAACCTCATAATAATGTTGCCTTTTTAGAAAAATCCAATAAGTCTGTAGATTTTACTGAGATCATTGATTTCCTTAATGCAAGCTATATTAAGTTTGCATTAACAGTAAAACCTACTATATATACTTCCAACATTATCCAGTTTTGGTCGTCTGCTAAGGTCAAAACTATTAATGGGGAAGCACAAATCCATGCCCTTGTAGATGGGCAGATGATTATCATTACAGAGGCGTCTATTCGAAGAGATCTTCTCCTAGATGATGCTAACGGAGTTGAGAATCTTCCAAATACTACAATCTTTGAAAAACTTGCACTGATGGGCTATGAGAGATATACAGATGCTTTAAAGTTCCAAAAAGGTAATTTTTCTCCTCAGTGGAAATTCTTAATTCATACTGTCTTAGTGTGTCTAAGTCCAAAGACCACTGCATGGAATGAATTTAGCAGTAATTTAGCTTCTGCTATAATTTGTTTGGCTGAAAATACTCAAAGATTTAATTTCTCAAAATTAATTTTTGATAATATGGTTAAGAACTTGGATGGTTCTTTGGCTAAATATTTTCTATATCCAAGGTTTTTGCAACTCTTTTTGGACAACCAATTTAAAAAAAAGAAAAGTCACAAAAATGTTTATCCCACTCCCTGCCTTACCAAAAAGGTTTTTGCTAATATGAGTAGGGTTGGAAAAGATTTTTCAGGGAGAGTGACACCTTTGTTTCCAACAATGTTGGCACTAGCCCAAACCCAAATGGGTGAAGGTTCAGCAATCCCAGCTGGTACCCATCACACACCCACAGAACAACAACAAAAGACCTATAAACGTAGGACTAACACCAAGAACACTGAGCTACCTCAGGCTAGTGGTTCTATACCAACTGTTGCAGATGAGGATGTCACTGGGGGGGAGAGTGACATGTTGGCAAGGGCTGCCACTACTGTGTCTAGCTTAGCAGCAGCACAGGACAGTGGTAACATCATTAAGACCCGAACCAAGACAACTTCTAATGAAGAAAGTTCCTCTGGAACTGATTCAGGTGAAGGTCCCAGTCACATGGAAACAATGGGGGGTTCGGATGTTCATCCTAGGGGTGAGACTGAACTTAACTTTTCCAGTGATCCACCTCTCGGGCTAGGTAACACAAGCCGAAGTGGTGAGGATAGTATGCAACTTTTGAATGAATTGAAGGATACCTGTGCCAAGCTGTCTGCACAAATTGGTGATCTGCGAGCAATAGCTTCTTCCCAAGATGGAGTCATCAAAGCTCAAGGTGGGGAGATAAAGGCTTTGAAGAGAAGGGTTAGGTATTTAGAAGGAGTCAAAGGATCAAGAATTCCCAAACAAAAGGTTAAATCTTCTGAAGCTTCTAAGGATGCTCCCAAACAGGGAGGGAATGAAGGCAAAGTTTCAGGGGAGGATAACCAAGGGAATCAAGTGGTGATTGATCATCGTCTGGGCAAGGTTACAAATGCTGATAGTGCTACTGAGCCAATTACAGTTGGTACTACAAAAGCTAGTACTGCTACACCAGAGGTTTTTGCAAATGCTGTTAGTGTACTTGCTGAGCTGAAGACAGCAAAACCAGTAACCAAAGGTGTTGTGATACAAGAGCCATCATCCTCTCCAAAAGCTAAACAATCAACTCCACAGGTACAAGGCAAAGGTAAAGGGATTCTTACTGAAGAGCCTGTGGAGAAACCATTATCAAAAGAAGAGCAATTAAAAGTTGATGCTGAACTTGCTATGAAATTCTCAGAAAAGTATGATGCAGAACATCAGACAATTTTGGAACAAAGGAGAATACAAGAAGAAAAAGATGCAGAGTTAATAGCTTCATGGGATGAGCAAAGGGCTCAGGTTGCAGCTGATTCTGAGCTTGCTAAGAAACTACATAAACAAGAGCAAGATAAGTACTCAGTAGATGAAAAAGCCAGGATGCTGAAAGAATTTTTTGATGAAAAAAAGAAGTTGTATGCAGAACAAAGATATGCAGCTAAGAAGAACAAGCCACCCACTCAAAAACAAAGAAGAGATCTCATGTGCAGGTAGTTTTTTTTTTTTTTTTTTTTTTTTTTTTTTTTTTTGCAAAGGTATTTATATTAATATCAACAATACCCAATATGTACATCATATCATAAACATCTACTCATGTGCAGGTATTTGAAGAATGTGGACAGATGGAAACTAAAGGATTTGAAATTCTTGGATGATAAAAGAATTGAAGAATTATATGCAATTGCCAAGAGAAACAATGATCTCTTCTTGAATGACAGTTCAAAGAGAGCAGGTGAACAGTTGGAAATAGAAAGCAGTAAAAAGAGAAAACAAGAACAAACTGAGCAAGCTGTTGCTGAAGAACAAATGCAAGCTCACACTGAACTTGCAGTTGCCTCTGTAGGAGAAGCCATGGATGCACAACCTTTAACTGTCAAACATCCCATTGTTGATTATAAGTCTGGATCTTTTGGGGAAACAGTTTATTACGATATTAAGAGGCATGATGGTTCTTCTAGAAGGTATGTAAGCTTTCTTCACATGGTTCATGATTTTGATAGACAAGATATGATAGCTCTATGGAAATTACTCAAACAAAGATTTGGTAATAAGACACCAGAACAAGCTAATTATGATAGAGAAGTCTGGAATTATTTAAAGGTAATGTTTGAACCAAATCATGAAGATGAATGTTGGAGAAGACTAACGCACAATACTGTTAAAGAATGGAAAATTTTTCAACGATGTGGAGTACATGCTTTAACTGTGAATGAGTTGGTGATCTACATGCTTGTAGAAAAGGATTACCCTTTAAAGTTTCACAAAGACATTCTACATCAGATGTTGCGTGTGAAGAAAACACTCAAGCTTCAGCTTAATTATGATGACATGGCATATGAACTGCTCAGGAAGATGGAAGAGTATCTAGGACCCAAGGACAAGAAATAGAATGTATAGTTATTACTGCCACAATGTATAGTTTGACTTAAACATGTATAGTTATTACTGCTAGTATGTATAGTTATTACTGCTAGAATGTATAGTTATTACTGCTAGAATGTATAGTCTGACATTTATCATGTATATGTCCACTTGCAGTCAAGCTTTATTGTATTTGCAGTTTCCATTTATCATGTATATGCACTTGCAGGCACTTAGTAACATGTTACTTCATTATAAAGTTGAAAATTGACTTTAGAAAGTCAAGTAATCTGGTTCCAGCTAGGGGCAAGTAACATACTTACATACTACTGCATTAAACTAGATAGACTATAAAATCCCAGCATTGTAATGGGGCAAATTAAATGAAGAGTCATGACTAACAGTCTGAACTCAAAATATGACTCTATGATTTAGACACCTAAATAAATACTTCATGTGACCATATGTAACATCTTGAATTTAGTCACACAAACACTCAATGTGACTAATATCAAGGTTAATGATAACTGAGTTCACATTTTGCTATACATATTAGTCACATGAATATTTCAGTGTGACTATTTTCAATGTATTGGTCACATATAATACCCTTATAATGTGGCCATAAACATAATTTAGATGCACATTTGTGGTATGGTGTTACTATTGTATAGCCTATAGTCACATGATTGTGCTACAATTAAATGTGACCATACACATTAGGAATTGGCAGGCAAACACACACTTAACTTTAGACACACATATTAACTTACGTGACTATTTGTATCGAATTTTGGTCACACTTAATCATGTATGCCTATGGTTTAGTGTGACCATATATGACATTTGGTCACACATCTCAAGTGTGTGACATATATTTGTCACTTTTAAATGCATATCGTGACTATGCTTCAAACTTACTTTTCAGTTGTCACACATTTCAAATTCATATGTGGCTAAATTTTCAACAAAAACTAGCAGTCACGCTTAAATAATGTGTGACAAACTTGAGCATATGATTTAGCCACATACACAATTACTTCGTGTGACCATATATGGATTTTGGTCACACTTTTCAATTGCGTGACATATATTTGTCACATATGTATATATATAGTGTGACTAATGTTTCAACCTTATTTGTATCCGTCACACGTCCCAAATTATAAGTGACTAAAAAATCAAAAAAAAATTTACCAGATACGTATAGTCACGAAAATATTCAAATGTGTGGCTATAGCCTCGGATGTAATTCCGAAATGGTCACACAAGTCGGATCAAGTGTGGCTGTTTATTTTATTCTGGTACATTTAGTCACATAAAAAGGCGACTGTGTGGCTGTTCGAAAAACAGCATGTGTGACTAAATCCCATTTTTGTACTAGTGATGATATACAAGAAGGATTTCCTGGCTGGTTTGGGAGCAAGGTAGACTTATTGTATGTATTACCCTGTAAAAATAACGACTATTACTCATCTATATCTATTCTTAACTTTTTCATAGATTCGTGAATTAAAAGTAAAGAATGACCCAAGTTGTACTTCCGAGTTATTCGCTTTGGCTTGTGGACCAGCATGGACTGCAGTCTCAGTCGACTCTTGCGTAGTCAACGGTGTGAAGTTTATCGTACACGACCGTGATTTATGTCGTTCAACTCAAAACAGCGGAATTTCAACTCCTAATCCTAGCGGAGGAATGTATTATGGCCAGCTTGAAGAAATTCTCGAGTTTTTGTATGTTCCGTTCAAGGTTGTGCTGTTCAAAGTCAAATGGTTCGACACTAATAACGAGGGTCGCATAAAACGTTGTACATATAGAAATAACATTACACAAATTATGACAGACCGTGTATCGTTTCAAAATGAACCATACATTCTTGCAACACAAGCAACACAAGTCTTTTACCTTGATTTCCCGGGTAAACGTGGTAGTTTGAAGGCCGTCCAAGATTCTTATCATCGAAAGATTTGGAACCCGGATATAATCTTGGTAGAAGACAATCAAGATGTTGTACATGACAACAACTCATCACATGTCACACTCTCTGCTGAGTTGGAAAACTTGAATTATAGCACCATAGATATAGATGTCCAGCCAGCGGAAGTTGAGGCACCACCAGCACCAATTATCACTGATGTCGACGACGACGATGATATTGATTATGATGACCACATTCCTCATGATTTAGCATCTGATCATGAAGACCACGTCGATGGTGAAGATGAAGCTGGCACTAATAATGATGATTTTTATCTTAGTGATGTAGGAGATTGATCTCAAATTGTAATTTGTTAAACGACACTTATTTTAATGAAATTGTTATCGAGTTGTTAAATGTGTTTATTTATTTATTTATTTGATTATTTGTTATTATCTTTTTTGGTTTATATTGTTATTTATTTGAATGTGTGTATATATATGCGTATATGTGTTTCTTCACTAATTTCTATGTTCTAGTACAGATGGCGGATGTTATAGCGACAAGCCATGGTGGTGATGGGGGTCACGAGCCACCCCGGGGTCCGGCGAGGAGGATAGGCACAAATTGCGAGCTTAAGAATTTCTCCTTTATTTTAATTAAACTTGATCATTATTTGAAATTGATAACTTGTTATTTTATGTCACCATCACTTTAATTTGATTACTTGCAGGCTCTAGCTCGAGAGCTCCCAGGCCTAAGCCGATGAAGCCTGGGTCAAAAATCGGGAAAGAAGGGAAGGTGGTTCGTGGTCCCTCCAAGAACACAGCATTAATCGCCATGCGGAATGACACTGGCCGCCCAGTCTCTATCAGATTTAGAAAGAATGCTAAAGGCTTCTGGGAGCATGTGGGCAATCACGCTGCGTGGTACTCGAGCTTTGTCGGGACCTTGATACGGGACACCGTTCCACTGTATCACGATACGTGGGATGATGTTTCAGAGGCCTCGAAGGCACACGTGGATTCTCAGCTCAATGTAAGTTTTTTTTTATCTTTTATTTTTTTAATTATTGTGTTTATTTATTTTAATTGTGTTTATTTATTTAAATTTGTCTCTTTATTTAAATTTGTATATTTATTTTAATTATATTTTATTGCAGCATTACTTTGATCTCGCCCCCCACCTTGCTGGTCGAGATGGAGAGAATATTGTTAAAAGTATCGAAGCTTACTTGAGAAAGGTATACAATGACCAAAAATTCAAGCACAAGAAGAAACATTTTACAGACCAAGGTGGGCTCGATAAACTTGACGATATCAGGGCAAACCGTCCCGAGAACATGGCGGCAGATCAATGGGAGAAGCAGGTAAATTTCTGGATCGACACATACTTTGTTGTTGTTATTATTATTATTATTATTATTATTATTATTATTATTATTATTATTATTTATAATAAGCAGATTCAGCATTGGATCGACCCGGATAAGTTAAAGATCGGGAAGATCAACAGCGAAAATAGGAAGAAAATGAAGACTACGACACTTCATGGATCTCATTCTTTGGCAGTCATAGCAGATAACTTTGTAAGACACTTTTTAATAATTTTATTTATATATATAGTGTTGGGTGAGTATTGATTGATTTTATTTATAAACAGTTGAGCTCCCCTGACCCCGACTCTGAGAATACTCCAGACTATATAGACATGTATAGACACACTCATACCAGAGATGGCACCTGGGAGTCTGAGGCCGCCGAATCCAGCTACGTAAGTATAATTTATTTCCAAAAACTCACCAACATTAATGCAATATAATAAATCACGACTTATATATTACTTTTCTTGTTTTTTTGTAACTAAACAGAATCAGATGGTCCAGCTTCGGTCAGAGAGCACCTCCTCCGGGACGCGCATTGATGAGTGTGTAAATACTCATCATTTCTTTCACATTTGAGCTACAGAAACAGTCAAAAATACTTTAAAAAGTCTAAAAATGTATAAAAATATCATCTGACTGTGTTTTTATAAGTTTCAGGGAAAAAACAAACAATAAATGGCATAATTTGCATTTTAGTCCCTGAACTTTCAGAATTTGGCAAATCTAGTCCCTAGAATCTAAAAAAGTGGAATTTATCATTCAAGGTCCCTAAAATAATCTTAATTTTCAAATTTGGTCCTTGAATGATTGTTTGAGCAAATATTACAAAAAGGTCCCTCAATTTTGAAAAGTGTCAAAAATGGTCCCTGGGTTATTTAAAATGGAAAATAAATAATTATAACCTTTGTATTATTTATCTTGGCAATATTGGTCCTTTGGAGTAACTTTGGAAAGATGACAACTCAAGCCCCTCAAGAATGAAAGAATTACAAGTTTAGTCCTTGTGATTTATTTAAACCTAAAACCAAATCCAAATCCGGACCCTAGCTGCTTATCTAAACCCAAAATAAAAACACAACCAACCCACCCCAATTCATTTACCCATAACCCAAGCCCAAATCTAAACAAGCCCAAACCCTTAACTGAGTTTAAAAACTCAGTCAAACCCACTTTGACCCTTCTTCCTAAACCACCCATCCCGCCAATACCAGACACTCACCCCCCAGCTCACCCAAAACCACCATCCACCTCATCCCCCCTCCTCAACACTCCACCTAACATGCCAAAACCAATTAATGCATCCCTCCCACTCCCCACTAGCAAAATCAGAGTTAATCACCAAAATCCACCTTTCCCGCCAAAAGTGCCAAGTGGTCGAATCTGATGAATTCTTGGAAATCAATGGCTCAGATATGGTGGGAAGTACTCAGAAATGTCGACAAGGTGATAAGGGACTATAAAGAGCAGAGGAGAGAGTGTGTATTAGATTATCTAGTGTAATTTAGTTTTATTAATGTCGAATTATTAAATTTCAAGTTCTTAGTTTAATTTTAATCTTGCAAGTGTTGTAATTTATGTTTTCAGAGTGTTATAAACCTTTCTCAATAATTTAATTCAAGTTTCAGTTAACTTTCCAGTTTATGCAATTTTCCCTTTATTTCAAAAATCTCATAATCAATTGTATGTTGTTATTAGAATGTTTCTGGACTCATAAGCTCACATAAGCTCCCATATAGCTTATTGAAGCTATTAGTAATCAGTAAAACAAGTTTAGTAATCAGAAAATCAAAAATACAAAAACAGTCAACAAAAGTCAAAGTTTCATGATCATGGAGTTTATTGCTGGAGCAGGGTAAATATTGGATTGCCCTGGGGTAGTGAACCTGAGGAGGTTCTATAGGAGTGATTCATTGGTCCTTGTTCTTGGTTTCAAGCTGGAAAGCAGTTGTAAGAATTTCTAAGTAATTTGGCATTTCACTGTGTTAGTTGTTTTTAATCTTTGATCATTGCATTTCTGTGTTTCTTAGTTGATATTGAGTAGGTTTATGCATTAAAACACCTTGCTTGTTCATTAAAAATCTTAGTTGCTAAAATCTCCTTTTAACAGTCAAAATAGCAATTTGTCAAGTTCTTTGTTTCTTGCTGCTATACTTGGATTTTCTAGTATAATTGGTCTTAGATAATCTTAAGAAAGTGTTGGAATCAAGTGTTGTGTTTTAAAATTCAGATTTGCTTTGAAAACCTTGCAAACCTGTCATGATCAGGGGTGTTTGGATCTAGTTGATTGTCTGTGTTTTGGTTGTTGTTTGTTGTTTCTTTTAGATCTCACAAGTTACTATAAGTCATATAAGTTCAGAACAACCATAAAAACAAGCCCTTGTTTAGTAAAAAGTCAAAATCACTAAGATTTAATCACAACAGTTTCACTGTTGTGATTTGGTTTGTGAAATTCATCAAATCAGTTCAATGGTTGTTAGAGTTGTTTAGGATAGTCTTTTCATAGCTTAATACACCATAATTAGTCAGTGGTAATCAATAGAATCTCACCAAAGTCAAACCTTCTATTTTTCTGCACAAGTCAAAAGATCAGCAGCAACATGGTTTTTGGTTGCTGATCTTGGGCAAAATCAGACCTCAATTGTTGTTTTATTGATAGGGCTTTTATGATTTTTAGATAGCTCACAAGCTAAGCTAACTTTTGCCCCCAAAATATGGTATCTCAGTAGCTTATTCAAGTGCTTAATTTGGCCTTAAAGTTTGCCTGATTTCCTGAGTTTTCTGTGTAAGAATCCATAGCAGCCAAGGATCTAATCTGTTAAGCTCTTGTGCTAATTTGTAGTTTTAAGTTGTTTTAAGCTTATTTTAGTGTGTTAAGCTTGTTCTGATCATTTGGCCAATTTTACTGCTTATTTGCTTATTTTTGGCTTATTAGCTTATTGCTTATTAGCCCAAATCTGCTTATTAGGCCTTGTCAGCTTTTTATTTTATTTTTCCCAGCTTCCTTATAATATTTTAGCATTATCTGTAATTTTTCATAATTTTCTGATCAGTTTTAATATTTTTAATCATTTTAAGTAGTTTTTAATAGTAATTAAATCATAAAAAATAGAAAAATAATAAAAAAAAAATATAATTCCAATTTTCATAATTTTATTTTGTCATTTTTAATCTAGGAAAAATATAAAAATATTTTTAGGACTTAAAAACAAACAAAATAGAAATATAGTGATAGCTTCTATTTAATAGAATTTATCTTTTTAAATTTTAATTAAGTAGATTTCATTTTTATAATTTTCTTAGCTTCTTATCACTTTAAAGTATTTATAGAAAAATTTTCAGATTTTTATTTGATCTTTTAGTATTTATTAGAATTTTAATTAGTTTAAATAATTATTAAATAGTTTTTAATTAATAATAATTAATTAATAAGTTAAATAAATAATTTTCTTTTTCCAATAATTTTCTTTTATTATTAAGGTTATAAAAATATAAATTTCATATTCGTAGGCTTTTTATTTCTTAAAACTCATTTTTTATTTGGTACGTTTACATTTATTTAAATTTAAACGTACGTTTTTAGGTTTTTATACGTTTTTAAGTAATTTGGTTTCCAGTTCTTGTTTATATAGCTTGGTTAAAGCTATTTTCTTATCTCATTAGTGTAATCAAAATCATAATCCCTTTTCTGTTCATAAACACTTGATCACAATCCGTTTTAAGCACAATTTCACACTTCGCTGGGACTTAAACGACCCGGGGATAAAACTATACTCCTTGGATTATTGCATTGTGTCCTTGATAGTTTGACTTTGTTTGACCACATCAGTGGTTGATATTAGTTGACTGTTCAGAACCAATCAAATTTTGGCGCCGCTGCCGGGGAGGTGTGCTGCGTGTTAAACGTTTTGCAGTATCGTGTCTTTGAACCCCAATCTGTGAATATCTTCTCTCTCTTGTATATTTATCTTATATAAAGCAAAACGCTTGTGAAGTTAACTCATTTAACGGATCAAGCACAAAAAAATATCGTATTCCCATTCCCCATAAAACCATATAAAAAACAAAAATATTTTCTTTTCTTTTATATATATTCTATCATATAAAAAAATAAAAACATCAAAAATATTTTCCATTTTCTGTGTTAAATAATAAAAAATAAATAAAAATTAACCATCGAGAACCAAGACTGAGCACTACCTAACTGGGGGTGCGGCCATAATAAGTTCCCAAACCTAAGATAAAAACTTGCCTTTGTATCACTTGCGAATATCGGCTCACCTTTAATTGATAAACAAACTCTAACGGAGGTTCTAGGATAGTCTGACATTAAATTGTCGGACTGAAAGAAGCGGGTTTTTAAGGAGCGTAACTGCCCACCTTTGCTTCTCCGCCACTCTGTGCGTTTGTCAGTTAGAGAGCTACCGTACGCCTGTTGATTATTGGTTTAAGTTCACTTGTGTTTTTTCTCGATCTTGATTTTTAATAGAAAAATTTTGTTTAAATAAAATCCAAAAAAGAATCTTCTTACCCTTTTCTGAGTTTCCTCCACTATAAAGGATTCTCAGACTCGTCTTAGTGCATGCGCACTCGTTCTTCTAGGTCATCAAGCCCTCTCCGTGAGCTTGGAAACATACCTCGAAGGCGTCGTAGACGTTCTGCCCCATCAGTCGTATCTGAGGAACGTACTGATCCTGTCATCATGGCAGATTTGCCAATGAATGAGCTTCTCCAGGCACCCATCGAGGGTTATGGAGATGCCATTGTTGTTCCAGCTATCGTAGCTGAGAGTTTTGAGCTCAAAACCGGGTTACTGAATCTTGTAACCTCAAGCCAATTCTATGGTTTTGAGAGGGATGATCCTCATGCTCACATTCGATGGTTTAACAAGATTACATCTACCATCAAATATAAGAACATCCCTGCTAGCTCAATCAAACTTCTTCTATTCCCATTTTCTCTCGAGGGACAAGCCCGGATATGGCTTGAAAAACAACCCCCTCGTTCAATTGAGACATGGGAGGACTTAGTTACAAAGTTTGTGAACGAATTTTTTCCACCGTCTAGAACGACAAGTCTTAAAAATGAAATCATCAAATTTACACAAAGATTTGATGAATCGTTTAGTGACGCGTGGGATCGTTACAAAGAATTGCTTCGTAAATGTCCTCATCATGGTTTTACCGAGTTGATGCAAATCGACACTTTCTATAATGGAGTGAGCCAATCTGACCAAGATTCTCTCAATGCCTCCTCAGGAGGTAACTTTTTGAGCAGAACTGTCAAAGAAGCTTTAGCAATTATTGAAAATAAGTCTAAGGTCCGTACTGCACGAACAAAGCCATATCATTCTCAGGCTAGTGCCGGTCCTTCTACTTCATCTCCCGTGAGTACTTCTAGCACCGATGCTAAGATTGACAAACTCACGGATGCTATTCAAGCTTTGGTTCTCTCAAGCCAAAAGAAAGTCACTTTCACACAAACTCCTTCACATGCTGAAGTGAAGAAAGTGGAAGTCTGTGTTACTTGTGGTGGCCCTCACGCATACTACGACTGTACTGCCACCGATGGTAGTCCTTTTGAAGTTAATGCTATAGCCGGTACTTCAAATCAAGGAGGTAATCAATACCGTCCTCAAATGGAACCATACCGAGCTAGTAGCTACCAAGGACCACCCGGGTTTAATCAAAACCAGAATTTGCAAAACCGGAACCAAAATCAACCTCGAATGAACCAAGGTTATCAAAACCAAGGGAATTTCAATTCTGGACAAAATCAAGGTTTCCAACACCAAGGAAACTTTAATCGAAACAATTCCAACCAGGGAAATCATTTTCAGGGAAATGGTAATCCAAATCAAGGGAATTTTCAACATCAAGGTTATAATCAAAATAACCGAATGCAAAATTTCCCTAATCAACATCAAGCCATTCCAGCCCAACATCCATCATCTGATGAGTTGTTGAGGCAGTTCATGAAAGCTCAAGAGGACACAAACAGGTTGTTGGTCAGCCAGATCTCTGAGATAAAAAAATCTTTAAATGATCAACCTTCGGGCTCAGGAAAACTTCCGAGCAACACGATCGCTAACCCGAAGGGCGATGTTAAGGCGATCACAACCCGAAGTGGTGTTTCATATGAGGGACCCACTATTTCCACTACCACTTCTTCTTCTTCCCCCAAGGTAGTGAGAAGTGAGCCTGAGGTGACTAAGGACCCGGTACTTCCTACTAATAACGGAGGTACCAACAACGTCCAGCCTCCAGTTGTCCCGAAACCCAAGACTAAACCTCAAGTTGTCTTTGAACATCCTGAAACCCCGGTTGAAGACCCTAAATCCAAAACTTCTATTCCCTACCCATCACGTTTAAATGAGCAAAAGCTCCGTGAAAAAGCTAGTCAACAAATGGATAAATTCTTCCAAATTTTTCAAGAATTACACTTTGACATAAGCTTTGCGGATGCTATCATTCTAATGCCCAAGTTTGCATCCACAATCAAACACTTGTTGAGCAACAAGGAAAAACTGTTTGAAATGGCAAAGACTCCATTAAATGAGAACTGCTCAGCAGTTATCTTAAAAAAGCTTCCCGAGAAGCTTGGAGATCCTGGAAGGTTTCTACTACCTTGTGTCTTTCCAGGAATGGTTGAATGCTATGCCTTGGCCGATCTTGGTGCAAGCATCAACCTGATGCCTAAATCAGTATGGAAGAAACTCTCTCTTCCTGAACTTACTCCTACCTGCATGACTCTTGAGCTTGCAGATCGTTCAATATCTCGTCCACTCGGCATTGCTGAGGACGTATTTGTGAAAGTAGGAAAGTTCCATTTTCCAGCTGACTTTGTGGTTGTGGATTTCGATGCTGATCCTAGGGTTCCTCTCATTCTTGGAAGAGGATTCCTAAGAACGGGCCGTGCTCTCATAGATGTATTTGAGCATGAAATCACATTACGTGTGGGTCATGAAGCTGTTACCTTTAACCTCGATCAAACTTCGAGGTACTCCTCAAATTATGATTCTGAATCGGTTAACCGAATCGATGTCATTGATATTGTTTCAGAGGAGTATTCTCAAGAGTTTCTTGGTTATTCTGATAATTCTGTGAGTGGGGATACCACCACATCTTCTTTGCCTGGCATTTCCGACTCTTCCCCTTCTCTCACTCCGTTTGAGGGAAGTGATTTCAATCTGGAAGAGATCGATGATTTTCTCAAGTGTGATTCATTCCTAGAAGGGATTGATGACGCTGAGATTGATCTGGAGGGAGATATTCTTCTTCTTGAGACATTGTTAAATCAGGACAATTCTCCTCCACTCCCTCCCGTTGAGCTTCATAATGAGGAAATTAGATCAGTTGAGAAAACTGATGAATTTCCTGAGGTCGAACTCAAAGACTTACCGCCTCATCTTGAGTACGCATTCTTGGAGGGTGATGATAAATTACCCGTCATTATTGCTAAAGACTTAAGTGTTGAGGAAAAGACTGCTCTAATAAAGGTCTTGAAGTCACACAAGCAAGCAATTGCTTGGAAACTCTCCGACATAAAGGGTATTGACCCTGAATTTTGTACTCACAAGATTTTAATGGAGGATGACTTTAAACCAGCAGTCCAACATCAAAGAAGGGTGAATCCTAAAATCCACGATGTTATCAAACAGGAGGTTCTCAAACTTCTTGATGCAGGATTGATTTATCCCATCTCTGATAGTCCTTGGGTTAGCCCGATTCACTGTGTTCCAAAAAAGGGTGGCATGACTGTTGTCACGAATGATGAAAATGAGTTGATTCCAACTCGATTGGTTACAGGGTGGCGTGTTTGCATTGACTATCGTAAGTTAAATGATGCCACCCGTAAAGACCATTTTCCTTTACCTTTTATGGATCAGATGCTTGAGAGATTAGCAGGGAACGAGTACTATTGTTTCCTTGATGGTTTCTCGGGTTACTTTCAAATTCCCATTGATCCACAAGATCAAGAAAAGACTACCTTCACATGCCCTTATGGAACCTTTGCTTATAAACGTATGCCTTTCGGCTTATGTAATGCTCCAGGCACATTCCAGAGGTGTATGATGGCTATATTTACCGACATGATTGGTAAAACAATGGAGGTCTTTATGGATGACTTCTCGGTCATTGGGGATTCGTTCCAAGCATGTCTCTCCAATTTAGAAAACATGTTGAAAAGGTGCAAAGACACCAATCTTTGTCTAAATTGGGAAAAGAGTCATTTTATGGTCAGAGAGGGCATTGTCCTCGGCCATAAGATATCAAAGAACGGGATTGAGGTTGACAGAGCTAAAGTTGATGTCATTGGTAAATTACCTCATCCCACTACCGTCAAAGGTATTAGGAGTTTTCTAGGTCATGCCGGTTTCTATCGTAGATTCATACAAGATTTTTCTAAAATTGCCCGGCCTATGACTCATCTTCTTGAAAAGGATGCTCCTTTTATCTTCTCACCAGAGTGCATCAAAGCTTTTGACATATTAAAGAAAAAGCTTACTGAGGCACCCATTCTAGTTGCCCCCGACTGGGATTTTCCCTTTGAGCTCATGTGCGATGCAAGTGATTTTGCAATCGGTGCAGTCCTGGGGCAACGAAAAGCCAAACATTTTCAGCCTATCCACTACGCAAGTAAAACAATGACTGAAGCTCAAACTCATTACACCACTACAGAAAAAGAATTATTGGCTGTGGTGTATGCCTTTGAGAAGTTTCGGCCATATTTAATCTTGACAAAATGTGTAGTGTATACGGATCACTCGGCTCTCAAATATCTTTTTGCAAAACAAGATGCAAAGCCGAGACTGCTCCGTTGGGTTCTCCTTCTGCAAGAATTTGATATCATTATACGTGATAAAAAAGGAGCTGAGAACCTAGCTGCTGATCATTTATCCCGATTAGAGAACCCACACCAAGATGTTTTCGAGAAAAAGGAAATAAATGAAACATTTCCTCTCGAGACACTCAATGCGGTTACTTTTCGAGGAGATTCTACTACCCCATGGTTTGCCGACTTCGCAAATTACCATGCGGGTAACTTCATAGTGAAAGGGATGTCGACCCAACAGAAGAATAAATTCTTTAAGGATGTTAAACATTATTTCTGGGACGACCCCTACTTATTCAAAATCTGTGCGGATCAAGTCATCCGACGGTGTGTTTACGGACAGGAAGCTATTGACATTCTCAAAGCTTGCCATGCTGGACCCACGGGGGGCCATCATAGTCCAAACTACACCGCCAAAAAGGTGTTTGATTCCGGGTTTTATTGGCCCACGATCTATAAGGATGCCCAAGAACTTATAAAAACTTGTGAAGCTTGTCAGCGTCACGGAAACATTTCACAACGAAATGAAATGCCACAAAATGCAATTCAAGTCTGTGAAATCTTTGATGTCTGGGGCATTGACTTTATGGGGCCATTTCCATCATCCAGAGGAAACAAATACATTCTCGTGGCTGTTGACTATTTGTCAAAATGGGTTGAAGCAAAAGCTTTACCCACTAATGATGCCCGAGTTGTTGTAAAATTCCTGAAAGCTCTTTTTGCCCGTTTTGGAACTCCACGTGCAATAATCAGTGATCGTGGTACGCATTTTTGCAATGATAAATTTGACAAAGTCATGCAAAAGTATGGTGTAACTCACCGTCTTTCCACTGCGTATCACCCACAAACAAGTGGGCAAGTTGAAGTTTCAAATCGGGGTATTAAAAGAATCTTGGAAAGGACTGTAGGAGAAAATCGTGCATCCTGGTCGGATAAATTGGATGATGCACTATGGGCCTTTCGTACAGCTTACAAAACACCCATCGGGTGTACACCTTACAAGCTTGTGTACGGAAAGGCATGTCATCTTCCGATCGAATTAGAGCACAAAGCCTACTGGGCCTTGAAACATGCTAACTTTGATCTTCAAACTGCGGGTGATCACCGAAAAGTTCAAATGAATGAATTAAATGAACTACGTGATCAATCTTACGAGAACTCTTTGATTTATAAAGAAAAGACAAAGAAGATTCATGACTCAAAAATCAAGAACCGCGTTTTTAACGTTGGTGATTGAGTCCTTCTTTTCAATTCAAGATTGAAGATTTTCTCGGGAAAACTCAAATCCCGTTGGTCTGGTCCATTCTCTGTTACAAAAGTTTATCCATATGGTACCGTTGAGTTATCTCAAAATGACGGACCAAATTTTAAAGTGAATGGCCATCGGTTAAAACACTACTTTGGAGAGGACATACCATTTATGGTTGTCCCGGATCTTCAAACTTTCCCCATGAACCAATGAATGCGGGGATCGAGTCAAGCTAGTGACTCGGTGATCAAAAACATTAGCAAAACATGGGTTCTCACCCGTGTCTCTGTTTTCTTTCTATTTTCTAATACCTAGTGTGGGGGAGATGGTCCCTTCCACTTACTTCCCCGTAGACTTTTAAATTGCTTTTTCTCCCGGGCTGTTCAGGAGCACTTTATTACAGTTGGCCGTTCACAAGCGGTTAGCTAGCGTGATAAACCTGACTGTTCGGGAGGAATCAACTTAATTCGGGGTCGAGTCAAGCTAGTGACTCGGTGATCAAAAACATTAGCCCGCACCATATGGGTTTTCACCCATATTTCTGACTTCTTTCTATTTTCTACCACCCAAGTTTGGAGGAATGCCCCACAGGTTGTATATATGTAAGTATTTCAGTTTCATGTAAAAAAAAAAAAAAAAAAAAAAAAAAAAAAAAAAAAAAAATAGAGGGAATTTGCATGCCTTAACGGCTTAAATGCAAATTAAATAAAAATAAAATAACTATGAATATAAAAATAATGGCTATTCAGTATTTCCCTTTTACGTTCTAAGTGTTGGTTTAACAGCCGGTTCTTTGAATATTGAGGGCAATATTCAGTTCTAAGTGTGGGGGGGAAATTCTAGCGAATTTTATCAAATGTATCATCTAGCACCCCCATTTTAGCCAAAATTTTAAAATTTTTTTTTCTCACTTAGAACTCAGAAAATGGTAATCAGTCCGCCATGTCTAACCCACATAAGGATTGGCTAATCCCGGAGCAAACGGCTCTGGGTAAAGATGTATCAAATCCGTTTATGGCTTGCAATTTGCCAAAAATTGTATGGTTCTCGACTCACCATATCTTTAATTAGTGAAGAGTTGGCTAGCCCGCAAGGTTATGGCTTGTGGTAAAGGCTTTGGAATACCATAATTGGTAATCAGCTCACCAAAGATAATAGTTGTAATTTATCTAAGAGCTGGCTAGTCCAGAAGCAAACGGCTTCTGGTAAAGACAAATCAAACCCGTTGAAAGCTGATGGTTTGCTTAAAATCATTTGGTTATCATTGTGCCAAAGTATCACATACTAAAACAATGGCTAGTCCAGAAGCAAACGGCTTCTGGTAAAGACAAATCAAAACCGTTTACAGCTGGTGATTTGCTCAAAATCACATGGTTATCAGTGTACCATAGTTCTTACTTGAACTGAAACATTTGGCTACTCCAGAGGTGATGGCTTCTAGTAAAGAGATAAAAACCATTAAAACTTCATAAAAGATTGCAAGGGACTAGCAATAGTTTAGTGTGGGGGATTGATGAGTGTGTAAATACTCATCATTTCTTTCACATTTGAGCTACAGAAACAGTCAAAAATACTTTAAAAAGTCTAAAAATGTATAAAAATATCATCTGACTGTGTTTTTATAAGTTTCAGGGAAAAAACAAACAATAAATGGCATAATTTGCATTTTAGTCCCTGAACTTTCAGAATTTGGCAAATCTAGTCCCTAGAATCTAAAAAAGTGGAATTTATCATTCAAGGTCCCTAAAATAATCTTAATTTTCAAATTTGGTCCTTGAATGATTGTTTGAGCAAATATTACAAAAAGGTCCCTCAATTTTGAAAAGTGTCAAAAATGGTCCCTGGGTTATTTAAAATGGAAAATAAATAATTATAACCTTTGTATTATTTATCTTGGCAATATTGGTCCTTTGGAGTAACTTTGGAAAGATGACAACTCAAGCCCCTCAAGAATGAAAGAATTACAAGTTTAGTCCTTGTGATTTATTTAAACCTAAAACCAAATCCAAATCCGGACCCTAGCTGCTTATCTAAACCCAAAATAAAAACACAACCAACCCACCCCAATTCATTTACCCATAACCCAAGCCCAAATCTAAACAAGCCCAAACCCTTAACTGAGTTTAAAAACTCAGTCAAACCCACTTTGACCCTTCTTCCTAAACCACCCATCCCGCCAATACCAGACACTCACCCCCCAGCTCACCCAAAACCACCATCCACCTCATCCCCCCTCCTCAACACTCCACCTAACATGCCAAAACCAATTAATGCATCCCTCCCACTCCCCACTAGCAAAATCAGAGTTAATCACCAAAATCCACCTTTCCCGCCAAAAGTGTCAAGTGGTCGAACCTGATGAATTCTTGGAAATCAATGGCTCAGATATGGTGGGAAGTACTCAGAAATGTCGACAAGGTGATAAGGGACTATAAAGAGCAGAGGAGAGAGTGTGTATTAGATTATCTAGTGTAATTTAGTTTTATTAATGTCGAATTATTAAATTTCAAGTTCTTAGTTTAATTTTAATCTTGCAAGTGTTGTAATTTATGTTTTCAGAGTGTTATAAACCTTTCTCAATAATTTAATTCAAGTTTCAGTTAACTTTCCAGTTTATGCAATTTTCCCTTTATTTCAAAAATCTCATAATCAATTGTATGTTGTTATTAGAATGTTTCTGGACTCATAAGCTCACATAAGCTCCCATATAGCTTATTGAAGCTATTAGTAATCAGTAAAACAAGTTTAGTAATCAGAAAATCAAAAATACAAAAACAGTCAACAAAAGTCAAAGTTTCATGATCATGGAGTTTATTGCTGGAGCAGGGTAAATATTGGATTGCCCTAGGGTAGTGAACCTGAGGAGGTTCTATAGGAGTGATTCATTGGTCCTTGTTCTTGGTTTCAAGCTGGAAAGCAGTTGTAAGAATTTCTAAGTAATTTGGCATTTCACTGTGTTAGTTGTTTTTAATCTTTGATCATTGCATTTCTGTGTTTCTTAGTTGATATTGAGTAGGTTTATGCATTAAAACACCTTGCTTGTTCATTAAAAATCTTAGTTGCTAAAATCTCCTTTTAACAGTCAAAATAGCAATTTGTCAAGTTCTTTGTTTCTTGCTGCTATACTTGGATTTTCTAGTATAATTGGTCTTAGATAATCTTAAGAAAGTGTTGGAATCAAGTGTTGTGTTTTAAAATTCAGATTTGCTTTGAAAACCTTGCAAACCTGTCATGATCAGGGGTGTTTGGATCTAGTTGATTGTCTGTGTTTTGGTTGTTGTTTGTTGTTTCTTTTAGATCTCACAAGTTACTATAAGTCATATAAGTTCAGAACAACCATAAAAACAAGCCCTTGTTTAGTAAAAAGTCAAAATCACTAAGATTTAATCACAACAGTTTCACTGTTGTGATTTGGTTTGTGAAATTCATCAAATCAGTTCAATGGTTGTTAGAGTTGTTTAGGATAGTCTTTTCATAGCTTAATACACCATAATTAGTCAGTGGTAATCAATAGAATCTCACCAAAGTCAAACCTTCTATTTTTCTGCACAAGTCAAAAGATCAGCAGCAACATGGTTTTTGGTTGCTGATCTTGGGCAAAATCAGACCTCAATTGTTGTTTTATTGATAGGGCTTTTATGATTTTTAGATAGCTCACAAGCTAAGCTAACTTTTGCCCCCAAAATATGGTATCTCAGTAGCTTATTCAAGTGCTTAATTTGGCCTTAAAGTTTGCCTGATTTCCTGAGTTTTCTGTGTAAGAATCCATAGCAGCCAAGGATCTAATCTGTTAAGCTCTTGTGCTAATTTGTAGTTTTAAGTTGTTTTAAGCTTATTTTAGTGTGTTAAGCTTGTTCTGATCATTTGGCCAATTTTACTGCTTATTTGCTTATTTTTGGCTTATTAGCTTATTGCTTATTAGCCCAAATCTGCTTATTAGGCCTTGTCAGCTTTTTATTTTATTTTTCCCAGCTTCCTTATAATATTTTAGCATTATCTGTAATTTTTCATAATTTTCTGATCAGTTTTAATATTTTTAATCATTTTAAGTAGTTTTTAATAGTAATTAAATCATAAAAAATAGAAAAATAATAAAAAAAAATATAATTCCAATTTTCATAATTTTCTTTTGTCATTTTTAATCTAGGAAAAATATAAAAATATTTTTAGGACTTAAAAACAAACAAAATAGAAATATAGTGATAGCTTCTATTTAATAGAATTTATCTTTTTAAATTTTAATTAAGTAGATTTCATTTTTATAATTTTCTTAGCTTCTTATCACTTTAAAGTATTTATAGAAAAATTTTCAGATTTTTATTTGATCTTTTAGTATTTATTAGAATTTTAATTAGTTTAAATAATTATTAAATAGTTTTTAATTAATAATAATTAATTAATAAGTTAAATAAATAATTTTCTTTTTCCAATAATTTTCTTTTATTATTAAGGTTGTAAAAATATAAATTTCATATCCGTAGGCTTTTTATTTCTTAAAACTCATTTTTTATTTGGTACGTTTACATTTATTTAAATTTAAACGTACGTTTTTAGGTTTTTATACGTTTTTAAGTAATTTGGTTTCCAGTTCTTGTTTATATAGCTTGGTTAAAGCTATTTTCTTATCTCATTAGTGTAATCAAAATCATAATCCCTTTTCTGTTCATAAACACTTGATCACAATCCGTTTTAAGCACAATTTCACACTTCGCTGGGACTTAAACGACCCGGGGATAAAACTATACTCCTTGGATTATTGCATTGTGTCCTTGATAGTTTGACTTTGTTTGACCACATCAGTGGTTGATATTAGTTGACTGTTCAGAACCAATCACGCATGACAGATACAGAGATCTTGAGCCAGGTTCTCGGTGGCAAACAGAGGGGACATATTCCTGGCGTAGGTCCAGTTTTATCAGGAGGTGGTCACAGGCCGACTCTGAGTGCCTCACGAGCTCGTCAGGAAGCCTCCTCGTCCACACTGGGCGAGACCGTGGCGCGGCAAGGGGACACGCTGGAGATGATTCTGAGTTGGGCGAGGCGTCAGCCGGGCTTTCCTCAGGAGCTAGCAGGATTGGCGGGGACATCAGGATCCCAGACTCCGACGCCGGGTGAGTCTAGACCTGCAGGGGAGGGTAGTGGGGGAGCTGGGGGTAGTGGGGGTAATGGGGATGGTGGGGAGAATGGGGATTAGGCATGTATGGGTCGGATGGGTCACTTTATGCTTGTTTTGGGCTGTTGGACACATTGTGTAGATTTAGATTGATTATTATGTCTTAGGATTCCCACTAAACTGTTCCTCGCTAGCTTATTTTTTGGGTTGTTGGACATTTTGTGTGGATCACGGTTTTTGAACCGTTTTTGGCGAATTAGGATTCATATGTTGTTGGACATTTTGTGTGGATCACGGTTTTTGAACCGTTTTTGGCGAATTAGGATTCATATGATTATGTTTAGCGAATTTGGATTGTTTAGGGCAGTTGGATTAATATTATTTTTGGTGAATTTTGTTTGAAATTGTTGTTGTATATATGTTTAGCGAATTTGGTTTTAATATCGTGTTGTTGGCGAAATTTGTGAAATGGGAACAGCAGGTTTAGCATACAAACCTGCATTTGGTAGGTTTTTGCTGCACATATTTGCGGCAAAAACCTGGAATAACCCATTTTGCAGCAAATTGCTGCAAAATGGGTCAGGCACTTTCTGCGGGGACATGTCCCCGCAAAAAGTAATAAAACACTTATATAAAAACCTTTTTTGCGGGGACTTGTCCCCGCAGAAAAGAATTTCGAAAATATATAAAAGAGTTTCTGCGGGGACAAGTCACCGCAGAAAACCAATTATAATTACGGAATTAATTAATTTTTACTTAATTTTTTAGTTTTCTGCGGGGACATGTCCCCGCAGAAAGGTATTGCCACGTCGGACAATCTTTGACCGGCTAAAAAAGAGCTGGGACCCACACGTCCCCGCAGAAAGTGATATAACGTCACCGCGTAATGTATTAGCGACGAGCTTGCCGCGGTGACGTTTGGGCGGTGACTTGTCCCCGCGGAAAGTGTTTCTGCGGGGACATGTCCCCGCAGAAAGGTGAAAAGTGTCCCCGCAAAAAGTGGTCAATGTTGTAGTGTGTGACCTTTGCACGCATACACTATTGTCGCAGAAGATCCCTGATGATGTTCACATCAACCCCATCAGTCACCATAGAATCCAGTAGTTGAGATAGTCTTTCTCCTAGGTTATCCCCTTTTGTTCTGAGGCTCTTTATGTAATCGCATGTCTCTTGAAGAATCTTTGATGCTGGTACCTTTTTCACATATCAATGAAGATCAGTTTAATCATATTACTTGCATAATGGTCTAAGATTATAAACCTTGGTAATTTAGATATGTCGCTACAGGGAAGTGCATGACCATTGTACTTTATACTGTAAATAATACAGCTATGTAAAGGAATTTATTTACAGAAATCAATGTCATTTCTTTTGTAACAATAACAATAAAAAAGATAGGTAATTGTAACTGAAAACATCCCAAAAGTTGAAAGTGTGCTTATTAATGCGCTTTGCGTATCATATATCATACGGAGTAATGGAATATAAATTTTCAACATACCCTTGTTTTGTTGCAGCTAGAACTTGAAGCAGGTAGCAATGCTTGTAACTTCAACACAAGATTATCGAGCTCGCCATCTCTGTTCCTTGTAGTTCTTAAACTTCGGCTAGACATGATTGACTGTGGGTATGTCTTTCTTACTATTGGAACAAGTTTCTGCTTTAAAAGACAGTGGAACTTGAGCTAGGAGACAAATATAGTTAGAGAAATACGATAATCATACCAGCATTTCTGTCTGCTGCTAATAATATAATAGTCGCCTGGGTCCATATGTTTCACTCTACTGCACTTATTGGACCCACAACATAAATGGTTCTTTCCAATTAAGGGTCTTTCGGACCCACTTTGGTCTAGCCAATTCTGGTGTCTTTAGCCTGATTGGACACGCGTGCAATTTAGTTTGAGGGTCCTTCATAAGTAACTGCAAGTTTGTTGACTGCCACCTAGAAGATACTTTGTTTCTGGTGTGGGGTTCTCTTACCCTCTTCTTGTCTAGTTGCATTTTTTAATTCTGGGCATCAGTTATTCCAATCTAGTATTTAATAACTTAGATTGGTGTTTATATTTGAACAATTTCATATGATAATCTGGTTTTCATTTGCTTGATTTCGGTACCTTAATTGATTCCAATTGTTTCTGTTAAGTTTATATCATACCCAACCACCAGGTGTGGATTGTTGTAATTGTAACCATTTCATATTGGCTATGAATTAGTTTGTGGGTCCTGCCGTAAGTCGTTACCGTAATAAGTTGATTTGGATGTTATTACTTATTAGATCGTCCTATTGCTTAGGCTTGAGGAGGTACCCAGGTTTGACTATGTAATGCATCTGAGAAAGGAAACTTTATATGAAAACTGTAAAAGCGAGCTTCAAGAAAACAATCATGGCGGCATTTGATTTGTAAATGATAGATATGCTTGAAATAAAACTGATGTGAGATATAACTCAACCCTCACAACAGGTTTCAAGAACCCTCGTGGTTTTTCTATACATCTCGTTAAATTAAATTCGATATATTGGTTTCATTTTTTGTTACTGTCACAAACCTAACTCACCCTATGACTTTTAAGCGTATCAGGGGGCCGGGTTGTTTTATTCATCCTTGGCTGGTACTTTTGGGCTACTATCAGTCCAAAATGTTTGGCCTAACCTAAAGTCCTAAACAATCAAAATAATTGGATAACTGATACTTAAATGGTGGTCTTATTCAGCATTGGCTGGTGGAATGGTGGTTTTCAACTTTAATGGGGCGGCTTGGTCTAGAAATCGAACGGGCAGATGATATTATGCCATTAAATTTGTTTCTTACAACACTTGCATCACAAATTTATTTTTATCTATTTGATTTGGCGATATATGCCGTAACTTGTGGCTTACATATCACGTCCCAAATTAAAGAACTGTTGAAACCACATCGTGTTCATCCCAACATGTATCATCGTTCGCTTAAAGGCGTGTCAATCACAATGAGCTCTCCCTCTTTTACCCACCCACCAAAACAAACTCCACTGATAGCCAACCAACCTTCACTGCTACTCGTACATCTACCACCACTACCTCTATTCACCAACCACTGTAACTCTTCTAGTTATTTCATTGGACCGAGTTCCCATATCTAAACATGATAATGTACAGCTTAAAGTTTCTGATGACTCAAAACGGCATCTACTAAGGAAAAAATCATAAGGTGTGTGTATAGAGGTAGATTCAATTATCTCTAATTCGTTCAAAGAATTGACAAAAAAGGTTAGAAGAGTTAAAAGGCCGGCCGAAGTGTATTTTTAGTGCTTATAAACATCTTATATCATTTTTGTAATTATGCTTAAAACATTGCTTATTTCGCAAGCAATGTAAATTCTTTTGACACAATCTATTTGGATCAACTTAACCTGACTTGACCATACGTATTACAGAAACTCTCTGGTTAAACCGGGCCATTTTTACACTTTAATAAACCACATTCAAAGTGATGAAAACTAGTACCATCTTATGTTAAGACAACCTAATAATTTCCTGGGCATAAACTTTATGTTACCATGATTACCTGTGCCTAGGGTGTTAAAAAAGCCAATCCGAACCCGATTAAACCTATTTGGATCACGTTAGTCAGGACAATAATCTTATTTGAGTTAACCCGGATGTTAAATAGGGTCGGGTATCGGGTTCAATATGTTTGGCTAACTTAAGTTGGGTTGACCCGAACAAGGGTTTTTTATATTGCAGGATGCACTTAACACTTTTTTTTTTTTTTTTTAAGGACGCTACATTCACAAAAAATTTACAAAAGATTTTTTCACAAAATGATGTGGCACACATTGATAGGAAGATGTGAATTTAAAATGCTGAAAAAAAATTGATTATGATGATTTTTATTGGTGACAAGTCATTTTGTAAAAGTTTTGTGGATATTTTCTTTTCTATAAAAAAAAAAAAAAATAATAAAAAAATAAAAAAAAATAAATTATACTTTAATAACTAATTTTATTTGTAATAAAATATGGTCAACGGCATGGTACAAATCATTTCTTTCGAAATGTAGTATGATCAAAGGCCTCTTGTATACAAACCCCCCCTATTATTTGGGCCCGCCTATTTTTAGTGGAATGTACAACCCGACAAAGCAGACAGTACAAGCGACGGTAGCAGGGTAAAAAGTCAACACCCCCCCAAAGGGGGGTTAAGATAAGATTGGCAATGTAGCATTATCAAATTTCAAGTTGCAACAACCGATGGTCTTTTTTATCTAGGTGCGTACAAACGTAATGATGGCAAAAGTTGAATGAAGAGAAAACGATGTTTAGAATGACTTTTGGGCTTCCGGAAAATAGGTGGGCATGCGAGAGAAAAATTGTATTTTTATATCCGAAAGTCCCATTTTCAGAATATTTTTATTAGCTTCTAATTTCTCCACGACTATTAAAGACGTGTCATCCACATTGTTTTCGTATTCTATACCTTGATATTTTCAGAATATCTACCAATTATTACAATCACAGCCTCTATGAACGACGATAATCTCTCAGTTGGGAAAATGCTCATTCTGGTGGATTCCCATAAGAAAATAGACCAACATGTCAGACTAAACTGGAGGAACAAATCCTACACTATCAGAGTCACAGATGATGGGATTGATTGGCACCCCCCATCCTTCGATCTAACAGAAGACGATGTCCCCCACAATTTTTCCGGCAACTCACAATCGGAAAACAATGGGTTCCACATGGAAACTGACCCCTCAGTTACCCCCGAAAATACCGTTACCTTGGAACACTCAAAGGACACCACCCATACTGAACCTCCCATAATGGACACAACAACTCCCAATGCAAACACCCAACATTCCACTAGAGAAAATCAAAACAATAACTACATGAGAAACATACCTACTCTGATCATCCAAAAAGATCACCAACCTTTCACTCCCCCTCCTCCACCCCCACCCCCACTCCCACCACAACCTAACACACAATATCACCTTTTCACTCCATGCAAATCAAGGAAAAGGCAACGCCAACAATCCCCTCCAGACTCATCAGCCATGCAACTGGACCTTAACTCCCCACCGTCAACCTTCTCCTTCCATAATCCACAGCAACTATGCAACACAGCCCCCGCCCATCTTCAACAAAATCCCATCCCCACCTCCAGATTCAACTCTACACCTATCCCTTTTCAGACACTCATCAACCAGGATGACCCACCACAAGACACTCCCCATCATGGTAACACTTCATTGCAAATACCCATAACCACCCCACCACAAGATAACACTCAGCAGCAACTACCCATAATTCAACCCCAAGATCCACCAAACCCAGCACCTCATCAAACTCCTCACAACAACCCCAACGAAACAAATCTAAGTCTGGTTGAAGAAGAAATCAGAGACACTATAGCCGTCGGGGAATGCGTAGGAATTCACCTCACTGGTTTTGAAGAAGATGTTGCCAAACTAGTGAACCAAAACCGTGCTCAAAACCTCTCCCAATGAATTTCTTAACCCTCAACATCCGTGGAATCAAAGGAACAGGAAAACCAACCTGGGTCAAACAAATGAAAGCGAACCACCACATCAACTTTATGTGCATCCAAGAAACCCATATCCGGGACAACCAACATCTACACCCAGCCAACCTTTGGGGCAACAAAGACTTCTCCTTCGACACTATTCCATCCACAGGTGCTGAAGGAAGATCCGGTGGAATCCTTAGTCTGTGGGATCCCTCCTTTTTCAAGCTAACAAACACAATAAAATCCACACACTACTTGGTCACGACCGGTCATATTGTGGGTGTCCCAACACTGTGCAATGTCCTCAATGTCTATGCTCCCCAAGACCTCAATGCAAAACAAGCCCTTTGGAATGAAATCGGTGCTCTCATTTCCAACACGTCTGGATTATGGATTCTCCTTGGAGATTTCAACGCTGTGAGACACCCTATTGAACGAAAGAACTCACAGTTTGTCAACTCATGTGCCTTAGCCTTTAATGAGTTTATTCACCAATCTGGACTACTTGAGTACACAATGCTCGGGAAGAAATTTACATATGTTGCTGACAATGGTCAAAACAAGAGTAAGATAGATAGAGTTTTGGTATCATCAAGCTTCATGGACTCATGGCCCACTGCATCACTCACAGTCCTTCCCAGGTCCCTCTCTGACCACCGCCCATTAATCTTAACCACCTCATCACAGGATTTTGGCCCTCCCCCCTTTCGAGTATTTAACTCTTGGTTCACTAAACCCAATTTTGATGCAACTGTCATAAACTGCCTGAACTCCTGCATTGCTTTCGGTAATCCCGACCAAATCATCAAAACCAAACTCAAAAGCCTCAAAACCGAACTGAAAGCATGGAACCAATCTACCACCAGTGAAGAAACACAACTGAGAACATCCCTAACCGCCCAATTAGACCAGCTAGATGACATAATCGACCACAGGGACTATACAGATGACGAGTTGACTGCCTGGACAGAAATAAAAGAACAAATCCAATCTCTAGATCGAGCCAAATCCATGGATCTCCAGCAGAAATCCCGTGCAAAATGGGTCAAAGAAGGTGACGAAAACACGGCTTTTTTCCATGGATACATTAATAGCCGTGTTGCTAAGAACAGGTTAAATGGCCTCGAAATCAATGGGGTCTGGCACATGGACCCTCCATCCATCTAAGAAGAAGCTCTCCGTTTTTTCAAAGACAAGTTCAAGGAACCAATGAAGAAACGCCCAACCATCATCTGTCAAGGTATCAACACCCTCTCCCCTGATGATTCCAACTCCCTGATAGCACCCTTTACTCTCATTGAAATAAAATCAGCAGTGTGGGATTGTGAAAGTAACCGAGCCCCAGGCCCTGATGGGTTTAATTTCGGTTTTATCAAGCGTTTCTGGGATACCTTGAAAATGGATTTTTTAAACATACTACTTGATTTTTACAATCGCGGGGTGATAAGTCATGGGTGTAGTTCGTCCCATATTATGCTCATCCCAAAACAGGCCTCCATCAAAACCTTAAGTGATTTCAGACCCATCACCCTAATAGGATGCATCAAGAAAGTCATCTCCAAGGTTCTTGCCAACCGCCTAAAAAAGGTAATTGGCAAGCTCATCTCCCCATGCCAATCCGCTTTCCTATCAGATAGGAATATCCTTGATGGTCCCATGATGCTAAATGAAATCTTGGCATGGTTGAAGAAATGCAAACGGGAAGCCTTTTGTCTAAAGATAGATTTCAAAAAAGCTTTCGATACATTAAATTAGGACTTCATTACCTCTGTTATGCAACAAATGCAATTCCCTGCCAAATGGCTGCTGTGGATGCGAGGCATCTTAACCTCATCCAGATCAGCAATCCTAGTCAACGGATGTCCCACAGCCGAGTTCAACTGTGAACGCGGGGTCCCGCAAGGTGACCCCCTCTCCCCATTCATCTTTATCATAGCAATGGAGGCTTTTACTAATGTCGTGCAGAGAGCAGCCTCGATTGGCCTCATAACTGGACTCAAGTTACCAAATCTCGGACCATCCATCACACACCTCCTTTACGCAGATGATGCGATTCTCATGGGATCATGGTCCAGAACCAACATTGCAAACATTGTCAAACTCATGCATTGTTTCAACCTCGCCTCGGGTCTCAAAATAAACTTGAGCAAATCGAGTTTCTATGGAATCGGTCTTGATCAGAATGATATCACCACTTCTGCCAACATTCTTCAATGCAAGATTGGTCAGCTTCCCATGACTTACCTTGGCCTTACTGTCGGGGCAAACATGAACCTCAAGAAAAATTGGCAACCCGTCATCCTAATTTTTGAGAACCGCCTCTCAAAATGGAAAGCAAACACCCTTTCAATTGCCGGTAGAATCACTTTAATCCGATCCGTGCTTGACAGCCTCCCTTCTTATTTCTTCTCATTGTACAAGGCGCCGGTATGTGTTCTATCTAAATTAGAGTCCATTCGAAAGACTTTCTTTTGGGGGGGTTCCTTGTCTTCAAATAAAATTCCATGGATTAGTTGGGATCGCGTCATTGCTCCTTTTGAATCGGGTGGGTTAGGTCTGGGTAAACTATCTACCAAAAACATTTCCTTACTTTCCAAATGGTGGTGGCGATTTCGTAATGAACCTAACAGTTTATGGGCTCGCACCATCACTGCTATTCACCATTCACAAAGGAACTGCTCCCCGGTTCCATGTAAGGCTGGCTTGGTGGGTGCTTGGAACACAGTCGCAAAACTAAGCCCCCACCTAGCCGAATTTAACCTTTCTTTGCAAGATTTGATTATTGGACAGGTCGGAGATGGATCTATGATTCGCTTCTGGATAGATACCTGGATTGGAGGAAAGCCATTGTCTACTACCTTCCCGGAACTATTCAAACTCGAGAAAAGGAAAGGATGCCTGATAAAAGATCGTTACAATGAACAAGGAACCCACTCCCAATGGACATGGGAATGGTCAGCTCCCCTTTCAACTCCGCTTGAGCTGCACCAACTACAAAACCTGCTATCAAGAATTCATCATGTGAACCTTACGTCTACTCATGACTCATGGACCTGGCCAAGTGATCCAACTGGTACTTTTACCGTTAAATCATTAAGGAACCGCATCCAGATGGCATTCAATGGACCATGTCATTGGAACTTCCCATGGAATCGCCTTGCACCCCCTAAGAGTAATATTTTGGGGTGGAGACTTGAGCAAAACCGGCTGCCCACTCGTGATCTCCTATCAAGAAGAAACATCTAACTACATGATACCAATTGCCCATTGTGCAGCAATCATGAGGAATCAGCTGCCCATCTTTTTCTCCATTGTGATTTCGCAAAAGTGTTATGTTCTCTCATCCTGAACTGGTGTAAACTCCCACTGCAGACCCCCTCTGATTTCAGGAAGCTGTTTGCGACCCATGAAGATCCAGCAATCAACCCAGACAAAGCAAAGTATATCAACCTTATCATCCAAGCGTATGTCTGGACCATCTGGAAGTCACGGAATGAATGTGTTTTCTCCAATAAGCCCCCCTCGATAAGATTTGCCATTAAGGAACTCAAGACATTAAGTTTCTTATGGCTATCAAATCGATCAAAAAACTCCCAGCTTGCTTGGCCCAATTGGTCATCTTTTTGCTTCTAATTTCCTTGCTTGATTTCCTGTACTCAAGATATTAACTTTCTTGTACCCATCATGTGCTCTTTTGCTAGCAACTTGCTGGTGTTTCTTATTTTTAATTTAATCTGAATGTTCAAAAAAAAAAATCACCTAAAAAAAAAAAAAAAAAAAAAAAAAAAAAAAAATGTTCAAAAAAAAAATCACCTAATAGGCTAATACTAATACTAATCTTAGATTACGTTAATTTATTACTAAAAGAATGAAAGTTGTTGGAAATACTAGAGTTTAAAACCGCATAAATGACCCTCATGTATTCCTTCGTAAATTCTAAAAAGTATTGGATTATTCGATTAGTGCATCACTTATTCACTTAAGTAACACAAAACATGGTCGAACAACCGGCTTTAGTATGTGTGACGGTGAGCGCAAAGCGCATGAATAAAATGATCAAAAAGTCAAAAACTATAATTATCAAGAAAATGTTGAAATTTAAGTACCATAACAATTATATAAATAAATATAAACATCATCAAAACACATAGCGGAAGCGTAAGAATCAAATACATGTAATTAATTAACTGAATATAAAAGAAACGCATACATTTTGATTCTAGCAAGAACAAGAATCAACTTTAGTCTTCTTCTTTAATTATTAAAGTGGATTAACGAGATACCCCATACCTTTTTGTATCTCAATCCAAGAATATTGTAGCAACCGCGAATTTTCCAGGTCATTACACAACAGTTAAAACTCAAAATAATCTATTTTAGAAGTACATATTTTCCTTTGCGTATAGCTTTTAACAAGACTGCACGAATTAAGAAAAAAACGATACCACACGCGTACCGTCACCGCATTAATAATGGTTCAAATTTTTAATTCATTTTCGGAGTCAATAACCTTGTTTTTGAATCATTTTTTTAAAACGTTTCCAGAAATATATTTCCCGTATTTTTACCAAACCAAAGGATCACATTTAAAAGTTTAGCTAAACGGGAGACGGGGTACACAGGTAATAATAAAACAACCCTTCTAATAAATAAATATATCAACCACCCACTCACACTCTTTTCTTATCTTCTTTCTCTTTTTCTCTTTTCTCTGTAACAATTTCGATCCATCACTATCATTTTTGTCCACCATCTTTTCTTCCCCAAAAGCAAGTCACGAGACCTCATAGGACCCTCCCCATTGATAGTGATTTTTCCTCAAACCGTCCATTCACGAGAAACCCACCAATAAAGTCTTGGTCAAACCTTATCTTTTTCTTTCTTTATAGCCTAATCGGATCCATAGCTGGAGATACACACCACTCAAAAACCTTCACCACCCTCCTCCCACTTTCCAGCCGCTGCTATTTTCCCATACAACCACAGTTACCACCTACATCAAGACCTCGAAAAGACCAAGCAGTTGTTTAGTTATTCGTTGCTACGGGTTGAAGTTAAAGATGTCGAATAGGATTTCGTTTCAGCTTATGGATTAGGGTTCGTGTGTTGCTACTCATCTCGTCGTCTCCCTTTTTCCCTCGTTCTTGTTTTTGGTAATCATTTAACCCATTTTGTTTCTCACTTGAATTAAACCGATCGTTATTTTGTTTTCGTGGTTAAATCTGGATTAAAATTATGGTATTGAAAAGATTGTGATTTATTCGTGTGGTAATTTTGGATGAGAATGATGTTTGTGTGGTTGTTTTTTTTTTATTCGGATCGGGTCAGCCAACCCGGCGTCAAACCAGTTTGTGTTTATCATTGTGAATTCTTGGTGTCTTTGGTTGTTCTTGTTGTTGTTGTGATGTTTGATTTGTTCGTTTTAGGATTGTGGTTATTCTTTTAGCTTGGTCAGGATTTTGGTTCGAGTTATTTTTGTACTCAGTTCGTTAAACCTCAAGAGGGAGTGTTGATCTTATGTGTCTCTTTTTCGGTGTTAATCTTGTGTGTCCCATTTTAGGTGTTGATCTTTATGTCTCATTTGCGGTTTGCTATTGTTATAACGAAAGAAAATAAAAAGGGGGCGTTAAAACCAGTTAAGATAGGGTACGTATAGTTCTGATCATCTCATTCTAAAGGGTGGCTAAATAAAATTTACAAACTTAAGATTTGAAATTAGAATATGAATATAGGAAATTGAATTGTTATTCATTATAAGGGTGCGTTAATTTTACCGCGAGAACATAACATGGTAAATACATATGAACCAAAAGTTGAACCTGTATTTCACTAAGAATGGGTGCGTTGGAATTTGTTGAACCTGCGCTTAATTTGTATTCAATTAGGGTGCATTTGGGATTAACAATGAGTTAAAATCTGTCGAAATGAGGGTGCGTTTGATATTACTGAACAAAACATGGTAAAATCATATGTGAACTTGAATGTTGAACCTGAGTAAATTGTATTGAAAAAAAAAATAGGGTGCGTTAATAGTGTGAATGTCCATTACTTAAAAGCGAAAACGAAACTAACAAAGAAGTAATAAAGATCGAGAGAGTGGCCATTTTAGAACATGTACTAGAAGCAACTGTTTGCAACTCTACATGACACAAACATTTGATCAAATAACCAAGCAAAAGAAAAATAAAAAGGGGAATACATATATATATATATATATATATATATATATATATATATATAATATATATATATATATATATATATATATATATATATATATATATATATATATTACAGAGGGAGCATCTTTTAATATGGCAACAAAACATGACATAGTAAATCATATAGAACTTGAATGTGAACCTGCGTTAAATGGTATTCATATTAGGGTGGTAAGGGAGTATGGCCAGTATGGAACATGTACTAGTTGTCACTAAATTGGGAGCGTTTGTGGTTAACAGGCCACAAGTTGGGTTTAGACATGGGCTTAAAGCCCATTCAAAAAGAAACAAAATGTATATATAATTGGGTTAAACAATTATGGGCCGAGGCCCAATAGAATTTAAACTAAGTACGTTTGATTTAAAAGTCCAAGTTATGCTACACACTCCGAAAAAGAACATGTAACAAGTGTTTAATATATTGGTAACATGTCGGACCTACATGAGATAAAATACTTGACGACGTATATAACTACTTAACAGACTAAAATTATATAAGAAACATTGAACAAAAATAATTGGAAATGGACATATTTTTGACTATATTGACATGTAATGGATTAACATCGGACTAAGTAAATTGTGGATACATTATTAGTTTATAAAATGATGTCATATAAGAATGAAATTTGTATTTTTGAAAGGGTGTGTTGAATTATAATAAGAACGGAAATGAATGCATTGGTAATCTTTACAAATCATCTAAATAACAGTTTAACATATACTTAACGGGCTCTTGTTGATCCATAATAAACTCGACATAGTGGACTAATTATTTTAAACTTGTAAATGTATTATGTATGAACACTTGAATACCGGATAAAATCATTAAACAATTTAACTATAACGGACTAATTGGATATTTAGACTAGACGACTAATAGACAATCTAAAACATATTAATTGACTTAATTACAAACATTTTTCTTTTGTCACTATTTTTCTCGACTTCGTTTGTCATTTCTTTCGACTGTGTCTATTTCATGTTCTTTTTGACGTGAGTATTCTTGAGTCTATGTTTTTACCACCACACGAAACATTAACACTAAACGTTTTACAAACTTTGAAACGAGTAAATCCACGAAAGCTAAAACATTTGTCCTTTCAAAACTCTTTATTTTTTTGAGGCGTATACTGAGATAAGTACATATATTAGGTTGTGCCAATCCGGCACCGTTGTGCCTATACCTTCGATATCGTTGTGTTGTGACCATTGTGATATTTCGCGTTGCTGCAAGCTAAGGTGAGTTCTCGTAGCCCCTTTTTCATTATGTTTTCCTTGGGGGAAAATGGTACTCAAATGACATTTTAACTGTTTTTCATGCTGTGATTATACTGTTTTCATGATTTTGGACATTATGTGTGTTGATACAATTATGTGCTACAATTTGTTTGACTGTGTGTACATTGATGCGCAACTGTTAACTCTCTTGAGAGCCGAAACAATTGATAGATCTATCGGGGTAGCTCCCCTCTGTGTGTACTGATTATGGTTGTAACATTGTGATAGGTTCAGTTGGCACGACATTATTTGGTTTCGACATGTGTTTATAATTGGTTATCATGCTCACTTTTGTCCTACACTATGCTATCACAGCTCAGTGGTTTTACTTTTAAACCTACGAGCTCACCAACATTATGTTGACGTTTTCGAGTACCATTTTCAGGTGTTATTGAAGCTGCTTAGAAGGTTGAGTATTGACTGGCTTAGCAATACTTAAGACAAGACCCTCCCGAGTTATATCTCGTGGAGTTGCATTTGACTTTCCTTAGTGACGTTGTTTAACTTTGAGGCTTATGTTTACCTTGGATATTGTACTTATCCCGTTTGTGGGAGTTTGCGACTATTATCTACCGTATGTTATGCATTTAGTGTTTCTCTGTTGTGACACCTTGTGTTCTTGTCTATGAGGTCATACCCCGTAAATGCCATTCCGCTGCGCCATTTTTGGGGTATGACAAATATCAACTATAGTGAGTTGATACCACGATCTTGTACACACGTACTATAACCAAACTAATGCGATTGCTAGATCTTTAAACACAATTTAAACCAAACAAGTTTTGTTTATGAAAAGTTTGGATCGACCAACCCTAAGGGTTATGGTTCGATCGGCCTAGGATAAAGAAGAAGAGAAAACCAAAAATCTAGGGTTATAGCAAGTGCAAGAGACAGAAACAAATAACCATAGCCTTTGTATTTATAGGCATGAAATCTTGGAGGACAAGTTTGGCATGGGTTGGGCTTATGAAACCCTTATGCCGATCGGTTCTAATCCCCAAGGGATTCCGAAACATTCTTGACCCTCTAATTTCATCCATAGTCCTTCCTTTATTCCCTAACGGCCGTTAGTCAATTCCCGTTAATTACTTAATGTCCGTTAGTCGATATTTTGTGTTTAAATAATTAAATATATAACGGCTTATATATATTAATTATTATACATTAATTCCTCATACGTAATGTGTGCAATCCCATGGTCCCGAGTTCGATTCTAGACATACACACATTAATATTTGTCCATAAAACCAACAGCTCCCACTTGGACATCTATTAATAGTGTAATGATATTGGTTAGCGTCTAGCAACACGCCAATGCCCCTAGTACAACTCGGGTGGTCGTCTCCTGAAAAAACCATTCGATGATTCATCATCATACTTATCCTTTTGTTACTAATACTACATTAATAAAGATATGGATCTTAGTCATTCTTTTATTAACCATTCTGTTTCTCGTTGTTTCTGATTGAGCAAGATTACCAAATCTTCTGAACATATTCAGGGAAGATTTTGGGTGCAGCCACACAAACATCTTGTCAACCCTACGAGGGGCCCAGCAGTATTAAACTTCAAACAAATTCGAATGAACAAATTCTCTCTTGACTACGAGCATAACCCATGAACTTTGCAACACTCTTGAAAATAATCCTTATAGCTACCAGTTACGTACAACGGTAAATTGCCTCACAGAAATGCACTACATCCATAACAGTTATCTGGTATCTCAAGTCTGAGGATAACTATATATACATGATTCACTTGATGACAAGATCCATAAAGTAAACTCATGAAGTTGGGATAAGTCCTACATTCAATTCATTGAATATCATGTGAAATTGGCATGTCAACGCATCAATATACTTTCAAGTATATTATACCAATACTCAGATTTGTCTTAATTTAATGATATTCTCATATCATTAATCGACAACGGATAATTTAGAATAATCAATATATTCAAGGATTAAACATGCAAATACATGATATATTATTAAGAAAATGATAATCAAACATAACAAGTATTTTATTTCATTAAAATAATAATTGTTCATAACATCCCATTATCAAATACTAAATAGATCAATGCATGATAATTCTCATTAATGAATTATGCCTCAAGTCATGTCAATCATACTTGTTGAAGCGAAAAGTGTACCGCTTTTAGGGGGTCATTTAAGCCCTAAATCGTATTTATTTGATCAAATATTGCCCTAAATCGTTCCTTTTGTCATTTTAGGTACTTTGGAGAAGAAATCTGGAAAAGGAAGCATTTTGGACGTTTTTGGAGCATAAAAGTGAAGAAAACGACAAAGTCTCAAAATCGGCTGGAAAAGTACCTTTGACGGCGTCAAGTATTGCTCTTGACGGCGTCATGGCTTGGCAAAAGAGGTGGATATGAAAAATACACATGATAAGCCAGGAAGTTTTACAAAGGAAGTCTGACGGCGTCACCCTTTAAGGTGATCAAGGCCATCATGGTTTAACTTAAAGAGAGACGGCGTCAAGCTCATTTCTGACGGCGTCAACCCTTGATAGGCCAGAGCGGATTTTGGAGCATTAAAGAGGGACGGCGTCAGGAAGGCCATCCGGGAACCCTAGACACGGCGAGGTGACGGCGTCAAGATCTATAACGTGACGCCGTCAGCCACTAAACTCTATATATAGTTTTGCAATTTTTTGTCATTAGTGTGCAACTTTGTGAGGAGAAACCCTAAGACGAATTTCTGCCATTTTTAAGGGTTTTTATACCCTTGGATCTCCCATGTTTAATTGAATATAAGTATTCATTTAATCAATCAATATGTCTATGTGTTGTTTGATTATATCTTGTTCTTGTCTTTTAATTAACATGCTAGGCTAGATTTATCTTGTGTTTGCTTAGATCTAATGAAACCTAACTGTTGATTATTGGTTATTAGTGTGTTATTAATTGTATTGGATGATTGTTTATCGATGTTAGGCTTAAGAAAACTGGCTAACCTCCTATACGGTAACTTGCTTGAACGTCTTAAGAAACATGAACCAATGCGTACTAAGGTTATTATGGTTGTATTTAATGTATGAGCGAATTCTAGTGATCCATGTTAGGAGCTTCTTAGCCGGCTCGACATAGGAGTGAAGTAGGAGCTTGTAGAGTTGGGGAAGTACGTACGCCACCCCACGATTGGTATTAAGGAATACACCCGTCATCCACGCAATTAATACACACTAATCAACTGGTAAAAGATAGTTAGGGAGTAAGGAAATCTAAGTAAACACATTTCTCTCCACATAAGTTTCACGACCTTTTCATTTTCAGTTATTTTATTTTATTTGCATTTGTAGTAATTTGGGTTAGTTGACTAGCAACTAATTCCGCCCACTCCTTCAAACCCGAGATTTTACTTGCTTTCATAAAAAATATAAAAAATACAAAAAGAATCTTCCCTCACCCTTAGACCTATTAGAATAGTTTTTCAATCCTAACGACACTATTCCCCTAGAGAACGATCAATCCCCCGGTACTTGCCACTTCACTATACTACATCGGTCAGGTACACTGCCTGGTGGGGATTGCAAGCCTCTTGAGATCCCTCGAGAGGTAAAACCTGTTGTAAGGTCGCAAAACCACGCATCAAGTTTTTGGCGCCGCTGCCGGGGAATAGTTATTGTTTAGGTTGAATTTTTATTTTATTAGGTCTACTCACTAGATTCCTTTCTAGTGGGATATTTATTTTATTTTTCTAGGATTTCTTTAGTCTATCTTTTTTTCTTTGTTTCTTTGTTCGTAACCATTACCATCCGACATCATGGAAGGTGGTAATATCCTCGATCCCAACAACCCACCACCACAACAACACCCACCTCCTAGAGCCCGTACCTTGGGAGACTACTCCCGTCCTAGCCACCATGGCTATCGAAACACCATTGAGCTCACTCAAGGAGCCAATGTCACTCCTTTGCGATCCGACACCATCCGGTTGGTGCAGAGCGGATGCGCATTCCATGGACTTCATTCAGAAGATCCTAACCAACATCTCAAGGACTTTCTCAAAATCGTTGATTCTATAGACCTTGATGTTGCCACTTGAGAGACGACCCGACTGCGTCTCTTTCAATTCTCTCTGCGGGACCAAGCTAGTCAATGGCTAGAGCGTCTACCCGCAGGATCCATCACCTCTTGGGATGATCTCACCACTCATTTCCTTGCTCAGTTTTTCCCACCAGGAAGAACTACCAAGCTAAGGAATGATATATTGATGTTCCAACAACGTCAAGGCGAAACCCTCTACGAGGCATGGACTCGATTCAAGGACTTACTCCAAAAAGTCCCTCACCATGGCATAGAACTTTGGCTCCAAGTCCAAATCTTCTATGACCATATCAATCTCTCCACGAGGCAAATCATTGACCAATCGGCCGGTGGTAAGCTACGTGATCTAAGTGCGGAACAATCATGGGCTCTCTTAGAAGATCTTGCTCTTTATGACAACGAAAGTTGGAGTGATCCCCGTGATTTGAATAAAACGGTCAAGGCAATATCTTTGCCTTCGAACAATTCAAGCACTTCCGACCGTAGGATCATAGAACTTGAAGACCAAGTCAAGTTTCTTATGAAATCCTACGAGGCTACTAAACCTTCAAGCCAAGTGAACAAAATCACTTCTTCATGTGAATTATGTAGTGGTCCCCACGACACTCGTGATTGCATGGAACTCCCCGAACAAGCTTTTGCGGACTACGCATCCTCGCGTACCGACAGAGCGGGAGACAAGTGGTACACTTTCAAACCCGAGCTAAACCCCTACGGTGATTCATACAACCCCTCATGGAGAAATCACCCAAACCTTAGGTGGAAACAAAACCAAAACGCACAACAAACCAATTCTTCCAACCCACCTAATCGTTTCCAATCAAGCGGTTCCAACTCGAACCGTACTTTCAATAACAATCCTTCCAACAATTATGGTAGTACCAATAACTTTGAAGGATTGATGTCCCAATTTATGGCATCTCAAGAAGCTCGTTTGGCCAAGTTTGAATCCGAATTCAATCAACAACAAACGGAGATGACCAATAAAATTGACAACTTATTGAAAGCCCTCAATAACCAAGTGCTATCACCTCCACATAAGGACGCTAGGAACACAAATAGCGGACCCCAAGTAAAAGACCCCTCTTCATCCAAACACGTCCACTTCGTCAACATTGTCACTATCAAACCAATTGATAGGAATGAGGATAATAGTGAACCTGAGGATGAGGTTAAGAAAGTCGAGGTTGATAAAGAAGTTAGGAAAAGTGAGATTGAAGAAGTAGATGATGATGAGGACTACTTCAATAGGCTACCCACTAAGGAAGAGTGCGCATATCATACAGACTTATTCGATGACCCCGAGACACCATACTTCCTAGGTAGACCAATTATAAAAATAGGCGATCCTTCTAATCTCAACATACCATGCAACATCGGACATTTGCATGTGTGGAAAGCTTACATCGACCTTAGATCGCCCATAAACATCATGACTAGAGCCCACTACAACTTGATAATGAAAAATCAACTTGGGTATAGGATGTTCCCTGATAAGGGTTGGATGAGTAACTTCACGGGAAGAGTTAAGGGATTACCGGTTTATGTAGGAACCTTCACCTATGTCACCGACTTTGTAATTGTAGAAGATATCCGCCCAATAGTCGATGCATCCTTAACTCAAGTAGTTTTTGGAAAACCATTTGTTGAGGTCTCTAGAATGACTTATGAACCTTCCTTAGGGATAGTTAGATTTAAGGATGAGACCGATGAGGTAAACTACCAAATACCATATAAGATAGAGCAATTCCAACACTTGTCAAATGTTGAGAAGGAGCTTAAGCAAGCGGTCTACTATAGGAATGATGAGGATAGAAATAAAGGAGTAGACTATGTTATGGAAAGGATATCCGGTTTCTACAAGGATTGTTTGAAATTAGGACCGGAATATAAAACCGGAAATGAGAATGGCCTAGGAACCGTGACCAATGATGGAGTCACGTAATGTACATGACTTTGAGTCTAGCTACAAGACTCGTTAATAAAGAAAAGCGCTTCTTGGGAGGCAACCCAAGCTTTATTTGCTTTGTGTGTTTATTTATTTGTTTGTTTGATTTTATTTGTTTCCGTATGTATGTTTAATTTTTATTATTATTGATTCATGTTCAAAAACTAAATTGTGAAAATGCTTTATCTTGTTTTTAACTTCGTCTTAACTACATATAAAGGTATTTTGCAAAAGTTAAGTGTAAGGGAAATCCAAATCGGTTTATTAGAACAAATGAACATGAATCATAACAATAATAAATTAACATACATATTAGTAATTGTTTGAGTCAAATGCTTGTATCGAGTCATAATGATGTTTTGCAGGAATTCCAGGAAGTAAGGTATAGGTTTTTCCAGAAATTTTCCGGAAACTTAACATGAGAATTCTGTCAGATCATTTCTGACGGCGTCAGGTTTTAATTTTCTGAAATTTTTGAAAGTTTTGTTTTCATAAAAAGTTTTTATTAAATCTCTAACTTATAAACTCCAGGAATCTGCAAAATTATCATTCCACAAGCATTATATCCTTATATAGAATTTATCCCGCCGATGTTATGCAGGTTTTCGTGTTTGTTTTCTCAGGTTTAACAGGTTATTTTGGACAAGGAGATGTATGTGGAATCAAGCTTTTGGCGATGCATTAGTCTTGGAGCTTCTACATTCTCTTGGAAGAAGATCTAACCATGTTACCTCTTTATCCACCAAACGAATCAGGGGAGTATTTGATTTCATTCTTTTACTTTATTACTTTTACATCTTGTTATTTGAACATTGGGGACAATGTTCATCTTAAGTGTAAGAGGGGGGGGGGGTAAAAGTACGATACTTTAGAGAATACAATTGCACTTGATTTTTGTTTGTTTAATGGTAGATGTGTAATAAAACTGAGATAAATACCTGTTAGGGCAATTTTAGTGCCAAATTTAAATTTTTTTACAACATATAGGAGTGAAACTTTGGTCTTAATGAGCGTCTCACGGATAGGATTTATATGACTAGCACAAAACCGTACCACTAAAATTTTTTCCACCCCCAAATATGTGAGGTTCGCCCCTAGAATTGGTAGGAAAAGCATTTATGCTATGATGTGTGTACCGGTAGCACTTAGATTCTAGAACTTGCGTTAGGACCATTCCGAGGCCACAAGTGAGACTACATTCGTGTAGTTAGATTTACTACATGATAAGAGGCATTAGGATTAACCAATTGTTTTACACCTGTGTTTTTGTTATAATTACATTGGCTACATTGGTCAAGTAATTCTCCCACACCCTTTGCGTTGTACTCATTTTTAGTACACGATACCCCTAGTACACCCCTCAGAGCCTATCTTTTCGTTTCTAACTTTAAGCATTTTACTTAAAGGAAGAATTTGTTTACACCCCACTTAAATGTACACCCAAATCGCCTTAGCCTACCTTGTATGCACTCATCTTTAGTGCATTATTGTGACAACATTTGTTTAAACCCTTAGTTAATTATCTAATTGATTACATGGTTGCTAAGTCGAGTCATATCCTTGTACATATTATTTTGGGACGATTGGGACTCATGGGTAAAGTACTAGTGTAAGGGAGTAATGGGGGAGAACAACATTATTACCCCCATATGTGCTAAATATTTTAAAAGTACTCCAAGTGTTTCGATTATCTTAATTCGAGTCATTAGAATAGTTATTTGTAAAGTTATGTAAAAGTTCAAGTGTAAGGGGAATGCAACGCCCCTATGATGTATTATTTTGGATGGTAGGGCAAGAGTGTATGAAAAAAAAAAAAAAAAAAAAAATCGAAAAATCAAGAAAAATATAAAAAAAAATGAGAAAAAGAAAAGTAGAAAAAACATACGGACTACCATACCGTTTCATTTTATGTTTATTTTATGTTTTTGTTATTTTGTTTTTAGCTTAAGTCGAGTCTAGTCTTGGCTTAGCAACGCCATATTGTACATGTAATTAATCAAGATCTTTAACTCGCCACCAGTAAAATATCCCTTATCCAACAAATCCGTGTTTATCATATCCCTACACCTAACGTTATAACCCATGTAAAAGCCCTCTTTGATAGTTTATCTTAGGTGCTTATGCCTAGTGGAGAAGGTTTTTGATCCTTTCCCAAGCCTATGGTAATCTATTTGCTATGACAGGTAGTGAGAGATATTATCCCTTTTCATTTATGAGATATACTTTTATGACACTTGAGAGATGTGAGTTTCTAAACACTACTTGTGAGGTGCTAGTTTGTAATCTCCGTGCTTATTATGATTAAAGTGGAACGATTATTTGTTGTAATTACTTTTATATTAGCGTTAAATGACCCCTAACTTGTATTTTGATTAGAATAAAAGCGCATTTGCTTGAGGACAAGCAAATCTCAAGTGTAAGGGTATTTGATGAAGCAAAAAGTGTACCGCTTTTAGGGGGTCATTTAAGCCCTAAATCGTATTTATTTGATCAAATATTGCCCTAAATCGTTCCTTTTGTCATTTTAGGTACTTTGGAGAAGAAATCTGGAAAAGGAAGCATTTTGGACGTTTTTGGAGCATAAAAGTGAAGAAAACGACAAAGTCTCAAAATCGGCTGGAAAAGTACCTTTGACGGCGTCAAGTATTGCTCTTGACGGCGTCATGGCTTGGCAAAAGAGGTGGATATGAAAAATACACATGATAAGCCAGGGAGTTTTACAAAGGAAGTCTGACGGCGTCACCCTTTAAGGTGATCAAGGCCATCACGGTTTAACTTAAAGAGAGACGGCGTCAAGCTCATTTCTGACGGCGTCAACCCTTGATAGGCCAGAGCGGATTTTGGAGCATTAAAGAGGGACGGCGTCAGGAAGACCATCCGGGAACCCTAGACACGGCGAGGTGACGGCGTCAAGATCTATAACGTGACGCCGTCAGCCACTAAACTCTATATATAGTTTTGCAATTTTTTGTCATTAGTGGCAACTTTGTGAGGAGAAACCCTAAGACGAATTTCTGCCATTTTTAAGGTTTTTATACCCTTGGATCTCCCATGTTTAATTGAAGATAAGTATTCATTTAATCAATCAATATGTCTATGTGTTGTTTGATTATATCTTGTTCTTGTCTTTTAATTAACATGCTAGGCTAGATTTATCTTGTGTTTGCTTAGATCTAATGAAACCTAACTGTTGATTATTGGTTATTAGTGTGTTATTAATTGTATTGGATGATTGTTTATCGATGTTAGGCTTAAGAAAACTGGCTAACCTCCTATACGGTAACTTGCTTGAACGTCTTAAGAAACATGAACCAATGCGTACTAAGGTTATTATGGTTGTATTTAATGCATGAGCGAATTCTAGTGATCCCATGTTAGGAGCTTCTTAGCCGGCTCGACATAGGAGTGAAGTAGGAGCTTGTAGAGTTGGGGAAGTACGTACGCCACCCCACGATTGGTATTAAGGAATACACCCGTCATCCACGCAATTAATACACACTAATCAACCGGTAAAAGATAGTTAGGGAGTAAGGAAATCTAAGTAAACACATTTCTCTCCACATAAGTTTCACGACCTTTTCATTTTCAGTTATTTTATTTTATTTGCATTTGTAGTAATTTGGGTTAGTTGACTAGCAACTAATTCCGCCCACTCCTTCAAACCCGAGATTTTACTTGCTTTCATAAAAAATATAAAAAATACAAAAAGAATCTTCCCTCACCCTTAGACCTATTAGAATAGTTTTTCAATCCTAACGACACTATTCCCCTAGAGAACGATCAATCCCCCGGTACTTGCCACTTCACTATACTACATCGGTCAGGTACATTGCCTGGTGGGGATTGCAAGGCTCTTGAGATCCCTCGAGAGGTAAAACCTGTTGTAAGGTCGCAAAACCACGCATCAATACTTGTTGACAAGACATAAATCAATTAATCTTGATCTATCGGAATTTTGAGAATACTTATTTCAAGAACTCAATTAGTAAAAATTCTTGTATGTGTGCATTCAACTATCTTGATATTGCCACATAATATTTCATAAAATGTGTGACATCCTCAACCACCAATTTATGACAATTAAACTATCAAACCTTTTATAGTTTAAAGTATTCTTGTATGTGTGCATTCAACTATCTTGATATTGCCACATAATATTTCATAAAATGTGTGACATCCTCAACCACCAATTTATGACAATTAAACTATCAAACCTTTTATAGTTTAAAGTATTCTAGTTCTTTAATGTATAATGCAACTATGCTCATAGTTAAGCATAACTAGTACACATGGCCATTAACAAGGATGAAATCCTACCATGACTAGTATTGAGTGTCATCTCAATTTTATTAGCATCACTGTATCCAAACAACAATATGTTCTTTAAAATTCCGTAAACTTTAATATCCATTGTGTAATGTTTGATACCTTCCAATCTTTTAAGATTTGTCGGCTATAACGATTACGCAACAATTTGCCATATGGTTCATACTTAGAATTTAAGAGTAATTCCAGGCTGAGGATGTTAATTCTATATCCAACCATATCCATTACACTTAGTTATCTAATAACTTTCAAATAGATATTAATGTTGTCAAATCATCTTTCATCCAAGCATGATACAACAAATAACATGATGTACATGAAAAATCCTTGTGCCAAACTTAGATTTTATTCATGTTATATCTTTTCAAAGATATGTTTCTATTTAGACTTTCTAATAGTATATCATGTTATATTAGAATCAATTATTTTACCGCTTATGTTTATAACAATAAACATATATTCCAAGGTTGTATGTTTATTTTCTAAATCTTCAAGTGAAGTTTCATTCCAAACTAAGACTTAACATTTAACGTTTATGGAATGTTACTTCCTATATGTTATACAACATATATAAAATAAGAAAATAAATATAACACTCCCACTAGCTTTGAGGAATACTAAGAAATTGTCTTATTTTAATTATAAATCAAAAATGAATTTAATAATTAAACATAAGTATATCTCCTAGATGCATGCATTAATCCATTCATGAATTATTGCACTTTGTATACTTTCAAAGATTATTTTGAATTCAAATACTCATTTTAATTACTTATCGTCCTCGCAAAAGTAATTTCTCAAGAAAGAGTTTTGATATTCTATTGTCAATTTCATGTTAATGAAACTAAGAATGACAATTATAATCTTTATACATTTAATGTGCTTAGAAAGAATATTCAATCACAGTTAATTGCTTAAGTGTAACTGATAATCTTGTCATAAGACATTCATTAAATATGTATACAAAATTATCCATATGATTTCTACTCAAAAATTTAAATCTCTAGAATTTTCATTCCCTTTGTAGAAATTCATCTTCATTCTATAGTCTAACTATAGAGTTCAAGATTAATTAAGTTCCAAAACTAATTATCTTTATGGACTGCATCTAAACATTCATAGTATGAGTAACTTGTCAAATTCAATATTTTCAATTCATCTTAATGACCAACAGGTTTACCATAATCCTGTAACTCATAATCCTCAACATATTATAAAAATATTTGAAATATCCTTGCAGATCTATGAATGAGAATTCCATCATCTTGAGATTTAACATTAACATGTTTAATCCTCATTATGACATTTACTAGTGTATTTTTAGAAGATTATGTATCTTGTAACTTTATCTTTTCAAGATAAAACTCCCACTTGCCATTTGCAATTTTTAGACTATCTATAAATACTTAGCAAGTAGAGCAACACAAATTTGTTCTCTTTTGGGACATTACAAATACATATTGACAGTTCTTACATTGGTTTGTTAATATCCTACTTCATAAGCAGTTTAACAAATTAAGAACTTCAATTTTAAGACTTATGTGATTCATCACATTCCACAATAAATGGTGTCTTATTAATCTTTTAGGTTGGAGTCTTATTGAGTATATACTACCCATACTCAATTTTCTAACCTTGCTAGCTTTTGGAAGAAAGAAAGTTATAGTTATCTTTAATCAAACAACACTAATAGAGTTTGATTCTCCTAACTGAACACACCACAAACTTGAGGTATTTCATTAGAACTAATATTGTGAGACAATCTAACAATATGTAAGATAAACTCATACTCCTTCTGGCTTACCTATTTACCAACTAAGTCAACTTAATGGTGAAATAGATTTTCCAAGCCAATTGCATGCTTTATAACACAAGTACCTTTTAACTAAGTCACTTATCGTCCATGTCTCAATCAAGAAGACATAGACTGTTATAATCCCACTATATATGTCTTCTTGTATATGTCTTAATAAAGAAGACATAACAAGTTAACGCCTTACTTTATATTATAATAAGTCTTGTAACAATTAAAAGACTTCATATTTATAGCTTTACAATAAAGTATAAACATGTATAACTAAAGTAATCATGAACACCACAATTTGGTTTCAATAGTAATTTCAAGTTAATTTATTACTTCATATATTTATGACATTCCAAGAATACATAAATATTCAAATTTGAAGTAGTATTAGATTACTTCATTTATTTATGTCATTTCAATAATACATAAATATTTAGTTTGAAGTAGTCTCATTATCCTTATTGAAACTTGTTCTAATAGGTATCTAATTTAGAAACAGTAATTATCCATGTACACGTAATCATGGAATTTCACCTTGTTGTTGTAATCTAGTCAAGGTCTCACTTAAGCTAAATTTCAACAACAAGTATTTCTAGACTTAGAGGTGTATTAGTCATATTTAGAACGTTAGTTTCTTACCTTGCGGTCAAGACAGTTCTTTAAATCATATTCCTATATGTTGTACCTTGCACACAATATAAGATTTCTCCCACTTGTGCATGGAACAACATCATGTATCAGATAAACAACACGTCACTCGTTTGTTTATGTGATCAATATGATTGTGTCATAGATATTAGCATAATTAGTAGATATAGAAGCACCTTGTCTAGTAAGGAAACGTATATAACTATCTTTAAACCCACAAGTGTCTACAATTGGAAAGTAATTATCTCAAGACATTCTAGAGATAATTTGGGTTACTACCAAGATGACAAAGCTTGTAGCTCCCACTGAATTACAGATCATTACAATAATTCACTATTCAGTAATTACAACACAATGCTCCCACTGGATTTGACAACTTTGTAAGTGTTTCATAACCAGTAAAAGAAAATAGTGTGCTATTAACTTTCCTACACCTTTGAGATGACTCATTCGTAACAATTACTTAGGTACTAAAAAGTGTGTATTCTACTATGTAGATGATGGACTATCCATCAATGCAATTAACTTGAAAATTGGGCATGCAATTTTTCCTTAATATGTCTACCATCCCCACAATGGTATGTAGCATCTTTAAGTGGTCAAAGCACAACAACTAGATAAATTATGCTAGTTTGCCTTTTATCAATTTTGCGATAATTAGTCTAGCTTCTAATTTAATAACTCATAAAATGTGCAATTTTCTTAACTATTAAAGTTGGTTATGAGTTATTTCTTAAAATTTAGACAATTCTAATTTTCTTATCTTACCTTTCTCATTCATGAAAAAGAATAGGATTAAGTCTCACTCTTCTCTCAACGAAAGGAGACTAGGTTTATTCTTTTAGTAAAGTTGACTCTAGCCAAAAACCCCTAACGGGTGTAGATCAATTTACCACTAAAAGAATGTCCCATGTTTACGGTTTAACGTTGCATTAATACATTAAAAGAATTTACAAAATTCAATTTTAGTTTTTTAGATAATACAATCTTTTTAAGAAAATAAAATACCCATAGAAATATTCATATAACCATTGAATTTTCTTGAAAAACTGGGATCCAAATTTTCATAGTTTCACTACATCAGTTAATCTGCTAGTAGTGAAAGTACAAAATATGATAATCTGTCGAACAATAATCAGCAAACAATTTCCGACTCCTAGATCATTATGGGATTTACATTTGCCAAATACAATTTGCAAAGTAAGCATGTTTCATCCCATCTCATGCCTTAAGTTTCTAGGTCTCACTAACAACTTAATTAAGTCGTCTAATTTAGAAACTGCAAATTCTCCATATATGGTCTCACGCATTAACGGAAATTAACCTTGTCATTAAAATCTAGGTAAGGTCTCACTTACACTAAATAATAACTTCAAGTGTTTCTTATAATTAGATGGCATGGACTTAAATTTTAAGGTACTAATTTTGATGTGTCAATCAAAATATGTATGAAGAAGCATGCACACATCTTCGTATCATAAGTTTTCAAAACGTTTTTATTTACCAATTAGGCTAAGATTTAAATCAACAAAGTTTTAACTGAGGTATTGGGTTCACCAATCAAAGAATTACCTACAATTATCGCCCACTATATCATACTGCTGCATGAGTCAAAAGACCCAAGTTATTCGGATAATTACCACAAAAGTGGCACGTGGAATTGAGGTCAATTCACCCTTAAGATGATTTTGTACAAAAAAAATAGCTTACTTGGTAGCTCCAATTAGACGCACAAAGGAGCGGAGAGACAAACGTCCGCCCAAAGGCTAATTAAAAACGTGTCTCTTTCGGTTGACAATTTAATGTCAATCCTCCTTATACCCCTCTTATAGTTTGTCAAAACTGGGTGAGCCGTTCACACTCATCACTCAATCAAAAGTTTATGATTTTAAGTCTTAAAAGCAAATCCAATTTCACCCTTATTTAATTCGGTATATTTTCTATTCGAAAAATTACCCTTGCTTACCATCATGTCACAACAATATTTATAAACAAACAAGTAATTAATAAAAATAAACGACAACAAATAATGAACATGCTAATTAAAACAACTATCATGTATATGTTTATCTAAAACTCCCATTGGTTTTTGAGCTAATGGTACCAAGGGACCACATACACCAAACAATTTGGTTGCATAAGTTCTATGATAAATATATACACGAACACACATAGTTCAAAATAAAACAATGCATAATCTAATAATTATATGCATAATTAAGCTTGTTAACTCAAAACACGTAATAATTACTACATAATAATCATATGATCCATGATCAAACATGCACGTTCATCATGGATCCACATAAACATATTAACAATTAATCATGTTTCCCAAGATACGCATACAATTCCATGTCACATAACAATTATTCATGAATTAACACATAAAACATTGCATGCAACCTAGGGTTTCTACAATTTTTACAAAACCTAATTTTTTTTTCCGGATGAACAGTGTCGGATGAACATTGTCCGGTGAACAGTGCCCGATGAACAGTGTCTGATGAACAGTGTTCGGTGAACAGTAAAAAAATTTAGGGTTTCAAAAAATTAAAACCTATAAACCTTAAAGCATGCAATAATCAATCAAGGATTCAATTTTTATGTGTTTCAGTAATTAATTACAAAGTATTAACGGCTCTTGATGCCACTGTTGAAATTAAGTACCATAACAATTATATAAATAAATATAAACATCATCAAAGCACATAGCGGAAGCGTAAGAATTAAATACATGTAATTAATTAACTGAATATAAAAGAAACGCGTACCTTTTGATTCTAGCAAGAACAAGAATCAACTTCAATCTTCTTCTTTAATTATTAAAGTGGATTAACGTGATACCCCTTACCTTTTTGTATCTCAATCCAAGAATATCAACTATAGTGAGTTGATACCACGATCTTGTACACACGTATTATAACTGAACTAATGCGATTGCTAGATCTTTAAACACAATTTAAACCAAACAAGTTTTGTTTATGAAAAGTTTGGATCGACCAACCCTAAGGGTTATGGTTCGATCGGCCTAGGACAAAGAAGAAGAGAAAACCAAAAATCTAGGGTTATAGCAAGTGCAAGAGACAGAAACAAATAACCCTGGCCTTTGTATTTATAGGCATGAAATCTTGGAGGACAAGTTTGGCATGGGTTGGGCTTATGAAACCCTTATGCCGATCGGTTCTAATCCCCAAGGGATTCCGGAACATTCTTGACCCTATAATTTCATCTATAGTCCTTCATTTATTCCTTAACGGTCGTTAGTCAATTCCCGTTAATTACTTAACGTCCGTTAGTTGATATTTTGATAGAAGAGGTAATATAGACTTGATATTAAATATTGGGTTATTTTTATTGTTATAGGATAATGCAAAAAAATATTATCTTCTATAAATCGCAATTCCATGAAGTCTCACGTCTTGGAAATGGTTTCAAAATATTACGGACTTATATCAAGGCAGATTATAACTTCATCTTCTGCCATCGTCTGCATCGGGTAACTGATACTAAAAAAAAAAAAAAAAAAAGGAAACCAACGCGTGTGTAACCGAATAACAACTGTCAATTGCAAACATAAATCTAAGCAGGCAACTGTCATTTGCAAACATAAATGGATCAATAAAACTTATGCACAACTTATACAAAAACATTCCAAAACAATGAATCTAAAACTTAGAAACCATAAAACAGATACAGTATATCATTAGGATCAGATTTGTGGATGGTAAATGGTCAAGAAGGTAAGAAGTTTGCCATGGATCCAAAGTAACGCGGTTGCATAACAGCAAGCATGCTATCACGCCATCCGGTCATTGCTGTGTCAAGTTACATTTCAGACCTCCAGTGACCCATATCATTCGACATACATTGATCAGCAATCATAAGAAGTGAATACACCCGACGTGGCTGCAAACCTAATAGCTTGCCTTGCCAAGACACGGGGATCCGCTGCTTTAATCGAACCCACAAATTCATCATGGCCTACTGTAACTAATAAACGGCAAACGCAATTTTTTTTGGGAATATGCTACTCATACACCCGTATCCCTCCAAAGGTTGGGCAGAGGTAGTTTTAGTTCTGATACTTAAACACGTAAATCAGACACGCATAAAAAAACATCGAAGAAATAAGAAAAACATTCATATGCAGCATCCATACATAAACCATAAGCAAGAGATACACAAACCTAGTGTCCAGTCAATAAGCCGTGACCACGACTTCAAGGGTTTGCACAACTACCGATACCCGTTTCGTCTGACTCAGATTCCCAGAATCATTCAAATCCGTATTCACATATAAGCATACCGGTCTCAGAACAACGCATGTATATATTTTTTAATGGCAATTATAAACCCAAAAAGACAGCATGTTAAACGTTCCATAATATCTGCTTATGTAGGCCACAAATTTCTAAACGGAAGAGGGTCACAAACAAATGACGCAATCTCACGTCATTTTCAGAGCCCAGTCTGTCATTTTCAGAGCCCAGTCCGTTTCGTTAATTTTAGCCCGTAATATTTTTTTTTTCATTTTTTTACTTCTTGCTAGCAGTATATAAAAAGAACCCGACCTGGTAGTTGCCAGCTCAGCAAAGCAAACAGAGTTCTTCTCCTGTACGGTGTCGACTCATAAATCATTATAATTAAAAATAAAGCAAATCTTTGCTTTAACCGGAATTAATTCCCAATCGACGATCTCATCAACGGTCAGGGTGAATTAAAGGAGAGATATATGAGGAGGAGGATGATGTTAGGTTAATTGGAAAAACGTGATTCATTGTGTGGTTTTCGTTTCGGAGATCTAGAGATCGATTCACGCTTGATGAATTCAGGTATTCACTTTTTATTTTTTTATTAATAGATTTTCATACTTATCTTCTTCTCGAATCTTTTCTGGAATTGCCGCCTTTCCAGCTTTCGTACCCGTTGCTTCGAATACAAATCTTTTTTTTTGTTCACTGTAATAGCTGGATGCAGTTTCTTCATTTATGATTTTTGGTTGTCAACAAATTCAGTAAATCTCGATGGCTAAACTTTTGCCACAGCTTAGAAGGTCTTGATGGAAAACTTGCACTAACTTCTCATATTCAGAGGTTATTACAGATAGCCTCAATGATATTTACACGAATGTACCCCAACATGTGATCTTAAATAACTTAATTTTGTGTTTGGGATAGGTTCAGTTTAGGGTGTGGTAAATGAAAATATGTTATGTTGCAATTTCTTAGCCCTTTTGATGATTCTCAGTTGTTGGGTAACAAGAGATGGTAATGATTCTCAGTTGTTGTGCAATTTCATCATTGTGTTTGTTACTAAAATGATGTGTGATGTAACGATATTTTACGATTATAAAAATTAACAACTTACTAAAAAATGCTATTAATAAAGTATATACAGATGACTTTCTTCTTATTGCTGGGATGGACTTCTTGGGTTTTCCTGTGTCGTGACTTTGAAATTGACGCACCATATACCTTGATGTGTTCGTGGTTAATTCTAGAGTGTTATTAAATGTTAAGCGCGTAAATATGGGTTCTGATGTGAGATTTACGAGATTAACGTGCAGGCAGTTGAAAGAGTGAATTACATGAGAAATAATGTATGTTTATGTAGTTTTTGATGTGTGTATTTATGCTGCTAACTCAAGCGTTTTGATTGGTGTATAGTGTGTTCCTTTTTGAGTCCCAAATGGGAATTTTCTGTATTCGATGCATATTGTCCTTGAAGCTCCTAATAGGCCTTCATTGCTGTTATGCAGGATTAATTTTATCGTGGTTTGAACACGGAAGTTCCACGAGTACAAACCTGATGAAAAATACATGTTTATGAGTTTTGTTATTCTCAATAATCTTTCCGCATTTTGTTTATGTGTATATTGAGTGCTATTCAACTGGGACACCAATCTTTATAGCCCGCCGCACCGCGGCGGCCGTAGCCCACCTCGTTACTTTTAATATTGTCTCACTTTATTACATTACAATATAATTATCGATCCAATGGGCTAAATCACTTAACCCAAAACTTACTAGGTCTAATTTGATAACTTAACCCAATACTTTATACAAAAGTCACTTGACTTTTAACATTTGTTTTATGTCTGTCTACAAACTGTAAATCATTATTTAATATCTTGTGTGGTTATTATTTAAAGTGTTTATTAGATCTAGCTAGTGAGCCAAATGACCAGGTTTATATAAAAAAATACTAGTAATTTATAATACTTCTCAATGTTAAGACATAGAATTTAAATATAGTGCTATCTTTGTCCCATTCTATCTATAATACATGGGGCGAGGACACGGAATCCCAGATTCTGTGGAAAACTAGAAGGGGGGTTGAATAGTTTTACGTCTTTTTGATTTATTATAATACCTTTGTTTACTTTTAAAAACTTAGATTCAAGTTTGTTATGAAAAATAAAACTTAAACCTTATTATTAGTTATATATGTATTCTTTTAAATTGATTGTAAAAGTTTTGGTTTCTTGAATGGATTTTCAAATTGATTTTTATGTGAAGTCGACCTCTAAGTAATACTAGCAATTATATAAGCCTATGTGTATGAAAGTAATGACGATGCAAGTAAAGAAATAAATAAGGGATGGAAAGATCTAACCGAGACACGAGAGATTTATAGTGGTTCGGCTACAAGGACACCTTCCTTGCCCTACTCCACTCCCCGAGCACCAAGCTCGAGAGTTTTCTTCACAACTTCAATAAGCTCCCTTATGGCGGAGAAAACCTTACACGACTTTGGCTTACACCGGCTTAACGACACAAAGCTAAATGTCGAGTTCTAATGGTAGCTAGAACCAATCTCACAACTTCACAACACAACTTCTTCACGACTTATTCACAACGGCTTCACGACTTGAACTTTAGAACTTCACGACTAGGACTTCACGACTTCAACTCGACCGCTTCACAACTTCTATGCTACGGCTTCACGACTTCAACACAAGGACTTCACGACTAGGACTTCACAACTTCAACACGACCGCTTCACAACTTCTATGCTACGGCTTCACGACTTCAACACTAGGACTTCACGACCTCTACCTTACCGCTTCACGACTTCTATGCTACGGCTTCACGACTTCAACACTAGTACTTCACGACCTCTGCCTTACGACTTCGCGACTTCTATGCTACGGCTTCACAACTTCTACACTAGGACTTCACGACCTCTATCTTACGGCTTCACGATTTCTATGCTACGGCTTCACAACTTCTACACTATGTCTTCACAACTTCTATACCACAACTACTTATACAACTTCTTTACTACTTACATACAACACTAATCTACTATACACACCTTACACACAAATGAATGAATGATTTACAAACTTTGTTAAACTAACAACTTAAGTAACAAGATGATACTAAGTTGTAATACTTCTAATCTTGATTGATAGAAGTATTCTTCTTTTGCACTTGGATGGATGAAGCTTGGATCACTTGGAAACCAATGCTTAAGAGAATATGATCAAAGGATTTTTGAAAGTATTTACAAGATTTAAAACAGAAAGTTTGGGGTGCAAAAGGGTGAGTAAAAATCCAGGGGAAGGCTGGTATTTATAGGCAGAAAAACTGGACAGCTGGAACCTACTGGAGCGGGGCCGGTCCCCTTAAATAGGGGGGCGGTCCCCTTAATTTTAAGGGGGCGGCCTAGTATAATTAAGGGGGCCGCCCCTCCCTAGCCGTTGCCCAATTTTGTCTTTTTGTGGGGAAGGTTTTTCTGGAACATTTTTACTGATTTTGGTTGAAAATTTGAATTCATAAATTTATAATGAATTAAACCTTTTTATTTATTACCAAAAATGTTTTTCTAAGATATAAAATGTTTTTGACATTTTATAAAAAATCTAGTGTTTAAGAAAATGTTCCTTTGATCATACAATGCATTAAGCATTAGTTCATTCATACCTTAAGTGATTTGAGTTGTAGAAATAGATATTTACAATTAAATACTGATGCGTGGTTTTGCAACCTTACAACAGGTTTTACCTCTCGAGGGATCTCAAGAGGCTTACAACCCCACCAGGCAGTGTACTTGACCGATGTAGTATAGTGTAGTGGTAAGTACGGGGGATTGATCGTTCTCCACAGGGAATAGTGTTCGTTAGGTATGAAAAACTAATCTAATTAGGTCTAAGGGTGAAGGAAGATTATTTTTGTATTTTTATAATTTTTATGAAAGCAAGTAAAATCTCGGGTTTGAAGGAGTGGGCGGAATTAGTTGCTAGTCAACTAACCCAAATTACTACGAATGCAAATAAAATAAAATGACAAAAATGAAAAGGTTGGTAAAACTTATATGGAGAGAAATGTGTTTACTTAGATTTCCTTACTCCCTAACTATCTTTTACCGGTTGATTAGTGTGTATTAATTGCGTGGATGACGGGTGTATTCCTTAATACCAATCGTGGGGTGGCGTACGTACTTCCCCAACTCTACAAGCTCCTACTTCACTCCTATGTCGAGCCGGCTAGGAAGCTCCTAACATGGGATCACTAGAATTCGCTCATGCATTAAATACAACCATAAAAACCTTAGTACGCATTGGTTCATGTTTCTTAAGACGTTCAAGCAAATTACCGAATAGGAGGTTAGCCAGTTTTCTTAAGCCTAACATCGATGAACAATCATCCAATACAATAAATAACACACTAATAACCAATAATCAATAGCTAGGTTTCATTAGATCTAAGCAAACACAAGATAAATCTAGCCTAGCATGTTAATCAAAAGACAAGAACAAGATGTAATCAAACAACACATAGACATATTGAATGATTAAATAATCACTTATCTTCAATTAAACATGGGAGATCCAAGGGTATGAAAACCCTTAAAAATGGCAGAAATTCGTCTTAGGGTTTCTCCTCCAAAGTTACACAATAAGTTCCACCCTAATGACAAAAAATTGCAAAACTATATATAGAGTTTAAGGGCTGACGGCGTCACGTTGTAGATCCTGACGCCGTCACCTCGCCGCTTTTAGGGTTCCCGGATGGCCTTCCTAACGCCGTCCCTCTTTAGACCTCCAAAATCCGCTCTGGCTTATCAAAGCTTGACGCCGTCAGAAATGGGCTTGACGTCGTCCCTCTTTAATTTAAACCGTGACGACCTTGATCACTTCAAAGGGTGACGCCGTCAGATTTTTCATGCAAAATTCTCTGGCTTATCATGAGTAATTTTCATATCCACCTCTTTTGCCAAGCCATGACGCCGTCTGGGCCAATCCCTGACGCCGTCAAAGGTACTTTCCAGCATAATTTTGAGACTTTGTCGTTTTCTTCACTTTTATGCTCCAAAAACGTCCAAAATGCTTCCTTTTCCAGATTTCTTCTCAAAAGTACCTAAAATGACAAAAGGAACAATTTAGGGCAATATTTGATCAAATAAATACGATTTAGGGCTTAAATGACCCCCTAAAAGCGGTACACTTTTCGCTTCATCAAATACTTGTTTACGTCATAATTTTCAGATTAATGATTTCACATTTTGTGATTATCAAAACGTAGAGATATCGAAAAATATTAATAACGTGTTTAGGCATTATTTATATCAACAATCTCCCCCTTTTTGATGATTACAAAATCTAAACTCATTAAATCTAAAAATTAGTTTTTAGAAAAGTATTTAGTGAGTTTACATCTATTTCTCCCCCTTTTTATAGAATCAAAAAGGTTTAACCGACAAGTTTTAAGTGTAAAAGTGTCGTATGAGAACTCCCCCTTGATGTGTACTCCCCCTCGTTAGGGGGCACCAAGGAAACGAGCTATGGAACGCTTGCAAGAAAAATGTTAGAAGCACAAGTATATGTAACAACAATAAGCAAGCATATAGAATAAGAGCATTCATTTAATAGAAGTGTTGTGTATAAATACACAACCAAGTAGATTACAACATAAGGCATGCAAATATTCAAACAAAACAACTAATGATACTACATAATCATCCTAGGAGTACATGATCTTCCATGGGGCTTGCATACAAAAAGGTTTTGAAAATTATTTTTAAGCATTGCATATGCTTAATTGGGTGAAAATGGAGGTGGTGGTGGTGTAGTGGGTGAATGTGGTGTAGGTGGTGGTGGTGGTGGGTTGGTAATCATGTGTTCAAGTGATGAAAACATGTAGTGTATCTCATCTCTAAGACCAAAGATTATGGTCCTGTTATGGATGCAACAAAGACAATTGTCACCATGGGCTTCAAGCAATGCCCAAGGTATGGGAAAGAATGGTTGTGGGATTGGTGATGGTGAGAACTGAGCATCAAGAGGTGTGATGGGTGATAAGGAAATGGCAAGTGGGTTGGATGGAGGTTCTTGAGTGGATGGTGGTGATGATGCTCTTGGTGATGATGTTAGGTGAGTGTTGATGTAGTCATTGATGGATGAAGTGGATGGTATAGAGGAAGATGATGCTCCATGGGTAGAGGGTGTTTTTGATGGTGCATTTGGTGCACTTGGGGATGAACTTTGAGGTGGTGGTGATGGAGTTTTGGTGTCATCTTGGGTTAAGTCAATAAAGAGTTGTTTTGGTGGTATGATGACAAGTCTTTGCTTCCTTGGACTCTTAGAGATGGAGGATTTTAGTGATAACATGGTGGTTTTGGATGGTGAAGGATGATGGAATGAGAGGTGATTATATGGAGGGAATTTATAATATGAAAATGTGGTTGGTTTAGGTTAATTTTTGAGGTTTTGTTTTAAGATTCCAATACCAGTTCGTCCATAAAGAGAAATGGTAGCTGGGACTAGATAAAAGGGGTCACATGATGCAAAAGAAAACAGTGAATTTTGCTTCCCAGATGGCCGGTCCCCTTAATTGCTGGCCGGCCCCCTTAAAATTAAGGGGACCGCCTAGGGAATTAAGGGGGCCGCCCATCTGATGTTTTCCCAGGCGATCAAATTTGAAAAATTTCCAGAAAAGGGTCATTGTTAGGGTGTATTTGCAGCAAGCTCCATTTGAATCATGTACATTAGAAATGATTTAATAGTAGCAATAACATATTAAGAAGAATAATGTTTATATGTAGACTACTAAGATCATATTGTAAGCATGTCATGAGCATATATATATATATATATATATATATATATATATATATATATATATATATATATATATATATATCATAATGAAACAAAAAGATGAAACAACACATTCATAGCAAACATATATAAGAAAGAAAGAAACAAACATTCATTAGATTAAAATGATTATGTGACAAACACAATCATTGTTACAACATACATAGTGCTTAAAGCATACATTTGTTAGAGAATTCTAATTTGCCTAAGAAATCCATTTGACTTGCTTGATGATGGAGGAGTTTTTGAAATGAAGACAAGTGAGAGGGTGAGTAAATGGGATTAATGAAGGTATATGTTTGGGTGTGTGGAGGTTGAAGATGGTGGTGGTGGAGACATTGGAGGTGGAGAGTTTGGAGCGGACCATGATGGATGAAGGTTTTGATGTTGTTCAATTGGGGATATTAGATTGGATCTAGTGAGAAGATACTCAATCCAAGTAAAGTGCTCATTTAGAGCAATGGTTTGTTGTTGAAGAAAGATGCAACAAGGACAATTGTTGACATGTTTCTCAACTTGGTTTTTGTTGTGGGGTGATGTGGGAGAGCTAGATGAAGGTTGATCAAGGTTCCTTTGGGCTAGGTGTAGGGCAAGAAGAGCACTAAGCTCATGAGCTTCCTTGAGTTCCTCAACGAACTTCAAGTGTTCGGATGAAGGTGATGATGGTAAAGTGTTGTTGTTATGAGGGATGGATGTTTGCACATGCAACATAGGAGTAGCATGTGAGTTGGTAGGAGGTGGTGGTGACACTCTTGGTGGTGGAGATGTTTGTGAACTTGGGTAATCATGAGTAGATGAAGGTGATGATATGGATGAATTTGATGATCCAAGAGTGGTGAGTGTCTTTAATGATGCATTGGTGGGTTGAGTGTGAATGAGATTAGGATTGAAGTTTTGGGTTTGATCATAGGGAGATGAAGGGTTAGGGATGGATGATTGGTTATGAGTTTGAACAACATCATTTGTTGGGTTATGGCAAGTTTCAAGCTTCCTCCTCCAAATTGGTCTCACCGAGATTTTAGCAACTCTTGAGGGTTTTGATTTTGGGTAGTTGGAGGATGACATGTTTGAGTGGATGATATGAATGAGCATTTATGATGAGGAGGTGCATTTATAGTGAAGGAATGATGTGGTTTAGGAAGGTAAATTTTGGTGGGTGGTTTATGACAAAATGTGTTTGTGAATTTTGGGAAGTATGGAATAAAATGGGTTGGAAATTGAAAAAGAGAACAGTAAGCCGGATCTCCAGATGGCCGGTCCCCTTAATAATTAAGGGGGCCGCCCATCTGCTGACTTCCAGGTTACTGAAAATGGGTTTTTGGCAGAAATTTGTAGAAAAGGTTGTGTTTTTGGGTTTAGATTCAAGCAAGTTCAACTTCTTTTTGAGGCAATTTAGAATTTAATAACTCATGTATGCTAAGCACATTCAATTAAGCAATTTTAATTATCATGCAACCTACTCATTTACCAAGAAGCATATATGTATATATAAACAAGAAAACAACATATAATTACCAAGTAATTCATACTACCATTATTATCACAATTAATTAGCTAGTTAATTAATCCTAATAAGTGTCAATGTGATGGGAAATTTGTGATAGCATGGATTTCTAGACTTGGACCAAGCATGATTTGAGTAAGTGTTTTTGGGCATTATTCAACAATGTTTGAAAGTAGGTTTTATTTGAGTGTGAAAATCATTTCAACAAGGTAGATTTGAATTTGTTTCAAAGTGTTTTTTATAAGGAAATAAAAAGAAGTTGTTACACTTTTTGGCTTTGATAAAAACATGTTTAATAGAGAAGTGACATAATCTTTTGAAAAATCATTTTCCAGAATATGAAGATTTGCATTTTTAAAAGGAATTGTTAAAAAAAATCTCATGCTTGATTGATTAAGGCTATTGTCTCATGCTATCCCTTTCAATAAATTATGCGATTAAAACGATAGTGATGACTAAATTCTATATGTTCGATAGAGAATACTTTATTTAATGCTTAGGGGGGTTAACATAAGGTTTTCTAGTTTATTAACAAGTAATATGGATATAACTAATAGTGTGAGGGCAAAGCAACCTATCAAACTAAGCATATCTTAAGGCAGTGATTATCATAACTATATGCAAGGAGTAACTACTCAGGAAAGTTTAAAAAGAAGACTTATCTCAGGTCCAGTTTTTCTTCATGATATAAGGTAGTGAATTATAGATGAGTACCACTTCGTTCCATCCTTATTTTTGTAGATTAATAAGTCTTCATGCGCGTGTTTTGAATATGAGTAGGTTAACGCAAGATTGAGTTTCATTCCATTTTGCGTTCATTACCTAATCAAATAAAAACAGGTTGGTACCCAGATTCTCATGGGTCCGAGATGGTTAGTTGGGGACATCCATTGCATTTATATGCACATGGAGAAAATGTCACCAAGAAGTACAAGAATTCCTTGATAGTTTGTTTTGATGTACAAACAATGGATTTCTTGACTTATATAAATTATAATCACAGTAAATAGCCTTATATCTAAATTTCTCTACTAGGTTTTTTAATTATAATTTGTTTTGATTTACTTGTTGAAGAGTTATCCGAATTAAATCCTAAACCGGTTTTATCATTGAATGGCTTTTGACAACTTAGTAAGAATTTAAGAGATTTGGAGCTTTCTTCAAATTTAGCTAATATTTTTGCTCTTTCATTTAATCTTTTAATTTCAAGTTTATAATCTTGACATATTTTGCATTCTAGATCAATTTCAATATTACTTTCAAGTCTAGACATTTTATCTTCTAAAATTATTTCTTTTTCAAGATTACTTTCAAAAGTTTTTGATGATTTATGTTTAGAAATAGTTTTTAGATCTATGTTGCAAAAATGTTTAAACTCATTTTCTAGTTTTGAAAATTCTAAAATGAATGGATCATAGCAAAAATGTTCGGTTTCGGATTGTACCTTATTTGGAGTTTTATCTAGTTTGCATTCGTCACATACCGGATGATGATCTTCTCCTTCGTTTGTGTCACTCCATGATATTGGATTGAGTTCACTTTGGAGTTGATTCATGTAGTCTTCGTCGTTAATACCTTCATTAACAACATTTGAACTAGTTGCACATGTATCTATTTTATCTAAATGTTTATCAATTAAATTTTCTAAAATGACTAATTCATGTACAAGATCAAAATCCTCATCTTTGGCTTGACATTTTTCTTGATGAAAGTTTAAGAGATTTTTCCAAATATCATTTGCCGTTTTACAGAAAGATATTCTTTCATATTCAACTTACAGCAAGGTTTTGTAAATAATTATTTTAGCTTCATTATTTTTGTTATTCTTTGTTTTTAAATAATCATTTTGAGTTTCAAAATCCGTTTTTGTTGGTTGAAAATCACCAATCAAAATGACATGCCAAAGATCTAGATCAATTGATTTCACATTATTTTCAAATTTATTTTTTCATTCAAGAAAAGTATAGTTTTCAAATAGTGGTGGTGTTTGCATAAATTCAACTTCTAAATATTTTTCGGATTCCATAGATCGATTCAAGTTTTAAAATACAGTATATTTTAAAGATCTTGATTGACCTGGCTCCTGATACCAATTGTGGAAAACTAGAAAGGGGGGAGGGGTTGAATAGTTTTACGTCTTTTTAATTTATTATAATACCTTTGTTTACTTTTAAAAACTTAGATTCAAGTTTGTTATGAAAAATAAAACTTAAACCTTATTATTAGTTATATATGTATTCTTTTAAATTGATTGTAAAAGTTTTGGTTTCTTGAATGGATTTTCAAATTGATTTTTATGTGAAGTCGACCTCTAAGTAATACTAGCAATTATATAAGCCTATGTGTATGAAAGTAATGACGATGCAAGTAAAGAAATAAATAAGGGATGGAAAGATCTAACCGAGACACGAGAGATTTATAGTGGTTCGGCTACAAGGACACCTTCCTTGCCCTACTCCACTCCCCGAGCACCAAGCTCGAGAGTTTTCTTCACAACTTCAATAAGCTCCCTTATGGCGGAGAAAACCTTACACGACTTTGGCTTACACCGGCTTAACGACACAAAGCTAAATGTCGAGTTCTAATGGTAGCTAGAACCAATCTCACAACTTCACAACATAACTTCTTCATGACTTATTCACAACGGCTTCACGACTTGAACTTTAGAACTTCACGACTTCAACACGACCGCTTCACAACTTCTATGCTACGGCTTCACGACTTCAACACAAGGACTTCACGACTAGGACTTCACAACTTCAACACGACCGCTTCACAACTTCTATGCTACGGCTTCACGACTTCAACACTAGGACTTCACGACCTCCACCTTACCGCTTCGCGACTTCTATGCTACGGCTTCACGACTTCAACACTAGTACTTCACGACCTCTGCCTTACGACTTCGCGACTTCTATGCTACGGCTTCACAACTTCTACACTAGGACTTCACGACCTCTATCTTACGGCTTCACGATTTCTATGCTACGGCTTCACAACTTCTACACTATGTCTTCACAACTTCTATACCACAACTACTTATACAACTTCTTTACTACTTACATACAACACTAATCTACTATATACACCTTACACACAAATGAAGGAATGATTTACAAACTTTGTTAAACTAACAACTTAAGTAACAAGATGATACTAAGTTGTAATACTTCTAATCTTGATTGATAGAAGTATTCTTCTTTTGCACTTGGATGGATGAAGCTTGGATCACTTGGAAACCAATGCTTAAGAGAATATGATCAAAGGATTTTTGAAAGTATTTACAAGATTTAAAACAGAAAGTTTGGGGTGCAAAATGGTGAGTAAAAATCCAGGGGAAGGCTGGTATTTATAGGCAGAAAAACTGGACAGCTGGAACCTACTGGAGCGGGGCCGGTCCCCTTAAATAGGGGGGCGGTCCCCTTAATTTTAAGGGGGCCGCCCCTCCCTAGCCGTTGCCCAGTTTTGTCTTTTTGTGGGGAAGGTTTTTCTGGAACATTTTTACTGATTTTGGTTGAAAATTTGAATTCATAAATTTATAATGAATTAAACCTTTTTATTTATTACCAAAAATGTTTTTCTAAAAGATATAAAATGTTTTTGACATTTTATAAAAAATCTAGTGTTTAAGAAAATGTTCCTTTGATCATACAATGTATTAAGCATTAGTTCATTCATACCTTAAGTGATTTGAGTTGTAGAAATAGATATTTACAACTAAATACTTGTTTACGTCATAATTTTCCGATTAATGATTTCACATTTTGTGATTATCAAAACGTAGAGATATCGAAAAATATTAATAACGTGTTTAGGCATTATTTATATCAAGGACACGGAATCCCAGATTCCATAAAATATTAATAGAAGTTTGGGCCTTCAAGCGGGCTGTAATAAGCCCATTGTTCAACATTTCTTAGCCCGTTTCTTACCCCGCTTTTCTGGTCCATTAACACATCCAAAATTGTGTTATAAACCGACCACTAACACGTGTTCTCAAGCTATTCAAACCACCGGTACGTGTCTACAAAGCAATCCTCCATGAATGATTCATTAACAAACTAGAAAATCCAAATCAATCTTATCGAAAATCACAAACCTAAAAGACAAGGAAAAAGACGTGGTTGATGGCGGTTGTTAGATTCAGGGGAGAAGACAGAGTTTTTTTTGGTTGTTCACTGTCGAGAACTGATTTTGGGGTTTAAAGATTACTGTGTAAAGTTTTTTTAGAGTATGTGAAATTGACTTGTCTGTTTTTATATGTTTTTAGTTACGGTCGATTTTTGATAAATAATTACATCTCCTTTATTCTATCTCCAATTTCACGTAGGTTTGCTATTTTTAGTTCTTTGATACAGAATGGCATCGAAGACGGGAGCGGATCGTGACCTCGAAGATGGGTATGAACCATGGTACTATTTGTTATATCGTTATGGTTTAATTTTATAAAAGATTTTAATAAGTAATTAACTTAGTAAAGTTTGATACACAAAAATTTAATAATTTAATATAGGAGTTGTAAAGTTGTTGGTTCGGCTTAAAATTTTGTGACCCAAGTAATATTGATCTTATGTTTGATGTTAATGTTATGTGTTGCTGCGTTTTTCAGGTTGTGTGACTAACATGGATGTGGAGAAGAAGAGTAATAGACCCGGGTTTGACCTTCAAATGGCATGTAAGATGTGCAATACATTTTAGTTATGTATTTAATATTTCCAGTATTCAATTGGGGTAAATTTTTTTGGTTTTTTAAGGTTTTGGTTATACTAAATTGGTGTGAGTTAAGGTTTATAAATGTAGGATTTTTGTTATGCTAAATTGTTGCTACGGTTTTGTTTTGTTGGGCAGTATGGGCCAGTGAAAACTGGTCAGAGGTAATTAACGTTGAAGAAATTGACAAGGAGATGGGCTAGAAAGGTATTCTTTGTTTGTATATTAATATTATTGTGTGGTTTGTGTTATCTGGAGTTTTGGAATTAGGCCATGTTTATTTTTCATGTCTCATGTGTTAATATATTGGTGCGTACCACATGTTTGATGAAAGTCCTCAAAGAATTTGGTTTGTGGTTTATTAGGTTAGTCATCAAAATTTAATCTTTTGGATTGTTTTTTTATCTTTATGCAGGTGGGTTACTTTGTGATACAACATCTCAAAGTATTGAACCTTATCTATACAACCAGTAGTTGTTACATATAACAAAGACCATAGTGTTTTCGCCACTTTGTGATACAGGTACTTTTATATAGTTTATATATTGTTTTGGCCAAAGTATTGAACCTTATCTCAAAGTATTGAAACTTTTTATCTATACAGGTACTTTTATATAGTTTATATATTGTTTTGGCCACTTTGTGATACAACATCTCAAAGTATTGAACCTTTGAACTAATTATATCTTTTACTTTCTTGCTTTTTTTTAGCTACCATATACCGAGACAGGAGCTACAACGTCCATCCTTGCGTTATAAACTTTAGAGGTTAGAGTGTCTAACCATTGGTTGAAGAAACGTATGTCTTACTTCATTCCTTTTCTCTTTTAATGACTTATATTATAACCGATTTGTTTTTTTATAACCAGATGAAACACTGGCCTTAATAGGCGACACCAACGAGCACCACACGAACCAGGGGAAAACCAAATGTCAATTAAAATACGTACTAATCTCATTCGATGAAATGGCCGGTCTTATGCTCAGCAGCTCAGGTTATTGCTTCCAACAAGTTACGCTTTACACTTCCATTCGTATTGATTATCTTTTTATAGTGCATTCTATAATTTTGTGATGTTTAGTACGTCACGTTCTGTTAAGGCGTCATGACTCAAGTGATTTGTTTTTGTAATGCAAGTTTGCAGTTAAAAAATACACGTTCATGTGACAAGAAGCAATAACAGGAATTTCGTTATCTACCCTATGACAACGAGTTCGTGAACTTGCAGAAACAAAAGTACACACAAAGAACACAAGAAGGTCAGGACGTTAGGCTATTCATTCATTTTATAAAAAAGGTCAACACATTATTGTCCATAGGATTTAGGCTTTTTATTCCTTCTGAAAAAAGGCCAACCCATTATTGTACATAGGATTTTGTATATTGTGAAAACTTTGAATTGTACAAAATACTAGATTATTGTCCCTGTAAAAAAAAAATTGGTGTTGGGCAAACCATTAACAAAAACTTGATCATATGCGTTTTTTTCTTAGGAGGTCGAGACTTGGTATTAAATTATGTGGAGAGAAGGTTTGAGTTGATAAAGCTCCACCTGATTCTAGATATTGGTAAGGCGGCGAAGATGATACATTCTTATCCAACACGATATAGCCAGAAGGTTGAATAATAATGTTGTGTGCCTGGGTGGCCAGGAAGCTACTCAACGCTGCTTAGTTGAACAACAAGTCCTTCAAGCATGATATGACGTATAGTTCTCTATTTAATTAACCTCTTAATTATGTTATATCATATGTCACATAATTCCTACGCATAAGTACACAATTATATTATTGTACGCTGATACACTTTTTTAGCAACTGTGGCTGCAGTGAAATCCAGTTCTTGAACCATTTGGCAATGCTGAAACTGTTAGAAATAACAACTCCAGGTTGTTGTTGATTATATGATATGTTTTAATTCAATATGTGTTATGCATTTACATTAGTAAATAACTGTAAGATTTGCTGATAGGAACGATTAATATTACAAATGCTTATCTACATTTTGGTACAGTTAATAGTTTTTAAAGCAATCTGAAACACACCCTAATCATTTTGGCACCATTGTTGCAAAGACTATCAGCTCAAGGAGCTAAAATAGACCCAAAAGATATCGTCATCGCTGGACCACAACAAAAAGATCCAAACAATGAATGGTCAATGATCGATTTGCAAGACTCAGGTTCCAAAAACAAGCCAAAGCAGCAAAAGTCAGGCGTTAAAAAATCAAAGGGGTTGCATCAGTTCTTGGTATCTTATCATCGTCATCTTTTAAAAATGGAAAAGATAATAGTGTTGGAATGTCTCAAGAGAATCCGTTTTGGAACTGTGAACTGAAAGAAAAAGAAAATGAAAAACCAACGATTCTGATGGCTGAAAGTGTGCTAAATGAGGACTCGGCAAAGAAGGCAAAAAAGAGCCCGTTTAGTGGTTTTATGAAATGGAAAAAGAGTGATGATTCTGAAAAAGATACTGTTCTGTTGTCGTTAAATGATTCAGTTATGGGAACTTATGCACATCCCAAGGAGGGGATGGATACTAAAATCAAGCAAAAGCTACATATGGATGGCTCATCGTCTGATTTCTTTGTTGATAAGGTTGATTGAATTTGAAAATTTTTGGTTTGATTTAATCTGCATTATTAGTTTTCTTGTGCTGATGCATCTCTCGCCTCAGGTATTAGGTGACAAAATCAGGAAGGAGCTAATGAAAAGCAAAGCAGAACTTCAGTTATCGTAAGCAAACTCAATCTTGATACACTTATTTATGGAAAAATCTGTTTCAAAATGTTATCATCGGTCAGCGTGTACTATTAATTAGGTGTATCTTAAGTCAAAAATGTATCTCCTCATATATGTTGTGTTTAGTAGCAATTGTTGGGTCTGCACTACATATTGAGTTTTTACTTTGTAATGGGTCGTTTGGCCTTATTGATCTTAAGTCGATATGTGTTATGCACTTACATTAGTAAATAACTGTAAGATTTGCTGATAGGAACGATTAATATTACAACTGCTTATCTGCATTTTGGTACAGTTAATAGTTTTTAAAGCAATTTGAAACACACCCTAAGCATTTTGGCACCATTATTGCAAAGACTATGAGCTCAAGGAGCTAAAATAGACCCAAAAGATATTGTCATCGCTGGACCACAACAAAAAGACCCAAACAATGAATGGTCAGTGATCGATTTGCAAGACTCAGGTTCTAAAAACAAGCCAAAGCAGCAAAAGTCAGGCGTTAAACAAATCAAAGGGGTTGCATCAGTTCTTGGTATCTCATCATCGTCATATTCCACAAATGGAAAAGATAATAGTGTTGGAATGTCTCAAGAGAATCCGTTTTGGAACTGTGAACTGAAAGAAAAAGAAAATGAAAAACCAACGATTCTGATGGCTGAAAGTGTGCTAAATGAGGACTCGGCAAAGAAGGCAAAAAAGAGCCCGTTTAGTGGTTTTATGAAATGGAAAAAGAGTGATGATTCTGAAAAAGATATTGTTCTGTTGTCGTTAAATGATTCAGTTATGGGAACTTATGCACATCCCAAGGAGGAGATGGATACTAAAATCAAGCGAAAGCTACATATGGATGGCTCATCGTCTGATTTCTTTGTTGATAAGGTTGATTGAATTTGAAAATTTTTGGTTTGATTTAATCTGCATTATTAGTTTTCTTGTGCTGATGCATCTCCCGCCTCAGGTATTAGGTGACAAAATCAGGAAGGAGCTAATGAAAAGCAAAGCAGAACTTCAGTTATCGTAAGCAAACTCAATCTTGATACACTTATTTATGGAAAAATCTGTTTCAAAATGTTGTCATCGGTCAGCGTGTACTATTAATTAGGTGTATCTTAAGTCAAAACTGTATCTCCTCATATATGATGTGTTTAGTAGCAATTGTTTTGACAACTCCAAATATCACTATTTAATTTGGGCCCAAGATCAATAAGGCCAAACGACCCATTACAAAGTAAAAACTCAATATGTAGTGCATACCCAACAATTGCTACTAAACACCTCTAACGTCAACAGGTCACATAATGCAAGAAGTTGTCGCTCTTATGCTATATTATTGGCGAGCCCCATGCAGCTAACTTTCAGTTTTTGTGTATTAGCCTCTGTAGCTGTGAGCCGTCGCCCGGTTGTATTGGACTTTGCTAGCGGTACAGTTTTTACAAAGGATGTGACTGAGGTTGAAGGAGAAGATTCCAGTCAACAATATGGAAATGAGTGCCTGCATGCCTCGGGAAGTGGTACCCATAGAAGCTATACCACTAGACAGAAAGGAAATAGGCTGATGGAAGATGATGTACCACACCCACGTCGTCAAAATCGGCCACCCAAAAGGCAATGCCGTCAACCTTTTGTAGGTATGATATGATCTAAATTTTTGGACTTTTCAGCCCGATGATGTGTTTTGTTCCAAAAGGCAATGCCGTCAACCTTTTGTAGGTATGATATGATCTAAATTTTTGGACTTTTCAGTCCGATGATGTGTTTTGTTCAATTATTTTGTTTTTCTACTCACATTTGCGAGATCCTATGGTTTCTGATGTAGTTAACCATACGTGGTTACGTAGGCTTTACATCTGCGTATGAGGCGAGTGTTGCTGCTGAGAGTAACGCAAATGCGCATCTTTACTCATTGGCTGGTACTACATACATTTCTTTTGAATCTAAAGTAACTATGTAGCAGCCTAGCTTGAATTAACATGTGAAATTCCTCTTTTTTGTAGACAGTGTCACCCAAACACTGCCACCATGTGTTCCTGTCCTGCTGCAACCAGAAGGTGAGCCTACAGTAGTTGTTGCAGACACACCATATGTACCTGCTGAGGTAGCCGCCAAAAATGCAGACCAACAATCTACACATGATAATATTGGAGCAAGTAAGGAACATGTGGACATTAAAGTAAAAAATGGTAGTTTCGTACAATGAATACGTGTTCTTATAGCAAATTTTTTTACTTCCATTTGTAGATGTACATGTTCATAGTCAATTGGTGAATGGTGGTCGGGGTTCTCAAACACGGTGCGCACGCGGTCAGGTGCCCAACAGCCGTCGGCATCTTTCGTCCAAAGGGTCCCACCAATACGCTCAGGTAAACAATGTGTGCTTGCATTACCTTATGTATAAAGGTTGTCTGGATGTCTACATTTACCTACAACGTTCGCTCATATTTTTCGTGTGCAATACATTGGCCCACCAGCTGAATATAGAACGTTCAAGCCTTGCAAATGTATCTGCTCACATTGTCATGCCCGCTTCTGGTATGAGGAGAGGCTAACCAAGAGTATTGGATGTTTTGTTTTGAATACCATATATACATTTTTTTTGTTTCTGGATTTGTCCTTTGCTCTGTACACAAAGTTGCACTGCCACTTATATGTTACTTTTCATGTTCCATTATCATCAGGATTTTCAATAAGTTTCCTACAATTGTTCCATTTGCCAGTTCAGATTTTTAAACATACAACCATCAAAAAATCTAGCAAACACCCACCGCCGCAACGCGACGGGTTCCTACTCCTTGCTTTTTACATAGCATGATGGTTATAAAAATATCTAAATATTGAATTATACAGTCACACATTTTGGGTTCGTTTAATGAGAGGGAACATTTTAAAATTTGTCCAGACTTTAGATGTCGTTGTGGTTCAATAACTTATTTTTGTGTTGCTATCATTTTAAGAAAACGGAACCTGAGTCACATATTTAGTACTCCCTCCGTCCCAAAATTATTGTCACCCGACAAAAAATAAATTCTTTTAGAAAAATGTCACTATCACTACTTTATATCTCTTACTTTTTTGTCAATTGACAAGTTTACCCTTAACCAATTAATTAACACTTCTTTAAAATTTGCAATATTAATTTCAACCAAGGGTAATATAGTAAACTTTACCAAACTCCACTATCTATTCATTTTCTATTTTGGGTATGTGACAATAATTTTGGAACGTCCGAAAAAGGAATAAGTGACAATAAAATTGGGACGAAGGGAGTATATGCGATTGTATATAACCTGTGGGTCTAAAAATCTTACTTTTTGAATATAATTTGACCTATCAACATATCATGTGATGTTGTTTACATTAGTCATGGATCTTTACTTGTGAACGCAACTCGATCTCATCACTGAAAATGGCTACTACGTCCATTCCTAATCGATGGAAATATCTAAATTTGTGGAATGAATCTTCTAAATAATTAAATGGGAACAGTCAACTGAATGACTCGGTTAATGTACTGATACTAAAAAGTAAAGTTTTTATAACAAAAACATTTTCAAGACTCAAACCATAATATTGTGTATTATAGATCTAAAAAAACACAAACATGGTTATTGTTATAGGATAATAAACATACCGCTACATCACACGAGCCAAAACCAATACTTAAGCTAATCCTTCCATTTGGATCGTTATAGGTTATAACGAATCACACCAAACACATCGAAAGATCGAAACTTTATGACCAAAACGGAAAGCTTTAGTTTTAGTTGTCATACCTAAAGACGCAAATGAAACACGCATAAAAAAAAACCACAAAAAAAAAAAAAAAAAAAAAGAAAAGAAAGAAAAAACAAAAAATCCATATATATACACCATACACATGTAAACCATAAGCAAGAGATACACAAACCTAATATCTAGTGGATCCGCCGGAAGCACAACGGTTAGGGTTTGCACACCTACCGATAAAAGCCCAGGAAGAAGACACGTATAACTTTTCATGTGGTGCGTGTATCAATCCTTATAGAAGAAGATATGAGATACACAAACCTAATATCCAGTGGATCCGCCGGAAGCACAACGGTTAGGGTTTGCACACCTACCGATAAAACCCTAGGGAGAAGACACATATAACTTTGTAGGCGGTGCGTGTATCAATCCTTACAGAAGAAGATAAAAAGAAGCGGAAAAAAAAGAAGAAAAAAAAAAAAGAAAAAAAAAAAAAAAAAAAAGAAAAAAGAAAAAAAATGGCTAAGTTAAAACACCGGACTGGGCTAAAAAACAGGCCGGAAAACACATAGCCGAAAACGACAATAGCGTATAGGTATTACAAAATAGTATAAATTGTAATACAGGTTTATTTGTGATATCTAGGGCGACTAATTAGTGATATCAGCCTAGTCATGTTGTAGATAAAAAGGGCAAAATAGTGTTTTGTTTGGTTAATATCTATAAATTACAATTTATACTAAAAAATATATCTTATACAAAAAACATATAGCTACTAAGTAATGCAAACCACCATCTATTATTTAACCGAAAATCTAAGAGCTATAGCACCAAAGATATTGCCATTCACCACAATATGTCATTACTTTTTGCTAGCATATATCCAGAAACTTGGTGCTAAATATCTGAATATTGAGGTTACAAAGAAAGTAAATCTAGAGTTGAAGTTGAGTGTGGACCATTTTTGCTTGCACCCCGGAGGAAAGGCAGTGATCGAAGGGGTTAAAAAAAGCTTAGCATTAGCTGATGACGACGTGGAGCCATCGAGGATGACATTGCACAGATTTGGCAACACATCTGCAAGTAGCTTGTGGTATGTTTTAGGGTATATGGAAGCAAAGAAGAGGTTAAAAAATGGAGATCGTGTTTTGATGATCGGGTTTGGAGCCGGCTTCAAGTGGAATAGTTGTCTTTGGGAGGTAACAAAAGACTTGGATGATAAGAATGTTTGGGAGGATTGTATTGACAACTTTCCTCTAAAATCAACAGATAACCCTTATTTGGAAAAATTTGGATGGATGAATGAAGAAAATGCCGAAGCCGAGCTTATGGCTTTATTAGAATCGTGATTGATCTAAAGGTTACGATCGATCGAGTTTAAATCTAATCTAATATCTTTCTATATGATTTCTCTTAGCGTTACCAAAAAAATAAGGATCGGAGCAACTCTACGATTACAAGCTAGGAAAACACGTTAAGATCGGCTTGCTGGATAATTGAGAGTTTCACTCGTCAGGAAATAAATGTTCACTCTATTTACAGTAAATGCACCACGCTTCTCATAAGGAGCTAAGGTTGTATAAAGCATTACAAGGATTACAATACCACTCTATCCAATTAATCGAGGCTTTCCTACATCTATTTGAAATCCAAGAATAAGTGAGAAGCTTGATGTCATTGAGAATGAGATTTTGGCTTGGACGTTTTAGGTTAAACGTGGACTCGTTTCGAAAGCGCCAAAGGATCCATAGAGTTGATTGGACAACGGCATCAAAAAGCATAACATTTGTTGTAGAAAAGTTTGTTTGATTAACATGTGATTTTAAAGAGTCCTTTTAGTGACCTTCTATACGATGATTTACGTTGAGTTTTCGAGTTTTTCATGGAAGGAAAAGAAAGAAACTGCAAAAAATTAGAAAAATTATTGTGTTCTCAAGTTTTTCTCAAACATAATATAAAGTAAAGAGAAATGAATTGATAGAAAAATTAGTAGGTTTTTACTTCCAGAAGTTTCCACCCAAACAGGGTCGGATTTGGAATGGAAAAAAATTTACACCTAAATTAATCGTTACTCTCTACGTCCCATATTTATTGTCTACATTTTCTTTTTAGGTTGTCCCAAATTAATTGTCCACTTGCAAAAATAGATATAGAATATAGATCAAGTTTACAATATTAACCTCACTTGAGGTTATTATTACAAGCTTTAAAGGAGTTATAAATTACTAGTAATTGGTTAAGGGTAAACCTATTTTTTTTTTTGTTGCAAAAAGTAAGAAAGGGAATCTATAATGATGATGTTTAAACTGTGTGTTTTTGGTCTGTGAACAATTATTTTAGGACATAAAGAGTATAAAATAACCAATATAACCCTCATTATTTTATATATCTTATGTTATATATGTCTTTTTATGTTTAAAAGAAAAAAGCATAACTATAATTTTGTGTTTTTTCATTTGCCAGCTCTACTTTTCCTCCCAACTCAAGGACACGACTTTGTATATTTTCTTTAAATTTTCTTTTAACTCGAGAACATGAAATATAAGTGAAACTTACTTTTCTTTCCACTTCTCTTATTTACTCTTCTTTACCCATCATTTTTATGCCTAAAAAAAATCGAAAACACAGCGTTAAAATTAACATGTTTCATAGTCTCTCACATGTTATATGCTAGATGCTTATTTAAAACAAAATTTCGAAAACGAAAAATGGCAACGCACAAATATCTATTAATTTTACTTAAAAAGTTTTCCATTAATCACGATGAGATGAGATCAATATAGATCTCATATTCGCCATAGAACCAATGGACCAATCATAGCCACCCATTTTTATTTTCCATCTTTTTTTTAAAACAACATATCTTGCAAACGGTAAATCTTCAAGCTACAAAAAAATACCATCGCGACGAGAATTAAATGATCTTTCTATAGATATGCATTGTTATATACTTTCGACGACTTTTTTTTTTCGACGAACTTTTTTTTTTTAATTTACGCCCAGAAAGAATCATATATGATTCTTAAAAATCATATATGATTCCGTACGAATCATATATGATTCGATTTTTACGAATCATATATGATTCGTAAGAATCATATATGATTCGTACGGAATCATATATGATTTGTTAAAATCGAATCATATATGATTTTTCTGGACGGAAATTTTGGAAAAAAAAAAGTTCATCGAAAAAAAAGTTCGTCGAAAATATATAACAATGCATGTCTATAGAAAGATAATTTAATTCTCGTCGCGATGGTATTTTTTTTGTAGCTTGACGATTTACGGTTTGCGAGATATTTAAGTTTTAAAAAAAGGGTGAAAATTAATTTTTTTATTTTGATAAGAAAAATGAGTGGCTAAGATTGCTTGATGGGTTCTATGGTAAAAGTTGGATCTATAAAGAACTTTTGCCTAATCACGATAACTATAATATAATTAACTGTTTTTGTTTTCAAATTTACAATTATTTAGTAAAATTTTTTGAACTTCAATTTATCAAGTTTATACTCTTTTAATAAGAGTAAATTGCAAAAATTGTCCTTGTGGTTTGGCCAAATTGCACATTTCGTCCTTATGGTTCATTAAGTGCAAAGATCGTTCTTATTTTCTAACGTTACGTGCACTTTTGGTCCTCCATCATTGCAAAAATCGTCCTTGCCAAATTTCACTGTTGAAGGACCAAAAGTGCATGTAACAGTACAAAATAAGGACGATCTTTGCACTTATTAAACCACAAGGACGAAACGTGCAATTTGGCCAAACCACAAGGACAATTTTTGCAATTTACTCCTTTTAATAAGGTATAACGTCAAATTTTAGCATAAGTACTTCAAGGAGTTTAATAATACGTAGTAGTAAAGATAATGATTTTGGTCCGAATGTAAGTATGGAATTAATGGGTTAATAGTAGGGGTGATAATTCTTGACACGACACGATAAACGACATGAACCCGACACGAAGTTAAACAGGTTTGGGTTGAGGATAAATAAGTTTGGGTAAAAATCAGGTCAACCCGTCTAACCCGTTTAATAAATGGGTCGTGTTTGGGTTGAGTAAGTGTTAAACTGGTCAACACGTGAACCCGTTTAAGTATATAAGCCTCTAAAAATAAAATATATAACTTGGTTTAATTGTTGGATATGGATTAAATATATTTTGTTATGTAATTAATATGAGTGAATAACGATTATAACTCAGATATTATATTTTGAAATTGACGCTTATAACTCAGATATTATTGAAATTGTCGTATAGTTATTTGTATGTAATTTCTATCATATTTTAGATCCTTATATCATTTTTGCATTTAAACTAGTTAAATCAACAAACCATCAACTTTATTCACTGTTTGACCTATTTACTTAAACAGCTTAAAGGGTCACAAACGGGTTACGCGTTTTATGCAGGTCTGGGTTAGGGTTGAGCTTCTTGACAGGATTAATAGATGGGTCATGTTTGGGTAGAGCTTATTTCAACACGCCAACCTGCGAACCCGAATAGGTCAACACGAACACGACTCGATTACCACCCCTAAGTTAATAGTAGGGGGTGTTCACGGATCGGGTAATATCACAGTAACCAAAAACCGAAACCGATACCGAATTCTTAACCGAACCGAACCGAATTGAACCGAACTAAATATTCGGTTATCGGTTTGGATATGGTTTTTGCAATGAAAAGCGAAAACCGAACCGAAAACGGAATTCATATTAAGATATATTTTTTCTATGTATTTATTATGACAAAAAAACTCACTAAACCTATTTCTTAGTATAAATATAACATTATTTAAGCGTAAAAAAAAATTGTGCTAAAAATATATATAATTAAATGAAAAAATAATTAAAATTATATAATTCGGGTTATTCGGTTTGGTTTTCGGTTATAAGTGTTCGGTTTTCAGTTATTCGGTTTGGTTTTCGGTTCGGTTGAATCAAATTTGAATTCGGTTTGGTTCGGTTTTCGATGTATAATCACCATCTTTAGACAAATTAACATTATAGTATGAGATACCTGTTTGTTAAAAGTAATGTTTATGAATATAACCAATTAATTACTACATAAAACATAAAACATGTAATAATTAATTGGTATATTGGTATATACTGAAAATGTTTGTTAAAAGTAATGTTTTAAATCATACAAGACTTATATTTAGATCTATTTATATGCAATTTTCGAGTCATTTAATTAATGGGTTATAAAACTTTAACATATTCCTATAACAATAACCATGTCATAACACAATATTATTTCCGGAGATGTTTTAAATCATACTCGTTTTTGTTACAAGTCTATATTGGTATCGGCATGGGTGCTTTGGTGGTAACAATAGAATTACCACTTGTGCTGTGCATATATGGCTCTTTTCCTGTTGGATCTTCATGTCTTCGTGAAATATTCGGATGTTGCCTCACGAATTGGGCAATCATCAACTTGATGTATCTGAAAAAAAGGAATGCACACATTCTTCTTCTTCGATGATTTCCTTACATGATCTACAACATCTGTCCAGATCATCTTCGCATAGTTGAAGTGACGCTGCTTCACTATACCATACATTACTTGGTACAACGTTGTAGTGCCTCTATCCATCCCTGTTTCATTACCCGTTATACAACGGTTCAGAATCGAGAAGAGTGTTGCCCATCTCGCGGGTAGATACATCCGTTTGAATGCTAATAATCTTTGTAAGTTGTCAGTACCTTCAGCATCTTTATCATATCCTAGCTAAATGAAGAATTCTTTGAGCTGATCTATGTTGGGAGCTTCTTCAAAATCTTCATAATTACCATGATTTGCTGCAGGAAGATTAAGTGCTTTTCGTAGATCTTCTAACATTAGGTTGATCTGTTGTATCTCTATGGTACTTTGAAGTGTTTCGGGTTTGACATCTTCTAAGAGCACAACATTACTCCAGAATTGTTGTAAGTAAATCATGGGAGTGGTGGAGTCGGATGATGATAGTGCGGGATATATGGGATGATGTTGGAGAATTTCAGGGATAATGGGTTGGTCACATTCAAATGAGGTGAGCATGAATCGATGATTGCAATCACCAATTCTGATAAAGTCTGTTTCAGGAAAAAGTTCTTCATTTATTGGCACATGCACAGCTTGAACTTTCTCTTGAATGTTTTGTGGTTGATCTTGCTCTTGAGCCATTTTTGTGAATATGATTCTGAAATGATATGAAAATTGTAAATATATGGATAAGTTTAAATTCATTTATTTCACTCTGTTTGTTTTTGTATGCTCTGACATTTCTTTTAGGAGCATATTTCTTTTCTTTTTCTTTTCTTATGATTTCTTGCTTTTATAGCATAAGCGCATGCTCTTTTTTTTTTACATGCGATTTAATTCTCTCTGTTTGTTTTTGTTTTTCGTCACCAAAAGTTTGTATGGTGATACTTTTTTAAAAGATTTACTAGGTTTAGATTGAACGTTGTTTTATATTGATCGTGCTTTAAAATATACGTTCATCTAACATTTTTGAAGTTTTGGAAATAAGTATCAACATTTATTTCAAACTTAAGTAATCTAGTATATACTAGATAACTTGATTAGAAAAAAAACTTTTAAAAAAAAAAAAAAAAAACTTTTACAAAGATAATTTAATTGCACGAGCGTGAGATTTCTTGATGAATAACTAAACTTTGAACTCTCTATTACGTTGCCTAGTTAAAGGAGTCCATTATCAGCTTTTAGCTGATAAATATTCCTAATAACTATCTTGAAGATGAGAAGTTTTAGGTTAAGTTATATACAAGTTGTCTCAAAAGAGCTTTTGTTGCATAAGAGTGAGAGTTCCTGAGACGTATCAAAACCTTGAATACTCTATTACGTTGCGTAGCTAAAGGGATACATTATCATTTTTGACATGACAACTAGCCCTAATAACCACCTTGAAGATGAGATATTCTAAGTTAAGACTGTATCAAGTTGTCTCAAAACCTTTTGTAAACAAATTTGAGTGAAGTGAAAACATTTCAAGGTTGCATGAATTGTTTTGTAATTTTGAAATTCATAGCTTTGGCAACCAAGAAAAAATTTGAATTATCCGTCAAAATCATACGTTCACATTGACAAAATAAATGTCATACACAAAGTGTATATAAAACAAACTACAATCATAGAAAAGTATAATAATTTAAATTAAACATATGCATTGACCGGATCTACACACACTCCTTGTGTTAGATGTGATACTAAGAATTATACGTAGTCTAGCACGCGGAATTTACTAGCTAGCACTTAGAAGACCTTATGTGTTTTGTATGATTTGAATGAAACAAAGAACACAGAATAATAACCTTCAACGATTCAATATTATTAGAAAATAATACGAGTGATCTCCTATCACTAGGGTTTACAACCTTGAATCTCTATAATACGTATGAACTCTATCGTATTGTATATTGTTCGTCTTGTGTATCTAACCTTTAACCTAGGCAATCCTTTTATAGACCAAGGATTCCTTTACAAGATAACTATCAATCTATTCTTATACGATATACACAATATATTTTCCATATTTATCTACTTACAATAAATCATAAACCGTCTTAACTTCTATACTCAGCAGTCTTAACTGCTCATGTCTTCAACACTCTTCAACAGTCCTAACTGTTACCTCCAACAGTCTTAACTGCTCAAGCTTAATTTCCTAACAATCCTCCCCTAAACTTATGATTTCTTCCCAAATCACTAAGTTTCTTCAAATTAAGCTTCTTCTTCTTAATGCTGAAAATTCTTTCAAATACCCATCAAGCCAATCTCTTAGATCTAGCTTTTACTTCTTGTGCAAGGTTGAATATCTTCGCCACTAGCATATCAGCCATCTCAGACTCTTCAGTAGCTTCCAGTCTAACACATGCCATCATTGTCAAAACACCTGGTCTGAGTGGATAATTCTTTTCAACCAGCATATATATCTCTATTCCATCCTTTGTAGATACTCTGTGTACTCCACATGTACCAAATAACTTCCAAGTAATGTCCTTGACTTGAGCTTGAAATCTCCATATCGATTCTCCACCATCTGGTTCATATATTCTCTTCAATTGAACCCATAGTTCTTTATCTTTATCTTCAACAGGATCAATATCTCTGAATTTCTCTTTCACTAAGCTCCAAAGTTGATTTAGATCTTCTCTGTCAAAGCCTTTAAGTAAATCTTCAAACAACTTATATCTTTCAGAAATATCTCCAAGTCTAATAATCTTCCATCCCTTCATTCTTCCATCAGTAAACACTTCCCAGTCAATGATTGGATGTTTTACCTGCAAAGGTTTAATATAAGAAGACTCTGGAATAATCACCATCATGCTTCTGATCTTCTCATTACTTAATCCTTCTTCATTAGACTTTTGTTTCTTAGCAACTTCTGATTCCATAGTTTCTGCTTCCCTCTTCTTACCTGTTTTGACACTTCTTCTTGGAGAATTCAAAATAGCACAAGTTTCACAGAATTCTTTTTCAATTATAGCATAAGACTTTCCCTTGAAATCATTCATTGAGTAATTTGCTGAGTTCTTCAAATAATGCTTCATATCCTCAACAAGTTCCTTCTTTGTTGGTAACTTTGTCTTGTACCCTGACTTCTGTCTTTCTCTTATTCTATGAACAGATCATCCCATGTTACAACTCCATTCTTCTTGAGTATAAATTCCTTAAGCTCCTCTGTCTTTTCATCTTCATTCAACTCTTTATCTTTAAGAACCATAGAAGCTTGTGCTCTTACAATCACATCAGAATCCAGAAAATATTGCAATTGTTCATTGAACTCTTCTTGATTTTCTTCATTTGATCTTTTTCTTTCCATGAATTCAGCTATATTTCTTATATCATCAGCAGCCATCTTCCTTGCAAATTCTTCATCATGAGCAATCTAAGCTTGTTTAGCTTCCTCATCAGCCAAATCTTCTTCTACTAATTGCCTTGCAACCTCTGCATCATGATCTATCTGTTCTTGAGTTTTTGGTTTCAACCTTTTAAGCCTTTCAAGTTCTTGAACAGCAACCACTTCTTCAGATGTCATAGGTTTCTTCCCTTTATCTGCTCTTCTCCTTTCATATTCTTGTTCAGCAGAAGTTTCAATAGTTGGAACTGCTTGTTGCTCTGACTCAGTAGTTTGAACTCTTTCTTGCTCTGTCTCTTGCTCTGTCTCAGCAGTTTGAACTGCTTCTTCATTTGAAACTGCTTGATGTGTCTCAGATGTTTCTTCATGAACATGACCAGAACCTGAACCAATATCAAAACCTTGATCTTGTTCAGAACCTTCTTCATACCTCCCCTGAGATGCTGATCTATCCTTATCTCCAAATTTCCTCTCTTTACCAAATTTCCTCCCCTGTTTGGAAGAATTTTCATCATCCCCGTCTGAACCATCTGAATTATCATCAGAATCATCATCCAATACCACTCTTGCCCTTTTCTTCTTCAACTGTTCTTCAAGCTTCTTCACCCTTTTTGTTAGCTTTGTATAGACTTTGGAAAAAGTCTCCTTGTGAGCTTTGAATTCCTCCTTAGTTTGCTTTAGCTCCTTCTCCAAAGTGTCAACCTTGGCTACTAATTTGGTACATAAAGCCGTCAATTCAGTTTGTGAAGAACTACCCTCATCACTTCTAGCTGTATTACCTGCTATGAGAGGTGAATCTTTGGGCAAGGATTCAGTCACAACCCTAGTTAGACTAGGTTTAGACCTTCTCCTATAAGTGATAGGTGGTTGTTGGGTTGTTGCAAATACTTGAGTGGATGTGTGATGGGGATCAGTTGGAACTGCTGAACCTTCACCCAACTCAGTTTGAATCATTTGAGGAAACAATGGAACAGGTTCCCCTTCAAAAAGTCTATTAGCCATAGTCATATTTTGAAAAACCTTTGATTGTAGACTAGGCGTAGCAAAAATTTCAGTTGGTTCTGTAAGCAGGTTTTTCTTTTTATTTAAAATTGTTTGAACAAACCTGGGATACATTAAAAACTTTGTTTTACTATCAACATTTGATGCCATACCCTCAAAAATATATTTTGAAAAGTTAAAAACTCTGTTTGTAGACAAGCAAATGAGAGCAATAGCAATATTGCTACTGAACTGTTCCCAAGCAGTCTTTTTATTACTTAAACAGCATAGAAGAGTATGTATCAAAAATCTCCATTGGGGTGAAAAACATGCTTTTTGGAAAGTCAATTTATGTTCAGATGTATTATACCCCATTTTTGTAAGTTCTTCCCAAATTTCAGTATTTAGCATAGTGTGGATACCATCTGAGTCATTTAATTTAAGATGTCTCCTAAGTATAGACTCGGTAACAACAAATTTAATGCCATCTACTTTAGTATGAATTTCTAAGTCTCCATCATCACTTGTCAAGATAGATGAATTCTGCCAGAACTGTGTGATGTGCGAAACATAAAGAGTAGGAGAAACAGTTAGAGCATACCTTATGTGAGAGTGGTTGAGAAAGTCCACAATCTCATTAAATTTTGGCCCATCTCATTGCTTTGTTTTCTCTAAAAACGCAACCTGGTTGTGACGCTTAGCAAAATCCAATCTTGCCATTCTTAGTAGAAAATATTAGTTAACAGCCGTGAATAGTAATAAGTTTGAATGAAAAAATAGAAGATGAAAGTAATATTGAGAGTTTATGGAGAGAGTTAGGGTTTCAAGTTGACCGACTTAAAGAATATGGTAACTATTTATTTTAGTATAAGAATATAATAAAATAAAAGTTAAAATATCTATAAGAGGATCCCTCGAAATCCGTAATCCATCCAGTAAAAATCGTAACAAACCGCCAACGTCTAGTTTTTACTCCAAAATTAATTACAGACACGTCAGTCATAACGGCTAGTTGAACCGTACCAATATTTTGTACTAACCGTCCCAACTGTTGAAAAAATTTTGTTGAGCCGTACCAACTTTTTGAAATAAAATTTTAAAACAACATGGCTCAAACATAGTTTTTAGCAAACTATCAGCTATCAACGGATTTGATATGTCTTTACCAATAACCGTTTGCTTTGGACTAGCCAACTCTTCACATTTAGATATGGTGAGCTGATAACCATACAATTTTGGTAAATTGTCAACCATCAACGGATTTGATTAGTCTTTACCAGAAACCGTTTGCTCTGGACTAGTTGGTTCTTATGTGGATAAGACATGGTGAACCAATTACCATTTGTTGTATGCAAAGATCACATACTAATCTCCAGAACACCATTTAGTCCAAAACATCAAGTATTCTTAATCCCTTGGTGTTTTCTCTCAAATCCTGCAATTGTTAGTCCAAAAACAAAGAAACAAGATACAAGCATATGACTAACAATGCATATAACAAGAAAAATTAATTTCCTTGTGGAACCCAAGCCAAAACAGACTTAGGCTTTCCTCTAGCATCAACATAATTCATTCTTTTCAAAACAGTCTTAGCACCATTGGGTTGAATTGGTCTCCATACCCAACATGCTGAAGCATTCACTCCATTACCCATATTTCCCTTAGCAGTGTTTTGATTCACACCAGTACCAATTACCCTGCTAGCAGTTGGAACTGCTGGCTTGGCAGTTGTTACCTTAGGTTTCCAAACTTGGTTTTTCACCACTGCTTTTTCATAAAAAGTTCTTTTACCAGTTTTGTATGATGGTTTAAAAACATTTATTGGATTTTGAACTAGTGGCCTTGGGTGAATTGGTCTCATAGGTCTGACAGTCGGAATTGCTGGTCTAGCAGTTTGAACTGCTTTAGGTCCAGACCTCAAAAGAACTGATCTGGGTATCATCTTGTCATTCCTAGGAGGAGTTTTAGGTCTCTCTAGACACATGCTCTTGTTTGAATACCCTCTAACATACTTATCACAAAAAGCTGCAAGATGATCAAAGCTACCACAAGAGTAACAAGCTTTCCTATAGCAAACAAAATCCTTTCCTAATTGGTGTGATTTGAGGTCATTCCAATTCATCTGGTTACCTCTTGGCTTGTTTATGGTTCTATACATCTCTGCATACCTAACTGTTGGTCTAAAAGGTTTGGCATTTGATCTAGGCCTAACAGTCTCAGGTCTAACCATCTTTGGAACTTTTGGTTCCTCTACTTTAGCACTAACAGGCTTAACCACAGCCTGATCATCCTCATCATCAGAAGTCCATTCCTCAATTGTTGGAGCATCTGAGTCCTTAGGTGAGGACCTATCAGAAGATACATTTTCCTCAGATAGTGACTTATCACTTGCACTTACAAACACAGGTTTATCAACTACATCCTTCTTGGGTTGAGGACCATAGTTAAGCACAGGTAATTGAAATTCAGGGAGTCCTGTATGTTCTAAGTCTATATCTTTGGGTGATGGAATTCCTCTATAAGGAGGTGGAACTGACTTATATCCTAGGCCTGACTTAGCTTTATTTTGAATCTGACTCTCAATTATCCTTTGAACACCTTTTGATGTGTATTCTAGTGTTTCTACACTCATCTGTATATTCTCCTTAGCTTTCTTAACCTGTTCTAACTCATGTTTTAAAACAGTAATTTCATTCTCTCTAAACATTAAGTCTCTCTTAACAATAATCATATCATCAGAAAACTTAGACTCATTGTTTTGATAATGAACAATTTTCTCTTCTAACACAGCTAAAGCTCTCTTATGATTTGCTAAGCTAAAAGCAGTTTCTTTTAATTCTTTCCACTGACTCTCATATCTTGTTTTAAGTGTTTCTAGTTCTTTTAAAGCTTCACAAGATTTAGAACATTTTGAAACTTGTACCTCAGAATCAGAAAATGCCATGAGAGCAACCTCTATAGATGCTTCAGCTTCCTCCTCTGCAATATAGCTCCAGTCAAATCCTAAGCCATCAATAGCAACCATGGCTTTTGAGCTTGAATCAGTAACCTCCACAACTCTTGACTTGTTTCCATATGCTCTACTCTTTCCATCTTGTTGACTTGGCAATCTGCACTCCCTTGAGTAATGACCTTTCTTGTGGCAGTTGTAGCACTCAATCTTGGACTTGTCATACCCTGCAACATCATTGCTGTTTATGACAATCTTCTTGCCAGTCTTCTTCAAGAATCTCCTAGCTCTCAAACTGAGAAGAGAGAGCTACCACTTAATATCCATCTCTTCAATGTCATCTTCATCAATCTATTGAAGATCTGAATGAGTCAACATACTTCCATTGTGCTGAGTAGTCAGGAAAGCACAATAAGTATCATCATTCAAAAGTCCACTAGTACTGCTTGAGGTGCTAGCAGTACCAAGGTTTGTACTAGCAGTTCCAACTGCTCCACCAACTTGCACTTCTTCATCTGGACTTGAGGAACTGGGAGTTGATACAAAGGCCAAATTCCCTGAGCTTGAGCTTGAACTTGATCCAACAGACTTCTTAATCTCATGTTCAACTATCTTGAAGTTGCTATATAGATCCATTAAGCTCATGGAATCTATATCAGGCTTGTTTTTCCAGACTACCACATGCATAGCCCATTCAATTGGTAGACTTCTCAGAAACTTTGAGTTGAGATCTTCCTGAGGCATCTCAATCCCTAAAACAGCCAATTGACTCACCAACTTTTGAAGCCTATTGAACATATGATCCAGCGACTCATTGCTTGTTGCAGTAAAATTCTCAAACTGATGCTTGAGAAGGGTCTTCTGGGTTTTCTTGGTGGCTTCATTCCCACCATATCTTGCAACAATAGCTTCGAAAAGAGATTTAGCACACTTGAACTTGCTAAAATTCAGCAACTGATCATTGGGAATAGTCATCAGAAGCAAACTTCTAGCCTTAATATCATTCTTGTACCTTGCCTTCTCTTCATTTGTGGTTGGCTTTGTCTGCACTGTACTCTCAGATTTACCATCAACAACAGTTGTTGTTGTTACAGGGGTAAAAGAGTTTCCATCTTCAATGATCTCCCACAGTGCATAGTCTTGCACTTGGAAAAACTGCTCAATACGAAGTCTCCACATGTCGAATTCATTAGGTTTAAGCATAGGAAGCTTAGCAGCAATGTTGGTTGTGGATGGTGTTGTTTCCATGTCCATCTTTGTTATTCTCGGATCTTCTAAATCTATGTATCAGCAACCTGTCTCTGATACCACTTGACCGGATCTACACACACTCCTTGTGTTAGATGTGATACTAAGAATTATACGTAGTCTAGCACGCGGAATTTACTAGCTAGCACTTAGATGACCTTATGTGTTTTGTATGATTTGAATGAAACAAAGAACACAGAATAATAACCTTCAACGATTCAATATTATTAGAAAATAATACGAGTGATCTCCTATCACTAGGGTTTACAACCTTGAATCTCTACAGTACGTATGAACTCTATCGTATTGTATATTGTTCGTCTTGTGTATCTAACCTTTAACCTAGGCAATCCTTTTATAGACCAAGGATTCCTTTACAAGATAACTATCAATCTATTCTTATACGATATACACAATATATTTTCCATATTTATCTACTTACAATAAATCATAAACCGTCTTAACTTCTATACTCAACAGTCTTAACTGCTCATGTCTTCAACACTCCTAACTGTTACCTCCAACAGTCTTAACTGCTCAAGCTTAATTTCCTAACATGCATCTTGAACTACTTAATGGCAATATCGGGATACAATCATAGTCTAATCAATAATAAACTAATCATATGCAATTTGTGTTTACAAATTTTAAAATCTTCTTTTTAGAAAAAAACTTTGAGAATTCTCATTAAAAAATGATTTATAAATTTGACAAATACACTTTTGTTTTAAAATGAGCTCAATTTTGAAAACTTTATATTTTTGAAAAATAAATTTGACAAAAATATAGGTTTTTGAACAATTTATGACTTGTTGAAATAGGTTTGATCAAGTTATTACTTTGTCAAAATTTGGAAAAATACTTATAAAGGTTTTTATAAGTGTAAAACTTGTAAAAAGTCTTATAAATATTTTTAGAAATTTTGGCAGAGTAACGTTTAGAAAAAAGTGGGTAACAAAGTTTTGCAAAATCTGCTATCGCATGATTTGGTGTCGCAAACATGGTCAAACATAGTCAACTGTCGCAAACAAGATAAACCAGGTATCGCAAACCAATGTTGTGATAGTAAATTTCTATCGCAACAAGTTTCGTATAGGGCTGTCGCAAAGAAGAAGTTGTGATAGCAAGCTATCGCAACACATTTAGGAAAGATGCTATCGCAAGGCCATCAGTTGCGACACTAAGTGTAAACCTGCTGTCGCAACCAAAGTCTCGAAAATTTTAAATTAATATTAAAATCAGATTTTCGCTCTATCCTAAAGTCTCGCATTCCACCAATAATGGTGTCGCAACCCTAACTGTTCATCTTCGACCCAAAGTTGACCCATTTTACCCCAAATCAAACCGTTTAAGTTCCCATTTTCTTTCTTAAACATGACCTAAACAACTTATCTCAGTCATCTAACCACAATAATTTAACCAAAACACCCTAAATCGTAAACCCTATGATGTTCTAAGTGTTTAATCAAAACGCAACCCTAACCTATGATTTTCTATCAATGTAATGGATAACAATTAAAGAAATTCAAGACAAAGATGTAAAACAATGTGTTAAAGGTTCTCGAAATCTTACTTAAGCAAGGGAAACACGAGAATAAAAAATCACTGATTATGCGAGGGTTTTGCAACGAGAGCGTTTGGTAGGAGAGAGAAGGTTGTAATAGTGAAAAGGGTTTTTGTGTGATTCTCTCGCAGTCACTAGCTGGGTTATTAAACCTTTTTGACTTTTTGACCTTTTGACCCAGGTCTGCGAGAGTTTTGGACTGGGGGAGGGTTCAATAGCAGTTTTAATGTTTTAGCAAAACTCCCCCTTAGCTTAAGCTCACATTTCACACAAAATCCTTTTTGTTCGCATTTTATTTTTAACAAAGTTTTTGAAAACATTTTAGTTCAAATAAATGAACGTTTGTGTTATATCAAAAATATTTAAATAAAATTTATCACTCCCCCTCAAAGTGATGGAATTACCCAACGTTTAAACAAGATTTTTCATTAAATTTCCAACAACATTTTTGTTTTATTTTTCAACAACTTAACAATTTATTCATTAATTTTCAAAAACAAACTTCTCAATTTCTCCCCCTAAAAAATAGCTTAATATTTTAAACTGTTTTTGATCTATTATTGAGGTCGGTAGCATTGTTTTTGAGAATTTTATTCTTACTTGAGCTAAAAGAGATTATATTAATAATCAGAAAAACATGCTCAAGATTTGTTTATCATGAGCAAAAAAATTTATAAAAAGGTTTAGGAAAAATATTTTTGTAAAATCATGTATAAGTTTTGCTCACGCTAATTAAGAAGATTTCTCTTCTTTTCTGAAGGATTGACGCACTGAAGCGTACGTTCAGAATCCTTTGTTTGAAAACGGGTGTTGATCTGTGATTTAATCAACAGCCATCATGAGTGAATAATTACCCGATTGTTTTACCATATGTACTTGTGATTTCTGTTACTTTGGTGACTTCTTTGACCATTTGATCATCTTTGTCATGTTCATCACGAATGCTTGCCATTCCTAGACGTTGTCGTAGGTATTCAAATATTTCCGGTGGCAAAGCTTTTGTGAAGAAGTCGGCAATTTGGTAATCAGTTTTCACGAAGTACAATTCCACAGTCCATCTTTCTACATGTTCCTTGATGAAATGGTACCTGACTGCTATATGCTTTGTCCGTGAGTGCTGTACCATGTTACAAGAGATGGCAATGGCACTTTGCGAATCACAATAAATTGGGATTTTGTCGTAGAAGAAACCATAGTCCGTCAATTTTGTTTTCATCCATAGTACTTGTGCATAGCATCCGGAGAGGGACACGTATTCAGCTTCTGCAGTGGATAGGGCAGTGTGATTCAGCTTCTTTGAAGACTAGCTGATTAACTTCTCCCCCAAGAATTGAGCAAATCCTGAAGTACTTTTGCAATCAATTTGGCAACCTGCATAATCTGCATATGAATAGGCAATTAGTTCAAAACCGGTATCTTTCGAATACACAAGGCCCATATGAATTGTTCCTTTTAGGTACCGAAAGATCCGCTTTACAGCAGTAAGGTGCTTTTCCGTTGGCCTTGATTGGTAATGGGCACACATGCAGATAACAAAATGAATATCAGGTCGACTAGCTGTAAGATACATGAGTGAACCAATCATACTATGATATTTTGTAGCATCAACTGGTTTATCCATTCCAAAATTTTTCAAAATTTCCTTCGTGTATTTTTTTTGATGAATAAAGATACCACAAGGAGTTTGATTAATTTGTAGACCCAAAAAGAATTTTAACTCTCCCATCATGCTCATCTCAAATTTCTGTCGCATGATATTTTCAAATTTTTTGCAATATTTAAGATTCGTTGATCCAAAAATGATATCATCGACATAAATTTGGACTAGCATGATGTCGTCACCTTTTCGTCTAATAAATAAAGTTGGATCGATTGAACCTTTGGCGAATTTGTGTTTAAGCAGATATTCTGACAACACTTTGTACCATGCACGTGGTGCTTGCTTGAGTCTGTAGACGGCTTTGTTAAGGACATAGACATCATCCGGATGGTCTGGATCAACGAAGCCTTCTGGTTGACTTACATACACCTCTTCCTCTAACTCCCCATACAAAAAGGTCGTTTTCACGTCCATTTGGTATACGGTGAAAGATTTGTGAGCTGAATAAGCCAAGAATAAGCATATTGCTTCGATCCTAGCAACTAGTACAAATGATTCATCAAATTCGATTCCTTTTTCTTGATTGTAACCTTTGGCAACAAGACGAGCCTTGTTTCGGATTACATCACCGTCTTCATCAAGCTTGTTCTTCAGAATCCATTTCAAAGCAATTATGAGTTTTCCTAAAGGACGTGGAACCATTCGCCAGACGTTGTGGTGTTTGAATTTGTTTAATTCTTCTTGCATTGCGACAATCGAGTCGGGATCTGCAAGTGCTGCTTTGACGTTGGCAGGTTCAACTCTACTTAGAAATGAATTGTAAAAACAGTAATCTGCGGTAGAACTTCTTGTTTGAACTGGTTGAGAAATGTTGGGAATTATTTCATTCAGAGTTAGTACTGCCAAGCTAAAGATGAGACTCTTGAATAATAACACTAACGGTACTAACATAGTTAGTGTTAATACAAATATCGTCCTAAAAACGTTATTTATATTTTACGATCTTTGCTATATTTTGTTAATGACAATTATAAACTTTATCTTTAAGCAAAGCATAAATATAAGTTAAAGTCTTTTACATTTATAGTAATAAGCTTTTAAATCTTATAACATCATAACATGCTACATTCATGATCACAAGGAAATACATATTACATACATATATACATTTACATGATTTACATTTTAATTCTTAAAATGGAAATATGTACATGACATTATTGCATAAATCATATTGAGATCTTTGGATATCTTGAAAGATTTGTAGAATATCATGGAAAGATCTTCAAGCAAATAATTGGATTTGGTAATCTCTTGGCAAGATTTGGAAAGATTTTGGGAGATTTTCTGTCAGGCTCTGGCGGAACCAAATGGCATAAGGGGCGGACCCCTGGATTTGGATCCGCCAAATCTGTGGCATGTTTGGGCAGTTTGCCTATAAATAGCAAGCTGCTCATTCATGTTCACTCATCACTCATATAGCATAAACGTTAGTTTACATTCTTTCATTCATTACTAACCCATACATATTACATATTTCATTCTAGTGATCTTTCTTTTGTAGCAAAGAGATCAAAGCATCACAAGCTTCAACGCATTGTTGTAAGACTTGTTAGTTTAGATACTGTGTGATTTTGTAGTTTATTACACATCATTGTTGTACCAAACATTCAATAATGATCGGTTAGTAATTTAGTTCTCAAAACACATAGAGTGTCGGTAATGGTTGTACTCTTGTAAAAGAACTCGGTATCTAGCTTTGTACCGGAAAAAGTGTAAGCGACGTGTGTAAAGGTTTTCTTCGCCGAGAAGGGAGCTTGTTTCTTAGTGAAGAAAAACTCTCGAGTTAGAGGCTCGAGGAGTGGAGTAGGGTAAGGAAGAGAGTCCTTGTAGCCGAACCACTATAAACATCCGTGTTGTGGTTTGATCATTTCTTTCTTTACTTGCTTTAGTTATATTGTTTGATTGTTTGCATTAACTTGAAATCACGTTAAGTATTCAAATCAAATTAATTTTGAAATGGTAAAAACTATTCAACCCCCCTTCTAGTTTTCCACAGTTAGTACTGCTAGTGTAAATATTAGTACTGCCAGGTTTATTTTGTACTGTTGAAGACTGCTGTTGGAAGAAGGTACTGCCAAGGTATAGAAGACGCGTAAAGTGATAAGTTTAGAAGATATTCTGTGTATATGTTATAAGTTTAGAATGATACATATATTGTATATGAATAGTTATCTTATAAAGGACTCCTTGCGCCTATAAAAGGAGGTCCTAGGTTAAGGTGTTAGATACATCTTTCGTACATCTCTCATACATCTCTAGAATACAAGAGTTTGCGTTAAGATTCAATGTTGTAAACCCTAGTGATATTTAGATCACTCGTATTATTAATCTAATAATATTGAATCATTTTTTGGTTAAACTGTGTTCATAACTTGTTTACTGTTTCATTGGCTATGTTTGGCGCGGAGCTTTTTGGAGTTTTTTGATGCGATGAGCGGTGAGCAATGAACTTTTTGATTTTTATTGTTCGTTTGGCAAATGAGCGGTGAGCTTTGCGATTTTTTAGGAATGCTCATTTTTTCAATGCTTCTTTAAAAAGCTGTGAGCGGTGGGCTGTGAGCTGTGGCTACTGCTCACCGCTCACTGCTCACAGCTCACAGCTCACTGCTACTGCTCACTACTACTTTTACCAAACACACCCATTGCTTATACATTGACATTGTTAAGTGCATTCTTTTAACTATCAAAGAGTACATTCCGCATACTCTTTGGTATACTCAAAGTTTCTAAACAAAGCTCAAGGAGATTGTGTATTAGGATCCACAAGTGGTATCAGAGCTAAAGGTTCTGAAACTTTGCTCTAGAAGAAACTCACAAGGAAGAAAAGTTTACTTACAGGAAGATGGATCTTGAAACAACTCAAACCACAACCATTGCTAAACTGTCCTTGCTCAAGCAGAATGAATATGAGATGTGGAGGCTCAGAATTGAGCAATACTTGTGCAGGATTATGCTCTATGGGACATCATAGAGACTGGCAACTCTTTTACACCTAAAGTCACAGAAACAATAGAAGATGGTGCAAAGATTCAAACTATATCAGCTCCTGTTAATGCAAATGAGAGGCTTTAGAAAAAGAATGATCAAAAGGCTAGAAGTATGTTGTTAATGGCTATACCTAATGAACAACTATTAACTTTTAGCAAGTACAAGGATGCAAAGACTTTGTTTGAAGCCATAACAACAAGGTTTGGTGGTAATGAAGCCACCAAGAAGACACAGAAGAGTTTGCTGAAGCAGAATTATGAGAACTTTAGTGCTACAAGCACTGAGTCTCTTGATCATATGTTCAACAGGCTTCAGAAGATAGTAAGCCAACTGGCTGTCTTGGGTGTAGAGATTCCACATGAGGATCTTAATATGAAGTTCTTCAGAAGTCTGTCTGCTGAATGGAATACTCATGTAGTTGTCTGGAGAAATAATCTAGATATTGATACAATGAGTCTTGATGATCTGTACAACAATCTTAAGATTGTTGAACAGGAGGTGAGAAAGACTAGAGGCTCTAGTTCTAGCTCTGGGAACATGGAATTTGTGATATCTCCCAGCAATAGCAGTCCAGAAGAGGTTTCAGGAGTTAGTACTGCTAACCCTAAAGTTAGTACTGCTAGTTCACAAACTAGTACTGCTAGCTTAAGTGATGAAACTGTCTATGTATTCTTGGCCAGTCAAGCAAGTGGGTCTCAACTTTATCGTGAAGACCTAGTTCAAATTCATGAAGATGATCTGGAGGAGATGGATTTGAAGTGGCAAATTGATTTGTTAAGCATGAGGGCCAAGAGGTATTATCAGAAGACAAGAAAGAAGATCACTGTCAGTCCAAGTGATGTTGCTAGGTATGACAAGTCAAAATTGAAGTGTTACAACTGTCATAAGTTGGGACACTTTTCTAGGGAATGCAGAGGGCCAAGGAACCAGGACAACAGGGGTAGGAATCAAGACAGCAGAGGTTCCAGAAATCAAGAAAGCACCAAGAAATATGAGGTAGAGACTTCTTCCAAGGCAATGGTGGCTATTGATGAACTTGGATTTGATTGGAGCTTTATGGATGAGGATGAAGCACCTACAGAGATGGCATTGATGGCTTTCTCTGACTCTGAGGCACATACAGTTAAAGCTTGTTCAAAATCTTGTTTAGCTTTAAAAGATTATGAAACTCTTAAAAAGCAGTATGATGACCAAAGAATAGAGCTTAACCAATCAAATTATAATTTAGCAAATCATAAGAAAGGTTTAGCTGTTTTAGAGGAACAACTTGTTTTCTATAAAAAGAATAAAACTGTATTCACTGAGGATATAGCTATTTTGAAAAGAGATATTATGTTTAAATACATAGAAATTAATGAGCTTAAAAAGGAGCTAGAAAAGGTTAAGCTAGATAAAGACAACATTGAAGTGAATATAGATAGATATGCAGGAGCAACTAAAAGTATAGAAAAGACTATAGAGTATCAGCTTACTAATAACTTTAAGAAAGGTCTAGGTTATAAGTCTGTTGCACCACCTTATAAAGGGGCACATCCACCCCCAGGTATTGATTTGGCACATACTGGTTTAGAGGAATTTCAAGAGCCTAAGTTTGAATATGGATATAAGACCAGTGAGAGTGCTAGTGTAGAGAATTCTAAAGAGATTAAGGAATCTTTTGAGAGTACTAGTGACACCTCATTGGTTGAGAAAAATGTGTCTGAAGTTAAGGTAGAAAAGAAAACTATTGTTCCTACTGCTACTAAAATAGAAGTTGAAAAACCAGTTAGGAAACAAGTTATATATGCAGAGATGTATAGATCACAAAACAGGTCACAAAGTCCTAGGGGTAACCAGAGAAATTGGAATAACTTGAAGTCCAAACAACTCGGAAGTAATTTTGTCATGTACGATAAAGCATGTTGATGAAGCGAAAAGTGTACCGCTTTTAGGGGGTCATTTAAGCCCTAAATCGTATTTATTTGATCAAATATTGCCCTAAATCGTTCCTTTTGTCATTTTAGGTACTTTGGAGAAGAAATCTGGAAAAGGAAGCATTTTGGACGTTTTTGGAGCATAAAAGTGAAGAAAGCGACAAAGTCTCAAAATCGGCTGGAAAAGTACCTTTGACGGCGTCAGGGATTGTTCCAGACGGCGTCATGGCTTGGCAAAAGAGGTGGATATGAAAAATACACATGATAAGCCAGGGAGTTTTGCAATGGAAAGTCTGGCGGCGTCACCCTTTAAGGTGATCAAGGCCATCACGGTTTAAGCTAAAGAGGGACGGCGTCAAGCTTTATTCTGACGGCGTCAAGCCTTGATAAGCCAGAGCGGATTTTGGAGGACTAAAGAGGGACGGCGTCAGGAAGACCATCCGGGAACCCTAGACACGGCGAGGTGACGGCGTCAAGATCTACAACGTGACGTCGTCAGCCCTTAAACTCTATATATAGTTTTGCAATTTTTAGTCATTAGTGTGCAACTTTGTGAGGAGAAACCCTAAGACGAATTTCTGCCATTTTTAAGGGTTTTCATACCCTTGGATCTCCCATGTTTAATTGAAGATAAGTTTTCATTTAATCAATCAATATGTCTATGTGTTGTTTGATTATATCTTGTTCTTGTCTTTTGATTAACATGCTAGGCTAGATTTATCTTGTGTTTGCTTAGATCTAATGAAACCTAACTATTGATTATTAGTTATTAGTGTGTTATTAATTGTATTGGATGATTGTTTATCGATGTTAGGCTTAAGAAAACTGGCTAACTTCCTATTCGGTAATTTGGTTGAACGTCTTAAGAAACATGAACCAATGCGTACTAAGGTTTTTATGGTTGTATTTAATGCATGAGCGAATTCTAGTGATCCCATGTTAGGAGCTTCTTAGCCGGCTCGACATAGGAGTGAAGTAGGAGCTTGTAGAGTTGGGGAAGTACGTACGCCACCCCACGATTGGTATTAAGGAATACACCCGTCATCCACGCAATTAATACACACTAATCAACCGGTAAAAGATAGTTAGGGAGTAAGGAAATCTAAGTAAACACATTTCTCTCCACATAAGTTTCACGACCTTTTCATTTTTAGTTATTTTATTTTATTTGCATTTGTAGTTATTTGGGTTAGTTGACTAGCAACTAATTCCGCCCACTCCTTCAAACCCGAGATTTTACTTGCTTTCCATAAAATATAAAAATACAAAAAGAATCTTCCCTCACCCTTAGACCTATTAGAATAGTTTTTCAATCCTAACGACACTATTCCCCTAGAGAACGATCAATCCCCCAGTACCTGCCACTTCACTATACTACATCGGTCAGGTACACTGCCTGGTGGGGATTGTAAGCCTCTTGAGATCCCTCGAGAGGTAAAACCTGTTGTAAGGTCGCAAAACCACGCATCAAGTTTTTGGCGCCGCTGCCGGGGAATAGTTATTGTTTAGGTTGAATTTTTATTTTATTAGGTCTACTCACTAGATTCCTTTCTAGTGAGATTTTTATTTTATTTTTCTAGGTTTTTCTTTAGTCTATCTTTTTTCTTCATTTCTTTGTTCGTGACCATTACCATCCGACATCATGGAAGGTGGTAATATCCTTGATCCCAACAACCCACCACCACAACAACACCCACCTCCTAGAGCCCGTACCTTAGGAGACTACTCTCGTCCTAGCCACCATGGCTATCGAAACACCATTGAGCTCACTCAAGGAGCCAATGTTACTCCCTTGCGATCCGACACCATCCGGTTGGTGCAAAGCGGATGCGCATTCCATGGACTTCGTTCCGAAGATCCTAATCAACATCTCAAGGACTTTCTCAAAATTTTCGATTCCATAGACCTTGATGTTGCCACTCGAGAGACGACCCGACTGCGTCTCTTTCAATTCTCTCTGCGGGACCAAGCTAGTCAATGGCTAGAGCGTCTACCCGCAGGATCCATCACCTCTTGGGATGATCTCACCACTCGTTTCCTTGCCCAGTTTTTCCCACCAGGAAGAACTACCAAGCTAAGGAATGATATCTTGATATTCCAACAACGTCAAGGCGAAACCCTCTACGAGGCATGGACTCGATTCAAGGACTTACTCCAAAAAGTCCCTCACCATGGCATAGAACTTTGGCTCCAAGTCCAAATCTTCTATGACCATATCAATCTCTCCACGAGGCAAACCATTGACCAATCGGCCGGTGGTAAGCTACGTGATCTAAGTGCGGAACAATCATGGGCTCTCCTAGAAGATCTTGCTCTTTATGACAACGAAAGTTGGAGTGATCCCCGTGATTTGAATAAAACGGTCAAGGCAATATCTTTGCCTTCGAACAATTCAAGCACTTCCGTCCGTAGGATCATAGAACTTGAAGACCAAGTCAAGTTTCTTATGAAATCCTACGAGGCTCCTAAACCTTCAAGCCAAGTGAACAAAATCACTTCTTCATGTGAATTATGTAGTGGTCCCCACGACACTCGTGATTGCATGGAACTCCCCGAACAAGCTTTTGCGGACTACGCATCCTCGCGTACCGACGGAGCGGGAGACAAGTGGTACACTTTCAAACCCGAGCCAAACCTCTACGGTGATTCATACAACCCCTCATGGAAAAATCACCCAAACCTTAGGTGGAAACAAAACCAAAATGCACAACAAACCAATTCTTCCAACCCACCTAATCGTTTCCAATCAAGCGGTTCCAACTCGAACCGTACTTTCAACAACAATCCTTCCAGCAATGGTAGTACCAATAACTTTGAAGGATTGATGTCTCAATTTATGGCATCTCAAGAAGCTCGTTTGGCCAAGTTTGAAGCCGATTTCAAACAAAAACAAAGCGAGATGACCAATAAGATTGACACTTTGTTGAAAGCCCTCAATGACTGAGAAATGGGAGCACTCCCTAGCAACACAGTCAAGAACCCGAAACTAAACGTTAACGCCATCTCGTCGGTTTCGTCTCCTAGTTCTTGTCCACAATATTATTCGGTCAATTCCATGAGCTCGTGTTTCAAACAAACCCAAGTCGTTCAAAATGACCAAGAAGTTATGATATCCAAATTGGTCAACAACATAGTTGAGACACCTCCCACTCAAAACCTTGACGAAGAATTCAAGGAGCTCCACCTTGAAAGTCCGGTTATTGATGTGTTGGAAGAGAAGAAGCTCAAGTTAGGCAAAAAAGGGACCGCCTTTGTTCAAAACAAGCTACCTAAGAAGTTAGATGATCCGGGCTTGTTTGTTCTACCTTGCAAGATCGGTAATTCGGAGGCTTATGACACATTAGCCGATCTTGGATCAAGCCTTAACCTACTTCCGTTACCTCTCTACACCTCTCTAAAACTAGGAAAACTTGAAGAAACCGAGGTAATAATAGGCTTAGCGGATGGAAGTGTTGCTTACCCGGTTGGAGTAGTCAAGGACGTGTTAGTACACATAGGAAAACTAACCATTTTAGCCGATTTCCACGTCCTTGATATGGTTAGCGACCCTACATGCCCCTTGTTGATAGGTAGAGGGCTTTTGGCGACCGCTAGTGCTATGATTGATTGTAAGGAATCTAAGATAGCGGTAGGAGAAGGTGATACTTGGTCAGTCTATGATGTGAAGAAACATGCCTATGATACTAGTGATGAACCAACACCCCATTGGTTAGAATTAAATAGGAGACCATCTAGATATGGACCTTGGATCGATAGAGACTTCATAGGACCCCAACACCCATTTTACCTAGAAGAGGACTTTGTGAACCAAACACATGCGGTAGAACAACTCTTGGCTAGGGACACCGAATTGGATCCATTTGAAGACCCTCTAGTTTTTAGGAAGATGATTGATTTCCTAGGAGTTTTGCCAATTAACCTAGGGATGAATAAGTGGACTTGTGAGGACGATGATCATAAGTGGGATTGGGACAAACCACCCAAAGATGGAGATGGGTCATGGCATATTAAGATGACATTGTATGACCCGGATGGAGAGAAGTTTGAAAAGATATATTGTACTAAGCAGACCAATAGGAAACTTCAATCCAAGCTTAACCCTAAAGACGTCCTCGATGACGAGCTCACTTACATAGGGTAGAAGGACTTTGAGTCTAGCTACAAGACTCGTTAATAAAGAAAAGCGCTTCTTGGGAGGCAACCCAAGCTTTATTTGCTTTGTGTGTTTATTTGTTTGTTTGATTTTATTTGCTTCCGTATGTATGTTTAATTTTTATTATTATTGATTCATGTTCAAAACTAAATTGTGAAAATGCTTTATCTTGTTTTTAACTTCGTCTTAACTACATATAAAGGTATTTTGCAAAAGTTAAGTGTAAGGGAAATCCAAATCGGTTTATTAGAACAAATGAACATGAATCGTAATAATATTAAATTAACATACATATTAGTAATTGTTTGAGTCAAATGCTTGTATCGAGTCATAATGATGTTTTGCAGGAATTCCAGGAAGTAAGGTATAGGTTTTTCCAAAAATTTTCCGGAAACTTAACATGAGAATTCTGTCAGATCATTTCTGACGGCGTCAGGATTTACAACCTGACGGCGTCAGGTTTTAATTTTCTGAAATTTTTGAAAGTTTTGTTTTCATAAAAAGTTTTTATTAAATCTCTAACTTATAATCTCCAGGAATCTGCAAAATTGTCATTCCACAAGCATTATATCCTTATATAGAATTTATCCCACCGATGTTATGCAGGTTTTCGTGTTTGTTTTCTCAGGTTTAACAGGTTATTTTGGACAAGGAAATGTATGGGGAATCAAGCTTTTGGCGATGCATTAGTCTTGGAGCTTCTACATTCTCTTGGAAGAAGATCTAACCATGTTGCCACATTATCCACCGAACGAATCAGGGGAGTATTTGATTTCATTCTTTTACCTTATTTACTTTTACATCTTGTTATTTGAACATTGGGGACAATGTTCATCTTAAGTGTAAGGGGGGGGGGGGGGTAAAATACGATACTTTAGGGAATGCTATTACACTTGATTTTTGTTTGTTTGATGGTAGATGTGTAATAAAACTGAGATAAATACCTGTTAGGGCAATTTTAGTGCCAAATTTAAATTTTTTTTACAACATATAGGAGTGAAACTTTGATCTTAATGAGCGTCTCATGGATAGGAGTTATATGACTAGCACAAAAACCGTACCACTAAAAAATTTTCCACCCCAAATATGTGAGGTTCGCCCCTAGAATTGGTAGGAAAAGCATTTATGCTATGATGTGTGTACCGGTAGCACTTAGATTCTAGAACTTGGGTTAGGACCATTCCGAGGCCACAAGTGAGACTACATTCGTGTAGTTAGATTTAATACATGATAAGAGGCATTAGGATTAACCCATTGTTTTACACCTGTGTTTTTGTTATAATTACTTTGGCTACATTGGTCAAGTAATTCTCCCACACCCTTTGCGTTGTACTCATTTTTAGTACACGATACCCCTAGTACACCCCTCAGAGCCTATCTTTTCGTTTCGACCTTTAAGCATTTTACTTAAAGGAAGAATTTGTTTACACCCCACTTAAATGTACGCCCAAATCGCCTTAGCCTACCTTGTATGCACTCATCTTTAGTGCATTATTGTGACAACATTTGTTTAAACCCAAGTTAATTATCTAATTGATTACATGGTTGCTAAGTCGAGTCATATCCTTGTACATATTGTTTTGGGACGATTGGGACTCATGGGTAAAGTACTAATGTAATGGAGTAATGAGGAAGAACAACATTATTACCCCCATATGTGCTAAATATTTTAAAAGTACTCCAAGTGTTTCGATTATCTTAATTCGAGTCATTAGAATAGTTATTTGTAAAGTTATGTAAAAGTTCAAGTGTAAGGGGAATGCAACGCCCCTATGATGTATTATTTTGGATGGTAGGGCAAGAATGTATGAAAAAAAAAATAAAAAAAAAATAAAATAAAATCGAAAAAATCAAGAAAAATACAAAAAAAATGAGAAAAAGTAAAGTAGAAAAAACATACGGACTACCATCCCGTTTCATTTTATGTTTGTTTTATGTTTTTGTTATTTGTTTTTAGCTTAAGTCGAGTCTAGTCTTGGCTTAGCAACGCCATATTGTACATGTAATTAATCAAGATCTTTAACTCGCCACCAGTAAAATATCCCTTATCCAACAAATCCGTGTTTATCATATCCCTACACCTCACGTTATAACCAATGTAAAAGCCCTCTTTGATAGTTTATCTTAGGTGCTTACGCCTAGTGGAGGAGGTTTTTGATCATTTCCCAAGCCTATGGTAATCTATTTGCTATGACAGGTAGTGAGAGATATTATCCATCTTCATTTATGAGATTTATTTTGATGACACCTGAGAGATGTGAGTATCTAAACACTACTTGTGAGGTGCTAGTTTGTAATCTCCGTGCTTATTATGATTAAAGTGGAACGACTATTTATTGTAATTACTTTTATATTAGCATTAAATGACCCCTAACTTGTATTTTGATTAGAATAAAAGCGCATTTGCTTGAGGACAAGCAAATCTCAAGTGTAAGGGTATTTGATGAAGCGAAAAGTGTACCGCTTTTAGGGGGTCATTTAAGCCTTAAATCGTATTTATTTGATCAAATATTGCCCTAAATCGTTCCTTTTGTCATTTTAGGTACTTTGGAGAAGAAATCTGGAAAAGGAAGCATTTTGGACGTTTTTGGAGCATAAAAGTGAAGAAAACGACAAAGTCTCAAAATCGGCTGGAAAAGTACCTTTGACGGCGTCAGGGATTGTTCTAGACGGCGTCATGGCTTGGCAAAAGAGGTGGATATGAAAAATACACATGATAAGCCAGAGAATTTTACAATGGAAAGTCTGACGGCGTCACCCTTTAAGGTGATCAAGGCCATCACGGTTTAAGTTAAAGAGGGACGGCGTCAAGCCTTGATAAGCCAGAGCGGATTTTGGAGCACTAAAGAGGGACGGCGTCAGGAAGGCCATCCGGGAACCCTAGACACGGCGAGGTGACGGCGTCAAGATCTACAACGTGACGCCGTCAGCCCTTAAACTCTATATATAGTTTTGCAATTTTTTGTCATTAGTGTGCAACTTTGTGAGGAGAAACCCTAAGACGAATTTCTGCCATTTTTAAGGGTTTTCATACCCTTGGATCTCCCATGTTTAATTGAAGATAAGTTTTCATTTAATCAATCAATATGTCTATGTGTTGTTTGATTATATCTTGTTCTTGTCTTTTGATTAACATGCTAGGCTAGATTTATCTTGTGTTTGCTTAGATCTAATGAAACCTAACTATTGATTATTAGTTATTAGTGTGTTATTAATTGTATTGGATGATTGTTTATCGATGTTAGGCTTAAGAAAACTGGCTAACTTCCTATTCGGTAATTTGCTTGAACGTCTTAAGAAACATGAACCAATGCGTACTAAGGTTTTTATGGTTGTATTTAATGCATGAGCGAATTCTAGTGATCCCATGTTAGGAGCTTCTTAGCCGGCTCGACATAGGAGTGAAGTAGGAGCTTGTAGAGTTGGGGAAGTACGTACGACACCCCACGATTGGTATTAATGAATACATCCGTCATCCACGCAATTAATACACACTAATCAACCGGTAAAAGATAGTTAGGGAGTAAGGAAATCTAAGTAAACACATTTCTCTCCACATAAGTTTCACGACCTTTTCATTTTCAGTTATTTTATTTTATTTGCATTTGTAGTTATTTGGGTTAGTTGACTAGCAACTAATTCCGCCCACTCCTTCAAACCCGAGATTTTACTTGCTTTCCATAAAATATAAAAATACAAAAAGAATCTTCCCTCACCCTTAGACCTATTAGAATAGTTTTTCAATCCTAACGACACTATTCCCCTAGAGAACGATCAATCCCTCGATACTTGCCACTTCACTATACTACATCGGTCAGGTACACTGCCTGGTGGGGATTGCAAGCCTCTTGAGATCCCTCGAGAGGTAAAACCTGTTGTAAGGTCGCAAAACCACGCATCACATGTTTTACTTGTGGTAGTTTTTATCATGTTCAGGCTAATTGTAACTACAACCAAAGGGAAATGGTGGTAAATGTGAATTCTAGGGTGAACACAAATGGCTTTTCTAAATATAACCATCCTAATGTTCAAAGAAACATGGCTCCCAGAGCAGTGTTAATGAGAAATGGCCTTAGACAATTTAATGTTGTTAGGCCTGTTAGTACTGCTTACCTCAAATCAATAGTTTTTGGTGCTAAAACAACATCATGTTTTACAAAATCAGCACAACAAACTGGTAAAAGGTCCTATGACGAGAAAACAACGTTTAAAAACAAGAAATGGTGCGAAATAGTTAGAACTGCTAAGCCATCAGTTAATACTGCTAGGTCAGTGGTTTGTACTGCTTGGCCAGCAAATGCTGTTAGGGCACAAAGGGGCAATGCTGTTAAGGCCTCAACATGTTGGGAGTAGAGAACTACCAAACCCAATAATGCATCAATTATCATGAAGAAATATAACTACATTGATGCACGAGGCAGATGAAAGTCAGTAATGGCTTGGGTCCCCAATGGAAACTAATTTCATTTATTTTATGTTCAGGAACATCCACAAGATGATGAAGAAGATCAAGGATATTCAGATAGTGGATGCTCAAGGTACATGATAGGGAACATGTCTTACCTCTGTGATTTCAAAGCATTTGATGGAGGATATGTTGCCTTTGGGGGAGGAGCAAGAGGTGGTAAAATTACTGGTAAAGGTACAATTAAAATCGGTAAACTTGATTTTGAAGATGTGTATTTTGTGCAGGAACTTAAGTATAATCTCTTTAGTGTCTCACAGATGTGTGACAAAAAGAACAAAGTTATTTCTATTGACACTGAATGTCTTGTCCTGTCTCCTGATTTTAAGCTACCTGAAGAAAGACTTGTATTATTAAAAATTCCTAAAAAGGGCAACATGTACAATGTTGATATGAAGAAAGTTGTTCCTAAAGAGAATCTAACTTGTCTTGTTGCAAAAGCCATAGATGATGAATCAATGCTTTGGCATAGGAGAATTGGTCATGTCAATTTTAAAACCATTAATAAGATTGTAAAAGATGGTTTGGTACGAGGTTTACCTCAAAAACGTTTTGGAAATGACCAAACTTGTGTTGACTGTTGATTGTACAATAAATTGCACGACCAGGCCTTCGATGATGATCAAATGATTTATGGGGTATTGAGGTTGCGCCAAGCTTGACTTTAACCTGAAATAAGAAATACTAAAACACTACGTTAAGTGATTGCGTAGGGGTTGGACCTTGTGAACCACCTCCGGTATGCGAGTAAGTATGTGCTATGGTAAGTTGGTAGTAAATTAAGAGAGTTCAGTTGACATTACCATGGTTCTTGCCCGTCCAAGCTATTTATAGGGGAGAAATAGGCCTTAGAGGGCAGTTGCACTTGATTCGAATATCATGGGGGCATCCCATGATTTGTAGTAACCGTTAGGGCTTTGTAACCCACGTTCTCCTTCTTGGCGGGAAAGCCTAAGGGAAGAGGGGACGTGGGTATGTCCAGGTCAGAATGGTTCTCCGTCCTAGTTCCTTCGAAGGAGATACCCCGAAGGGCTTAGGGCTTCGATTGGTGGATTCCCACATAGTAACCACTTCATAGATGAATGGTTTTACGCCAATGAAATGTTTTAGGAGATAAACCTGGGCCTTCGAAGAGAAGGCTTCGTACAGGTTCGAAGGGGAGTCCTTTGACCCGTTCGGAGGGTACATCATCAAGCCCCCCAGTCAAAAGTGATATATACGTACGAGTATAAATTGCATTCGACTCTAAAAACATGCGACACTCTATCCTGTTCGTCACAAATTCAGACGGAACAAGGATATGTGCTTAAACAAACTATGCAATAAATGCAGCTAATGAATATCCAACTACCACACCCTAGGCCGTAGTAGCTAGGATTTCGGTAGCCACAAACATCTTTTCAAAATTTAAAAAATGAATTGGTATCCGTGTATGTCTCAGATTATGCTTGCACGTGGATGGCTAGGGTAAAAACTACAAAGGATATACATAAACCCTTTATAATCCTAACGCTAGATCACTTTTCTTTTGTGCCCAAAATTCACATACACAACACTGTGCTTTGTGCTTCGGTTGAGCTTTAAAGGCAATTTTTCCTCCCTAATTCTTTAACCTCTCGCTCTCGTTGTTTCTAGTTCAAGATGAGTATGGCAGCGAAAAGAATCATTAGGAAACAAAAATGTACTCTATCAGAGCAGGCTTTGACGGAATTTCTTGGAAAATACCCCATACCCAAGGAGTTTAAAGTGATGCTTCCAAACGAAAACCAAAATATTTTTGACGCTCCAACTGGGTATGTGGGGCTTTATGTTCATGCATTTACAGAATCCAACTTTAGGATTCCCATTCATCCCTTAATCCTAGAGTTTTTACAATATTATCAAGTACATATCTCTAGGTTGAATCCCTTTGGCCTAGCCAAGTTGACCACCTACATTGTTGTGCGCAAAGCTTATGGCTATGAACTAACTCTTACTGTTCTTAGAGGCTTTATTAATCTTTGCCCGGGTGGTGATTGGATAACCTTGGCCAAGAGAAGTGAACATGATGTGCCTTGTTTAATTACTAAACCTTTCGCCAATATAAGAAAATGGAAAGGTTTGTTCTTTTATGAACAAAACACGATCATACCTCCAGAATATCCAGCCTTACTGGATAAAGCATTCTGTTTTGATGAGAAACGCTTTGATGATCCTTTGCCATACCCTATAAGGAGCAATCCCCTCTACCAGCGTCTTGCACGCCACCCTTTTGATGTTCAAACGTTTCCTGAGCCGGTTCTGTACATGGAGGGCATTATTTGTTGACATAAATAAATGCCTAAAAACATTATCAATATTTATTCATATCTCTATGTTTTGATGATCACAAAATGTAAACTCATTAAAACATAAACTTATAAATTAAACAAGTACTTAGTTGTAAATATTCACTTCTACAACTAAAATCACTTAAGGTATGAATGAACTAATGCTTAATGCATTATATGATCAAAGGAACATTTTCTTAAAAACTAGATTTTTTATAAAACATCAAAAACATTTTATATATTTTTGAAAAACATTTTTGGCATTAAATAAAAATGTTTAATCTTTTATATAAAATATGAATTCAAATTTTTAACCAAAATCAGTTAAAATGTTCCGGAAAAACCTTCCCCACAAAAGGAAAAAATTGGCCAACGTTCAGTAGGGGCGGCCCCCTTAATTTTACTAGGCGGCCCCCTTAATAATTAAGGGGACCGCCCCCTATTTAAGGGGACCGCCCCCGCTCCAGTAGGCTCCAGCTGTCCAGATTTTTCCCTATAAATACAAGCCTTCTCCTGGATTTTTTCTCAACCCTTTTGCACTAAAACTTTCTGTTGTAGATCTCATTTCATATCTTAAATAAACCTTTGATCATGTAATCTTAAGCATTGGTTTCCAAGTGATCCAAGCTTCCACCATCCAAGTGAAAAAGAAGAATACTTCTATCAATCAAGATTAGAAGTATTACAACTTAGTATCATTTTGTTACTTAAGTTGTGTGTTTAACAAAGTTTGTAAATCATTCATTCATTTGTATGTAAGGTGTGTGTTGTAGATTAGTGTTGTGTGTAAGTAGTGAAGATGTTGTATAAGTAGTTGTGGTATAGAAGTTGTGAGGTCAAAGTGTAGAAGTCGTGAAGCCGTTGTGTAGAAGTCGTGAAGCCGTTGTGTAGATGTCGTGAACCCGTGGTGTAGAAGTTGTGAAGCCGTAGCTTAGAAGACGTGAAGTCCTTGTGTTGAAGTCGTGAAGCCGTAGCATAGAAGTTGTGTAGCGGTCGTGTTGAAGCCGTGAAGTCCTAGTCGTGAAGTCCTAGTGTTGAAGTCGTGAAGCCGTAGCATAGAGGTGTGTAGCGGTCATGTTGAAGTCGTGAAGTCTTAGTCATGAAGACATAGTGTTGAAGTCGTGAAGCCGCATCATAGAGGTTGTGTAGCGGTCGTGTTGAAGTTGTGAAGAAGTCGTGAAGAAGTCGTGAAGCAGTCGTGAAGCCGTTGTGAAGTAGTCGTGAATAAGTTGTGAAGAAGTTGTGTTGTGAAGTTGTGAGATTGGTTCTAGCTACGATTAGAACTCGACATTTAGCTTTGTGTCGTTAAACCCGTGTAAGCCAAAGTTGTGTACGGTTTTCTCCGTCATAAGGGAGCTTATTGAAGTTGTGAAGAAAACTCTCGAGCAAGGTGTGCTCGGGGAGTGGAGTAGGGCAAGGAAGGTGTCCTTGTAGCCGAACCACTATAAATCTCTCGTGTCTCGGTTAGATCTTTCCATACCTTATTTATTTGTTTACTTGCATCGTCATTACTTTCATACACATAGGCTTATATAATTGCTAGTATTAATTAGAGGTCGACTTCACATAAAGATCAAATTGAAAATCCATTTAAGAAACCAAAACTTTTACAATCAATTTAAAAGAATACATATATAACTAATAATAAGATTTAAGTTTTATTTTTCATAACAAACTAGAATCTAAAGTGTTTTAAAAATAAATAATTGTTTTCATAATAAAATTAAAAAGACGTAAAACTATTCAACCCCCCCTTCTAGTTTTCCACAATTGGTATCAAAAGCCACGTCAATCAAGATCTTTAAAATATACTGTATTTTAAAACTTGAATCGATCTATGGAATTCGAAAAATATCTAGAAGGAGAATCTTTGCTAAAACCACCACTATTTGAAAACTATACTTTTCTTGAATGGAAAAATAAATTTGAAACTTATGTGAAATCAATTGATCTAGATCTTTGGCATGTCATTTCGTTTGATGACTTTGAAAGTCAAACAAAAACTGATTTTGAAAATCAAACAAAAACGGATTTTGAAAGACAAACAAAAATGGATTTTGAAAGTCAAATTGATTATTTGAAAACAAAGAATGAAATAAATAATAAAGCTAAAATAATTATTTATAAAACCTTGCCGAAAGTTGAATATGAATGAATATTCTTCTGTAAAACGGCAAATGATATTTGAAAAAATTTCTTAAATTTTCATCAAGAAAAATGTCAAGCCAAAGATGAGGATTTTGATCTTGTACATGAATTAGTTATCTTATAAAATTTAATAGATAAACATTTAGATAAAATAGATACATGTGCTACTAGTTCAAATGTTGTTAATGAAGGTATTAGCGACGAAGACTACATGAATCAACTCCAAAGTGAACTCAATCCAAAATCATGGAGTGACACAGACGAAGGAGAAGATCATGATCCATACAAGACATGTTCGGGTCAAGCCACTTCGGTTTAAATAAGATCATCATCTGAGACATTACGAAGAAAAGCTAGGACGTGAGGTAAGTTCTCCATTTAAAATTTCATAAGTAATTACTTCATGCATATAATCTTATTAATGCCTTAGGATATGCTTAGTCTGATAGGTTGCTTTGCCTTTACACTTTAGTTATATTCGTTCTGTGGCTTAATAAACTAGAAACCCTTTAGTTAGCCCCCCTAAGTGTTAGTGAACCAAGCAATCTTCATATTTGGTACTCTTCGATAGGTAAATTTAGGAACTTAATTTCTTCTAAAAAGAGAATGACTACTGGAGAATCTATTGACTAGAAACTCAATTTAACCTAACGGTTGAATTGCTTCTATGTGAGAAGTTAGGTATGTGTAACCCGTAAAAACGGTCGTGTTTAGCCTGAATTGAGCACCACTAGTAATAGTCTCATACTCATTTTCCAACTTGAATACATTATTCTTCCTAAATATACCTAACGATAGTTTACTGTTATGAACTTTGCTTTTTCACTAGAGCTTTTCATTCCTAGATTTATGTCATCTTGCGTATATAAAATTTCTAGATGTTTACTTGCTCCTATGTGATTTGACTGCATGCCTTCGTAATTATTTGTTTAGTTGTTGAATGCATTGTCATTATAATAGCTTTTGCTTTTTTCTCTAACTACTCTGACATGATGTATTTTTGTATTTAGTCATAATACATGCTTAAATGCCATAGGATATGTAGAAAGAGGTAGCATGTGACAATAGACTTAACCAATGCCCTTGAGCATGAGATCTTTTATAAACCACTATTTTTAAACCTATAATTAATGGGACTTATTTTTAAATTTGCAAAAAGTTCACATTTTGGAAAAATGATTTTTCAAAAGGATTATGACACATTTCTATTAAACATGTTTCACCATCCTACCTTTCTTCCAAACTTGTGTCCATAATTACGTGTTTATCAAAAACCAAAGATTGGAAAAATATGTTTTCTTTCCTCATAAAAACATTTTGAAATAAAACCAAAACTATTTCATTAATATATTTTTCACATCCACATAAAACCTACTTTCAAACATTGTTGAATAATGCCAAAAACATTTCTTTAAATCATGCTTGGTGATCTCATATATGTCATATATACTTGTGTATATGACACTTATAAGTGAACTAAATCAATAATGAAAAATCATGGTTTACTTATTAAAGATCTCACTTGGTACAAGTCTAGAAGTCCATGCTATCACAACTCCACATTCCCTTGTACATAGATAATCAATAGGATTAATTAACTAGCCTTTTAAACTTCCTAAGTATGATACTATGAATTACTTGGTGCTATGTATTATCTTCTTGTCTAATATATGTATATACATGTTATATGCTTAATGAGTAGTTTGCATGTTAGATAAAGTTGCTTAAATTAATATGCTTAGCATATATGAGTTATTAAATCCTAAATTGCCTTGAAAGAAATTGGACTTGCTTGAAACTAAACCCAAAAACACAACCTTTTCTACAAATTTATGCCAAAAACCCATTTCCAGTAATCTGGAAGTCAGCAGATGGGCGGCCCCCTTAAATACCCAGGCGGCCCCCTTAAAATTAAGGGAACCGGCCCCTATTTAAGGGGACCGGCCATCTGGAGTGACGGATTACTGATTTCCTTTTCAATTTCCAACCCATTTTATCCTATACTTCCCAAAATTCACAAACACATTTTGTCACAAACCACCCTCCAAAATTTACCTTCCACAATCACATCATCACTACACCATAAATACCTATTTGGAGGAGGAAGCTTGACATTTGCCATAACCCAACAAATGATGTTGTTCAAACTCAACCAATACCTAAACCTCATCCTAATGAACCCTCTCACACACATAACCAATCATCCATATGTCCACTTTCATTCACTCATAATTACCCAAGTTCACAATTGTCTCCACCACCAAAAGTGTCACCACCACTTCCACCAAATAACAACCACTCTCCATTATCATCACCTTCCACTCAACACTTGAAGTTCATTGAAGAACTCAAGGAAGCCCATGAGCTTAATACTCTCCTTGCTTTGCACCTTGCTCAAAGCAACTTAAACCCATCACCATCCATATCACCATAATTACCATCATCACCACATCACTTGAGTCAAATTGAGAAACATGTCAACAATTGTCCTTGTTGCATCTTTCTCTAAAATCAAACCATCATTACCATCATCACCATTCATCTCACCATCATTACCATCATCACCACATCACTTGAGTCAAATTGAGAAACATGTCAACAATAGTCCTTGTTGCATCTTTCTCCAAAATCAAACCATCACCTTAAATGAGCGTCTCACTTGGATTGAGTATCTTCTCACTAGATCTAATCCAACACCACCACTTGAACAACATCAAAACCCTCATTCAACATAGTCAAGTCCAAGCTCTCCACCTCCAATTCCTCTATCAACACTCTCTCCAACATCCATACACCCAAACTTACAACCCCATTAATCCAACATTTTTTACCCCCTCTTTACCATCATCCATCCAAAATAATCCAAATTTTCATGTCTCAAGCAAGTCCAATGGATCTCTTAGGCAATTTAAAATTTTCTACTTATTGCATGCTATAAGCAAAATATGTGTTGTATCAATAATTATGTTTTTAACATAATTATTTTCAACTAGTGAATGCTTTATTTCTTGTCTTTAATATATGATTGTTATGCTTATTGCTTGTATACTTGATATCATGATATATATACATGCTTGATGATTAATAACATGTTTATTCCGTAATATGTTTTAAATGTATGCATGCGTAATTAACATGTTTATGTCACTATTTAATCATTCTTGATGTACATGATTCAAATGGAGCTTGCTGCAAAAACACCCTAAAAATGACCCTTTTCTGGAAATTTTTCAAATTTGGTCGCCTGGGAAAACACCAGATGGGCGGCCCCCTTAATTCCCTAGGCGGTCCCCTTAATTTTAAGGGGGCCGGCCTACAATTAAGGGGACCGGCCATCTGGGCAGTAAAATTTACTGTTTTCTTTTGCATCTTGCGACCCCTTTTATCTAGCCCAAACCTTACCTAAATCAACCATTACCTCCATCAAACACCCATTTTCATTCACCATGCTATCACCAAAATCATCTCTAAGACACCAAAACTCCATCACCACCACCTCAATGTTAATCCCCAAGTGCACCAAATGCACCATCAAAAACACCCTTCACTCATGACACAACATCTTCATCCATACCTTCCACTTCATCCATCAATAACTACATCAACTCACACCTTTCATCACCACCATCAAGAGCATCAACTCCACCTCCTACTCAAGAACCTCCATTCACCCAACTTGTCATTTCCATATCACCAATAACACCTCTTGATGCTCATTTCTCATCATCACCAATACCACCACACCCACAAACGAACCATCATCTTTGGTCTTAGAGATGAGATACACTACATGTTTTCATCCCTTGAACACATGCTTAAAACCAACCTCCACCACAACCTCCATCATTTTCACCCACTACACTACCACCACCTTCATTCTCACCAAATTAAGCATATGCAATGCTTAATCAAAAATAATTTTTCAAACCATTTTGTGTGCAAGCCCCATGGAAGATCATATACTCCTAGAATGATTATGTAGATTGCATTACTTACTAGCTAATGTAGGATTGAATATAATCTTGGATGGTTGTGTATTGATACACAACATTTTTAATGAATGTCTTTATATGCATGCTTATTTTTTGCTATATATATGCTTGTGCTTCTAATATTTTTCTTGCAAGTATTCCATATATCGATTCCTTGGTACCCCCAAACGAGGGAGAGTACACATCAAGGGGGAGTTTTCGTCCCGACAAATTTCACGTTTGAATTTTGTCGGCTTAACCTTTTTGATTCTACAAAAAGGGGGAGAAGTGAATGTAAACTCACTAAATACTTGTCCAAAAATAAACTTTTTGGTTTAATGAGTTTAGGTTTTGTAATCATCAAAAAGGGGGAGATTGTTGACATAAATAAATGCCTAAAAACATTATCAATATTTATTCATATCTCTATGTTTTGATGATCACAAAATGTAAACTCATTAAAACATAAACTTATAAATTAAACAAGTACTTAGTTGTAAATATTCACTTCTACAACTAAAATCACTTAAGGTATGAATGAACTAATGCTTAATGCATTATATGATCAAAGGAACATTTTCTTAAAAACTAGATTTTTTATAAAACATCAAAAACATTTTATATATTTTTGAAAAACATTTTTGGCATTAAATAAAAATGTTTAATCTTTTATAAAAATATGAATTCAAATTTTTAACCAAAATCAGTTAAAATGTTCCAGAAAAACCTTCCCCACAAAAGGAAAAAATTGGCCAACGTTCAGTAGGGGCGGCCCCCTTAATTTTACTAGGCGGCCCCCTTAATAATTAAGGGGACCGCCCCCTATTTAAGGGGACCGCCCCCGCTCCAGTAGGCTCCAGCTGTCCAGATTTTTCCCTATAAATACAAGCCTTCTCCTGGATTTTTTCTCAACCCTTTTGCAATAAAACTTTCTGTTGTAGATCTCATTTCATATCTTAAATAAACCTTTGATCATGTAATCTTAAGCATTGGTTTCCAAGTGATCCAAGCTTCCACCATCCAAGTGCAAAAGAAGAATACTTCTATCAATCAAGATTAGAAGTATTACAACTTAGTATCATTTTGTTACTTAAGTTGTGTGTTTAACAAAGTTTGTAAATCATTCATTCATTTGTATGTAAGGTGTGTGTTGTAGATTAGTGTTGTGTGTAAGTAGTGAAGATGTTGTATAAGTAGTTGTGGTATAGAAGTTGTGAGGTCAAAGTGTAGAAGTCGTGAAGCCGTTGTGTAGATGTCATGAACCCGTGGTGTAGAAGTTGTGAAGCCGTAGCTTAGAAGACGTGAAGTCCTTGTGTTGAAGTCGTGAAGCCGTAGCATAGAAGTTGTGTAGCGGTCGTGTTGAAGCCGTGAAGTCCTAGTCGTGAAGTCCTAGTGTTGAAGTCGTGAAGCCGTAGCATAGAGGTTGTGTAGCAGTCATGTTGAAGTCGTGAAGTCTTAGTCATGAAGACATAGTGTTGAAGTCGTGAAGCCGCATCATAGAGGTTGTGTAGCGGTCGTGTTGAAGTCGTGAAGAAGTCGTGAAGCAGTCGTGAAGCCGTTGTGAAGTAGTCGTGAATAAGTTGTGAAGAAGTTGTGTTGTGAAGTTGTGAGATTGGTTCTAGCTACGATTAGAACTCGACATTTAGCTTTGTGTCGTTAAACCCGTGTAAGCCAAAGTTGTGTACGGTTTTCTCCGCCATAAGGGAGCTTATTGAAGTTGTGAAGAAAACTCTCGAGCAAGGTGTGCTCGGGGAGTGGAGTAGGGCAAGGAAGGTGTCCTTGTAGCCGAACCACTATAAATCTCTCGTGTTTCGGTTATATCTTTCCATACCTTATTTATTTCTTTACTTGCATCGTCATTACTTTCATACACATAGGCTTATATAATTGCTAGTATTAATTAGAGGTCGACTTCACATAAAGATCAAATTGAAAATCCATTCAAGAAACCAAAACTTTTACAATCAATTTAAAAGAATACATATATAACTAATAATAAGATTTAAGTTTTATTTTTCATAACAAACTAGAATCTAAAGTGTTTTAAAAATAAACAATTGTTTTCATAATAAAATTAAAAAGACGTAAAACTATTCAACCCCCCCTTCTAGTTTTCCACTATTGGTATCAAGAGCCACGTCAATCAAGATCTTTAAAATATACTGTATTTTAAAACTTGAATCGATCTATGGAATTCGAAAAATATCTAGAAGGAGAATCTTTGCTAAAACCACCACTATTTGAAAACTATACTTTTCTTGAATGGAAAAATAAATTTGAAACTTATGTGAAATCAATTGATCTAGATCTTTGGCATGTCATTTCGTTTGATGACTTTGAAAGTCAAATAAAAACTGATTTTGAAAATCAAACAAAACGGATTTTGAAAGACAAACAAAAATGGATTTTGAAAGTCAAATTGATTATTTGAAAACAAAGAATGAAATAAATAATAAAGCTAAAATAATTATTTATAAAACCTTGCCGAAAGTTGAATATGAATGAATATTCTTCTGTAAAACGGCAAATGATATTTGAAAAAATTTCTTAAATTTTCATCAAGAAAAATGTCAAGCCAAAGATGAGGATTTTGATCTTGTACATGAATTAGTTATCTTATAAAATTTAATAGATAAACATTTAGATAAAATAGATACATGTGCTACTAGTTCAAATGTTGTTAATGAAGGTATTAGCGACGAAGACTACATGAATCAACTCCAAAGTGAACTCAATCCAAAATCATGGAGTGACACAGACGAAGGAGAAGATCATGATCCATACAAGACATGTTCGGGTCAAGCCACTTCGGTTTAAATAAGATCATCATCTGAGACATTACGAAGAAAAGCTAGGACGTGAGGTAAGTTCTCCATTTAAAATTTCATAAGTAATTACTTCATGCATATAATCTTATTAATGCCTTAGGATATGCTTAGTCTGATAGGTTGCTTTGCCTTTACACTTTAGTTATATTCGTTCTGTGGCTTAATAAACTAGAAACCCTTTAGTTAGCCCCCCTAAGTGTTAGTGAACCAAGCAATCTTCATATTTGGTACTCTTCGATAGGTAAATTTAGGAACTTAATTTCTTCTAAAAAGAGAATGACTACTGGAGAATCTATTGACTAGAAACTCAATTTAACCTAACGGTTGAATTGCTTCTATGTGAGAAGTTAGGTATGTGTAACCCGTAAAAACGGTCGTGTTTAGCCTGAATTGAGCACCACTAGTAATAGTCTCATACTCATTTTCCAACTTGAATACATTATTCTTCCTAAATATACCTAACGATAGTTTACTGTTATGAACTTTGCTTTTCACTAGAGCTTTTCATTCCTAGATTTATGTCATCTTGCGTATATAAAATTTCTAGATGTTTACTTGCTCCTATGTGATTTGACTGCATGCCTTCGTAATTATTTGTTTAGTTGTTGAATGCATTGTCATTATAATAGCTTTTGCTTTTTTCTCTAACTACTCTGACATGATGTATTTTTGTATTTAGTCATAATACATGCTTAAATGCCATAGGATATGTAGAAAGAGGTAGCATGTGACAATAGACTTAACCAATGCCCTTGAGCATGAGATCTTTTATAAACCACTATTTTTAAACCTATAATTAATGGGACTTATTTTTAAATTTGCAAAAAGTTCACATTTTGGAAAAATGATTTTTCAAAAGGATTATGACACATTTCTATTAAACATGTTTCACCATCCTACCTTTCTTCCAAACTTGTGTCCATAATTACGTGTTTATCAAAAACCAAAGATTGGAAAAATATGTTTTCTTTCCTCATAAAAACATTTTGAAATAAAACCAAAACTATTTCATTAATATATTTTTCACATCCACATAAAACCTACTTTCAAACATTGTTGAATAATGCCAAAAACATTTCTTTAAATCATGCTTGGTGATCTCATATATGTCATATATACTTGTGTATATGACACTTATAAGTGAACTAAATCAATAATGAAAAATCATGGTTTACTTATTAAAGATCTCACTTGGTACAAGTCTAGAAGTCCATGCTATCACAACTCCACATTCCCTTGTACATAGATAATCAATAGGATTAATTAACTAGCCTTTTAAACTTCCTAAGTATGATACTATGAATTACTTGGTGCTATGTATTATCTTCTTGTCTAATATATGTATATACATGTTATATGCTTAATGAGTAGTTTGCATGTTAGATAAAGTTGCTTAAATTAATATGCTTAGCATATATGAGTTATTAAATCCTAAATTGCCTTGAAAGAAATTGGACTTGCTTGAAACTAAACCCAAAAACACAACCTTTTCTACAAATTTATGCCAAAAACCCATTTCCAGTAATCTGGAAGTCAGCAGATGGGCGGCCCCCTTAAATACCCAGGCGGCCCCCTTAAAATTAAGGGAACCGGCCCCTATTTAAGGGGACCGGCCATCTGGAGTGACGGATTACTGATTTCCTTTTCAATTTCCAACCCATTTTATCCTATACTTCCCAAAATTCACAAACACATTTTGTCACAAACCACCCTCCAAAATTTACCTTCCACAATCACATCATCACTACACCATAAATACCTATTTGGAGGAGGAAGCTTGACATTTGCCATAACCCAACAAATGATGTTGTTCAAACTCAACCAATACCTAAACCTCATCCTAATGAACCCTCTCACACACATAACCAATCATCCATATGTCCACTTTCATTCACTCATAATTACCCAAGTTCACAATTGTCTCCACCACCAAAAGTGTCACCACCACTTCCACCAAATAACAACCACTCTCCATTATCATCACCTTCCACTCAACACTTGAAGTTCATTGAAGAACTCAAGGAAGCCCATGAGCTTAATACTCTCCTTGCTTTGCACCTTGCTCAAAGCAACTTAAACCCATCACCATCCATATCACCATAATTACCATCATCACCACATCACTTGAGTCAAATTGAGAAACATGTCAACAATTGTCCTTGTTGCATCTTTCTCTAAAATCAAACCATCATTACCATCATCACCATTCATCTCACCATCATTACCATCATCACCACATCACTTGAGTCAAATTGAGAAACATGTCAACAATAGTCCTTGTTGCATCTTTCTCCAAAATCAAACCATCACCTTAAATGAGCGTCTCACTTGGATTGAGTATCTTCTCACTAGATCTAATCCAACACCACCACTTGAACAACATCAAAACCCTCATTCAACATAGTCAAGTCCAAGCTCTCCACCTCCAATTCCTCTATCAACACTCTCTCCAACATCCATACACCCAAACTTACAACCCCATTAATCCAACATTTTTTACCCCCTCTTTACCATCATCCATCCAAAATAATCCAAATTTTCATGTCTCAAGCAAGTCCAATGGATCTCTTAGGCAATTTAAAATTTTCTACTTATTGCATGCTATAAGCAAAATATGTGTTGTATCAATAATTATGTTTTTAACATAATTATTTTCAACTAGTGAATGCTTTATTTCTTGTCTTTAATATATGATTGTTATGCTTATTGCTTGTATACTTGATATCATGATATATATACATGCTTGATGATTAATAACATGTTTATTCCGTAATATGTTTTAAATGTATGCATGCGTAATTAACATGTTTATGTCACTATTTAATCATTCTTGATGTACATGATTCAAATGGAGCTTGCTGCAAAAACACCCTAAAAATGACCCTTTTCTGGAAATTTTTCAAATTTGGTCGCCTGGGAAAACACCAGATGGGCGGCCCCCTTAATTCCCTAGGCGGTCCCCTTAATTTTAAGGGGGCCGGCCTACAATTAAGGGGACCGGCCATCTGGGCAGTAAAATTTACTGTTTTCTTTTGCATCTTGCGACCCCTTTTATCTAGCCCAAACCTTACCTAAATCAACCATTACCTCCATCAAACACCCATTTTCATTCACCATGCTATCACCAAAATCATCTCTAAGACACCAAAACTCCATCACCACCACCTCAATGTTAATCCCCAAGTGCACCAAATGCACCATCAAAAACACCCTTCACTCATGACACAACATCTTCATCCATACCTTCCACTTCATCCATCAATAACTACATCAACTCACACCTTTCATCACCACCATCAAGAGCATCAACTCCACCTCCTACTCAAGAACCTCCATTCACCCAACTTGTCATTTCCATATCACCAATAACACCTCTTGATGCTCATTTCTCATCATCACCAATACCACCACACCCACAAACGAACCATCATCTTTGGTCTTAGAGATGAGATACACTACATGTTTTCATCCCTTGAACACATGCTTAAAACCAACCTCCACCACAACCTCCATCATTTTCACCCACTACACTACCACCACCTTCATTCTCACCAAATTAAGCATATGCAATGCTTAATCAAAAATAATTTTTCAAACCATTTTGTGTGCAAGCCCCATGGAAGATCATATACTCCTAGAATGATTATGTAGATTGCATTACTTACTAGCTAATGTAGGATTGAATATAATCTTGGATGGTTGTGTATTGATACACAACATTTTTAATGAATGTCTTTATATGCATGCTTATTTTTTGCTATATATATGCTTGTGCTTCTAATATTTTTCTTGCAAGTATTCCATATATCGATTCCTTGGTACCCCCAAACGAGGGAGAGTACACATCAAGGGGGAGTTTTCGTCCCGACAAATTTCACGTTTGAATTTTGTCGGCTTAACCTTTTTGATTCTACAAAAAGGGGGAGAAGTGAATGTAAACTCACTAAATACTTGTCCAAAAATAAACTTTTTGGTTTAATGAGTTTAGGTTTTGTAATCATCAAAAAGGGGGAGATTGTTGACATAAATAAATGCCTAAAAACATTATCAATATTTATTCATATCTCTATGTTTTGATGATCACAAAATGTAAACTCATTAAAACATAAACTTATAAATTAAACAAGTACTTAGTTGTAAATATTCACTTCTACAACTAAAATCACTTAAGGTATGAATGAACTAATGCTTAATGCATTATATGATCAAAGGAACATTTTCTTAAAAACTAGATTTTTTATAAAACATCAAAAACATTTTATATATTTTTGAAAAACATTTTTGGCATTAAATAAAAATGTTTAATCTTTTATAAAAATATGAATTCAAATTTTTAACCAAAATCAGTTAAAATGTTCCAGAAAAACCTTCCCCACAAAAGGAAAAAATTGGCCAACGTTCAGTAGGGGCGGCCCCCTTAATTTTACTAGGCGGCCCCCTTAATAATTAAGGGGACCGCCCCCTATTTAAGGGGACCGCCCCCGCTCCAGTAGGCTCCAGCTGTCCAGATTTTTCCCTATAAATACAAGCCTTCTCCTGGATTTTTTCTCAACCCTTTTGCACTAAAACTTTCTGTTGTAGATCTCATTTCATATCTTAAATAAACCTTTGATCATGTAATCTTAAGCATTGGTTTCCAAGTGATCCAAGCTTCCACCATCCAAGTGCAAAAGAAGAATACTTCTATCAATCAAGATTAGAAGTATTACAACTTAGTATCATTTTGTTACTTAAGTTGTGTGTTTAACAAAGTTTGTAAATCATTCATTCATTTGTATGTAAGGTGTGTGTTGTAGATTAGTGTTGTGTGTAAGTAGTGAAGATGTTGTATAAGTAGTTGTGGTATAGAAGTTGTGAGGTCAAAGTGTAGAAGTCGTGAAGCCGTTGTGTAGATGTCATGTACCCGTGGTGTAGAAGTTGTGAAGCCGTAGCTTAGAAGACGTGAAGTCCTTGTGTTGAAGTCGTGAAGCCGTAGCATAGAAGTTGTGTAGCGGTCGTGTTGAAGCCGTGAAGTCCTAGTCGTGAAGTCCTAGTGTTGAAGTCGTGAAGCCGTAGCATAGAGGTTGTGTAGCGGTCATGTTGAAGTCGTGAAGTCTTAGTCATGAAGACATAGTGTTGAAGTCGTGAAGCCGCATCATAGAGGTTGTGTAGCGGTCGTGTTGAAGTCGTGAAGAAGTCGTGAAGCAGTCGTGAAGCCGTTGTGAAATAGTCGTGAATAAGTTGTGAAGAAGTTGTGTTGTGAAGTTGTGAGATTGGTTCTAGCTACGATTAGAACTCGACATTTAGCTTTGTGTCGTTAAACCCGTGTAAGCCAAAGTTGTGTACGGTTTTCTCCGCCATAAGGGAGCTTATTGAAGTTGTGAAGAAAACTCTCGAGCAAGGTGTGCTCGGGGAGTGGAGTAGGGCAAGGAAGGTGTCCTTGTAGCCGAACCACTATAAATCTCTCGTGTTTCGGTTAGATCTTTCCATACCTTATTTATTTCTTTACTTGCATCGTCATTACTTTCATACACATAGGCTTATATAATTGCTAGTATTAATTAGAGGTCGACTTCACATAAAGATCAAATTGAAAATCCATTCAAGAAACCAAAACTTTTACAATCAATTTAAAAGAATACATATATAACTAATAATAAGATTTAAGTTTTATTTTTCATAACAAACTAGAATCTAAAGTGTTTTAAAAATAAACAATTGTTTTCATAATAAAATTAAAAAGACGTAAAACTATTCAACCCCCCTTCTAGTTTTCCACATTATTGATCATTGGGAAGGCTCTCCGTTGAAACCTGAGATCATGTGTGAAGGGAAAAGTATGTATATACCCATTCAAATAAAGTAAATAACTTATCTGCTGATATTTATCTTTTCTCCTTTGTTGTTGTAGGAATGACATTCAAAAATTTCGTTGTAGCCCATGGTACCAGAGAGGTTAGTTTCATTCCCCAAGATCCAAAGAATGTGAGCTACGGAGTAGGCTCTCCGTCGATATCAGTCAACAATAACGAGACTCCGCACTTTGTCGAAAATGTAGCGGGTTCTGATGATCCCTTTATCAAGGAATTTCAAGCGAGGCTTGTAGGGTCTTCCGGCATGTCAGACAAGAAGAAAAGTAAAAAAGGAAGAGCTGCTATGTCTATGAAAACTCCTCCGAAAAGGAAATTATCTCTTCCAACCCCTTCGACAAGAACGGTGAAACCCAAAGGCTCCCATGCTAAAACCTTCGTACCTACCACCCTAAAGATTCCCGAAGATGAAACTCCTAGTAAGTGGAAATCTTTCATGCACAACAAACACCATACTTCATATAGTTGAATGTCCTATCTTTCGCAGGTTTGCCTGACACAAAGGAGCTTCCGAATGCCCTTGCGTGCCACCAGTTGGTTGAAAAGATGACACCTGCCAGTTGGAGAGGGATTTTGGATAACATGTCTATGGAGGAGCTTTGTAATTTTCATTCCAAGAGTTATGCTAGACAAGCAGTTTTAGATAATCATCTTAATTCTCGAACAAGGGAACTGGTTCAGAAAGTGGTGGCTATGAGAGGGAAGATGGATGCCATCTTACCCAAAGAAAAGGACAGGGATTATGAGTATGATGAGTTAGAAACCAAGTGTAAAGAAGCAATGGAGGATTTGGAGAAGAATCCTATTGTTCAAGACATGCGAACAAAAATTGATAGCCTCGAAAGATAATTAAGGGAATCCCAAGCAGAATGTGGTAGATTGAGGGTGGAGGAGGCTAAGATGTCCGGTTATAGAGCACAAATTACTACACTCAAGTCCACATGTGCAGGTCTTGAAGCCGAAAGGGCCAGGTTGGTTGAGTAGGAGATCAAGCTTTGCGAGGAGATTGATGGACTTAAACTCCAATGCAAAAACTTGAAGAAGGATAGAGCTGAAGTGGTTTCGAAGGTTGTTCCTCATGCTGCAATGGAATTGTACCAAAGTGATGAGGTTGGGGAAGTCATTGGGAAGCTGGTGAACGCGGCCATTTTCTATGGTACGTGTATGACATTGGAAGAAATTACCCAGACGAAGAAACCTGTGGTCTTGTCGGAGATACCTTACTATCGTCCATATTCTGAGCCAGAGTATAATGATGCTGGCAATGCGTTCACTTCAGCAGAGTACCCTTTCCTCACCGAAGCAACCAAAGACCCTTTAGCTTCAGTAGAAGATCTCCTGGCAAAGAAACCGAGGAAGGTTCAGGCCCCCTCTCCAACCGAAAAGACTGCATCCGTGAGGCCTCCGCCTCCATCAAAGGACCCAAATTTCTTGAAAAATATTTGTAGGATCGAGTACTTCGAGCTTGATTGAGCTTGGTGTAAACAAGAACCTCTGCAATACAAGTGTTTATGCGGAAACTAAACAACAAGTATTATAAAGAAGAAAAAACTCTAAAGGACAATGATCCTCTATGGATCAAACTATAAACTAAGAATTGTGATATTGAATATTGATAATGTTAAAGGCGTACATAAACTCATAGACGGATATATCTTATATACTAACAAGATATCCTAACCCTAATCCGTTCTACAAGTAAACGTGTGAAGAGATAAACAACAATCTCTTCTAAAAATAAATCCTAACAAACATTCTAAATATACGGATAACAAATAACACTATCCGCAGAAACAATACTCTCGGCAGAAACAAGATAACACTATCGGCAGCAATGAGCTTTCAGCAGGAACCAAGCTATCGGCAGGAACCAACTTTACACTATCGGCAGCAACAATGAACTCTTATTTCCCAGAGATCCTAACATTCTTGAAAAATACATGAGGGCTGCCGTGTTGGCAGTGATTTAGTCTTAAGGGTGGCATGTACCCTTTTAAACAATGTCCCATTATGCTTTTTAGGCTTGTGCCCATATGTTTTGACAATTTATCTTTGCTTCATGATGGGCTTCGACCCATGCTTCAAACAATTGCCTGGATATTTTTTATTGGCTTTGACCATGCTTGGTCTTAGTAATGCCAGTTAGGGGACAATGTCCCTTTTTGAATGTCATGCTTTTCTTCTCTTACGCTTACAATAAACATACACATACAACCTAAGGTTATAAGCTTATTGTGTGTATTTTGGACCAAAATTTTTAGCAATCGTATAATTCGACTGCGACAGAGGGTCGCGACCCACTCCATCTTCATCCTTAAGTTACAAAGGGCTTGGAATACCCTAGGACTTTATAGGAAAGTTAATGTGAATTGTAATGGATGTTATTTGTATACAAGACATGTGTCCTGCTTCATCCTTCGACATTGAAACTTGTAAAGTACTTGGCTGAACAAATCTTTGTTTTAAATAACGAAACAAGAGATTTCAGGGAAATGCGTTATATCATTAAGTGGGTAGGGAGGATTACATCATTTTATGAAATGAACACTAAGACACCTACCATAAATGCTTCTTTCCCCAAGTGAGAAGAATGCTTTACATGAATTTGAAAAAAAACAAACTGAGCGCTTTTAAAAATAGTAAGTCTTAAATGTAAAACTTATGAAGATTGGTACCATTCCAAGTCCTATCCATGACCTCTCCCTTAAGCGTTGATAGCTTGTAGGCTCCATTGCCGTAGGCTTTTGATATGATGTAGGGTCCTTTTCATGTGGGCCCTATCTTTCCTTCGTATTCAGCCTTGCTTGCACTGTTTAACCGAATGACATATTCACCTGGCTTGAATGTGGAGGGTCGAACTCGGTTGTTGTAGTACTTTTCAAACTTCTGTTTGTAGATAGCCTCTCTGATTGAGGCTATTTCTCTTCTTTCTTCAAGAAGATCAAGGTTTTCCTGAAGCCTTTCTTCATTCGTCTTTTCCTCAAAGTTCGCAATGCGCTATATTTCAATGCTTATTTCGGAAGGTATAACAGCCTCCATTCCATAAGTAAGGCTAAAAGGAGTCTCCCCATGGCTTGACTTGGGGTGCGTCCTATGCGCCCACAGAACCTGGGGTAGTTCGTCTACCCTCCAATGATGGCTTCGTCCTAACCTCTTCTCAATTCCATTAACAATGTCCCTATTGGTGACTTCAACTTACCCATTACCCTAAGGATGGTATACGGAAGTGAATGACTGTTTAATCTTTAGACCTTCGCAAAAGACCGAGAACACCCCTTCATTGAACTGCTTTTCGTTGTCAGATATGATGATTTGAGGAACCCCGAATCGATAGATTATGTGTTCCCACACAAACTTTTTCATATGCCTTCCTGTTACTGATGCCAAAGGCTTGGCTTCAACCCATTTGGTGAAATAGTCTATGGCTACGACCAGGAAATTGACTCCACCTGGGGCCACCGGTAAGGGTCTGACTATATCAATTCCCCACTGACAGAAAGGCCATGCTGAAGTGACAGAGGTCATGTCTTGCTTAGGCGTTCTTGGAACTTTGGAGTGGATCTGACGTGCTTCGCACTTTTGTATTATCTCTATTGCGTCCCTGTGCATGGACGACCAATAATATCTGAGCTTCATTATTTTTGAAATAACGGAGCGAAGGTCTGCGTGCAAACCGCAGGATCCTTCATGTACCTCGTAGATGATGTTCGAAGCTTGCTTTGGCCCCACACAACGAAGCCATGAAGATAAGAAGGATCTCCTGTAGAGATTATCCCCAATAAGTCTATATTGGGGAGCCTTGACTCTGACCTTTCGCGCTAGTTTTGGGTCATCAGGAAGGATACCATTGATCAAGTATTCCCTTATTGGGGTCATCCAATTTGAGCCTTCTTCGTGTATGACATCGGATACTTTGCCTCATTTTATTGACCTATCAGCCAATACTTCTACCAAAACCTCCTTTGTTAGATGAGCAAATGCCATCGAAGCTAGCTTGCTTATGGCATCCGCTTTCTTGTTTTGGTTTCTACGAACATGTGCTATCTCATAGGATTCGAACCCCTAGAGGAGTTCTTTAGCTTTATCCAAATATTGTTTGATGGTGGGCTGCCTTGCTTCATAAGAGCCCTTGATTTGGTTGGTGACTAGCTGCGAGTCTACAAAAATGGAGAGGTCACGAACCTCCATGTCCTTTGCGAGTCGGAGGTCAGCTAGCAAAGCTTCGTACTTTGCTTCATTGTTCGTAGCCTCGAAAACGTAATGCATAAGTGTACTCTTTTTTCTCTGGACTAACCAGCATCAGACCTGCTCCAGAACCATCAGAGCTTGAGGCTCCGTCTGTGTATAGTTTTCACCCCTCCTTCGTCTTTGGGGACTTTTCCTTCGGGACTTCCTTGTCTTGGCTAGGTCCGGAGGGTGTTTCAGCGAGAAAGTCTGCAAGTATTTGGCCCTTGATGGAGTTTTGACCCTTATACTCTATGTCATGTTCTCCTAGTTCGATGGCCCATTTGGCCACTCTACCTGATTTCTCAGGCATCGACAGTATCTGCTTAATTCGCTTGTCGGTCAATACTGTGATAGGATGTGCTTGAAAGTACATTCGAAGACGCCTTGCGGCATAAACCAAGGCTAGGATTAGCTTTTTCAACTCCGAATAGTTTAGTTCAGCCCCTTGCAGGACCCTGCTAACGAAGTAGATCGGGACTTACTTCTTATCCCTTTCTGCCAGAAGAACAACACTGATGCTTTCGAAGGATGCCACAATGTACATGAACAACACCTCGCCTTTGATTGGGGCTGTAAGTGTTGGTAAGATTTCCATGAACTCTTTCAGCTTTTGGAAAGCGGCTTCTGCATCACAATTCCATTGGAAAGTCTTTTTATCTGTACACCCCTTGAGTGTTTTGAAAAATGGTAGAGACCGATCTGCACCTTTCGACAGGAACCTGCTAACTCCATTGGAAAGTCTTTTAATGAATTTGGAGCTTGTAGATCAGTGATGGCTTTGACTTTCGAAGGGTTAGCTTTGATCCCTTGCTTTGTTATCAAGTGTCCCAAGAATTGTCCTTCTTCCATGCCGAAGGAACACTTCTTTGGGTTAAGCTTCATGTTGATTGCCCTCAATTGATCGAAGGTTTCTTGAATGTCGGAGAGTAGGTCTTCCTCAGTCCTACTTTTTATTACCTTTTCATCAACGTAGGCTTCCAAGTTCCTCCCTATTTGCATGTGGAAGGCTTTGTCTACCAACCGTTGATAAGTTGCCCCTGCGTTCTTTAGACCGAAAGGCATTTTCCTGTAGCAATAGACACCCTTTCCTGTGTAGAAGGCTGTCTTCTCCTCATCTTCCTCCGCCAGTTGTATTTGGTGATACCCTTTGTAGGCATCCAGAAAACATTTCAAACGGAACCCCGAGAGGGATTTGACCTTCCAATCAATTTCTGGCAGAGGGTAGCAGTCCTTTGGGCAAGCTTTGTTGATGTCGGTGAAATCAACACACATTCGCTGTAGGGAAACGGCTACACTTTATTAATAAAATCTAACTTACAATAAATAAAATTAACTGTATATAAGTAACAGAAAATTAAATACAAACAGAATGTAAGCAAATAAACGATAATTAAATAAAACAATAAACTAATAAAAAGACTTACTACATCACCAACGGAGATCAGCAACGAAGCACTACAAAGCCGAGGCACGTGTTTGACACGCTTCCCTTAAAACAGATTCGCCGTCTGTTTCCCAGGGTACAACAGCCAAAACAGTAAGTTGTACTGTCGGACTTAACTAAACTGCCAGGAATTTCATCTTAAGAGATGCGTATTCCTTATGTTGGAAATCAATAATACTTATTGATTTGATGTCTGAAAAACTTGTGGAATTAGGGCCTCTATTTATACACAATAGACTCCCTTCAAGTTTACCCATCCCACCGATGTGGGATTGAAAATAAACCACTTTTCCTCTTTAGGCATGGTACCGAATGCCTAACTTTGAGACCCGATATCTCATTCACATCAACTCTATTTTGGACACATTAAAGCTAATTGCGAAGCTCTCTTCGAGGAGAACGCAAACCTACAAACTATTACTTATATATATGACACATACATATAAATAATTGTGTCCAAAGTTAGTCAAAAGTCACTTTTGCCAACAAATTTTCCAACAATCCCCCACATGAATGGAGATCGGTCGTAATACAAAAATTACGATGAAATTCCAATAGTTGAATCTTGCAAAGGATAGGTAGGTGTGACCCTTTGAACCTTCCCTTGTGAAATGCACTTAGCCTCCTAGCTGTCAGTAGACGCGATGTCTTTGAACTGAGTTGCTGTTTATGTAGACGATAATACACTTCACACAAGACTCTCCCTAACATTGTTAAGTCCTCATAGTCATGTTCATTATGGTCCTGAACATTTGCCTGGTTCTGCAAGAGCTCTTAGGATTTGCGCCCCCCACAATTCTCTTCGAAGCGACCCCACTTCTCTCTCACATAGGTGATTTCATCTTGAATCATTAAAAACATATGCTTGTGATTTCATCTTGAATCATTATGCTTTATGATTTCATCTTGAATCATAAAAGCCATATGTTTAACCTCTCAACAAGTCACATTTATTATAGGAATGGACTAGGAAGTTACAATGTTAAGTAACTCCCCCATATTGACGTGACTTCCCCCACATTTATATGATTAGGTTGTCTTATTGAACCCAGATCTTGGGATCTCCAGTCAACTGGGTTAGGTTTTCCTTCATATAAACTCATTCCTTTAAGGGATTTAGTCCCATTCCTTTAGACGACTTACTAACTAACTCTCTGCTTAAGCCTTTCGCAAGCGGATCCGCGACGTTATCTATTGACTTTACATAGTCAATTGTGATAACTCTAGTTGAGAGTAGTTGTCGCACTAATCAATGTCTATGATGGATATGTCTCGACTTACCGTTTTACATTGTGATATGAGCTCTGTCAATTTCCAATTGACTATCACACTTATTACAGATGGTCGTTACCGGTTTACACCATCTTGGTATGTCCTCTACGAATAAACGTAGATATCACGAAGATTCTATAAATTTATCTCAAAAAATAAATTTAAATTCCATCATAGATTTTGCTATAAAAGTCTGTTTGAAATACTTTCAAGATTTCCAAGACATGGCTTCCTACGTAGAGTCCATACATCCGCTCTAGTGGATCTAGATTCTTTTATGTAAAAATCCATATTTGCATTACTCTACCATTATATAGCAGTTGGATATCTTCCAAAATGCAATATCATAAGTATCATAGTACTCGTGTAATACTATTCAAGTGGTCATCACTTGAATTATTGGTATATTTACTAAACCTGGTCATAATTTATAGATCAGGTCTCACACAAGTTATAGACACACAAGACGCCCTATATTCTTTGAGTATTCAAAATAGGCAACACCTCTACCTCTATTTTAAATAGATTTCTAAAGACGTCATTGGAGTTCTAGCTAGGCCGGAATCCCCCACATTGAACCTTTCAAGAATATTGTCCTTATAGTGTTTTTAACTTCAAAACACATCCATCTGGTTTCATATGATCTTAGTTCCAAGAACCATATCAATCAACCAATGTAGTTCTTGTCAAATCTTGACTCCAACATTTCATTAGTAGATTCGTTCATCTTGATATCACTTCGAGTGATAAGTATACCATCTATGTATAAACACACGACTACATATATACCAGTGATTTATTTTTCCCACATACATCCATTAATTTTGAATCCATGTTCTGACATGACGAGGTAGAAAATTTGGATATCATTGTTTGGGAGCTTTTCCTAAGTCGTATAGTGACTTAACAAGCCTACAAACTTTGCTCTCTTGTCTAGGAGCCATGAAACCCTCAGGTTGATTCATGTAGATTTCTTCTTCTAAATCCCTGTTTAGAAAGCCATTCTCGCATACATTTTTGCAGACTTCCAAATTTCTTAAAGCAGCAATAGCAAGTACCATCCTAATAGAGGTTATTCATGTAACTGACGAATATGTATCAAAGTAAGCTAGACCTTCTCGTTGTCTAAACCCTTTAATTATCAATCTTGCTTTATATTTCTCAATGGTTTTATCGACAACCTTTTGTAGTTGTTAGGTATAAACCATTTGTAGCCTAGTGGTTTACCACCAGGAGGTAAATCCACGAGCTATAATGTATCATTTTTGTAAAATATAATCTATTTCACATTTGATGGCTTCTTTCCATTGAGCCCCTCTTGAGGAAGTTACCATTTTTTTGTAAGAAGTAGGTTCATTTTCTATCATAAAAGAAACAAATCAGATCCAAACAATTTTTCGGTTCTTGCCTGTTTGCTTCTTCTAGGTTCAACCTATTCTTCTGGGTTGATCTTGTCTCACATCATGGAGATCATAATCAATCCCGTGTTGTCACTTATTGTTGGGAATTATATTTTATTGATTTGATGATACAAAACAAGAAGAATGAAACATGAAGGGCTTAAAGTGACAAGAAGGAAAGTTACAAAAAGATGGAGATTTTAGAAGATTCTTAGAAGAATATTTACTTTCCTTATTGTATTATGATTGTCTTTATTGTAAACCCTAATCCCTCTAGTATATAAAGAGGACATGGGTCATTAGTTTTAGACGTGCACAAACTACAAGATGTAGTCGATTAGTAAAGGTGTGTGTGTGTAACCTAGACGTAAGTTATAAACGTCTAGGGTTTAGTGGTTTAATTAGTGTTTTAGTTTAGAGAACATGTTCTACTTGATCAAGGTAGAACATGTTAATTAATTAGTGTGTTCTAGGCATCAAGTTCCCACAATGGATGCCTAGGTTTGTAAGTTTGTTAGAGTAGAGATGATGAAGAAAAACCTTGTTTATGATATTGTTCTTATTCCGCTAAGTTATTGATCTTATGAACATTATCATTCCTAGATATATATTATGTTAGACCTAGTCTAAGAGCTACAACGATCTTATCAATTGGTATCAGAGCCTGGGGAGCTCGTTACCTAGGGATTACAAGGTTTTTATCGAAGAGAAGAGCAGATTTGAAGAAGTTTGACTGATCGTTTTTATTTTGCTTGGAGACAAAGGTAAAATTTATCGAATATTGATCGTCTTTATTGAGCAGATTACTCATCAAATTCAATATTTGTCATCTTGTGTATGATAACATAAATTATCCTCGTACTGTTTTAATTCATTGGTCGGTGAGGTCAAGTGGATATTAAATTATTGTACGATCATGGTTAATAATCATTCTTTAATCGATATGTTGAGCGAATGGTTTATTTGTTTGAGGATTTGTGATTGGGTGAAGACCAAACGTGGATCAGTAGGGTAAGTCATAGCAATTAATTCTATTCTTTTGGTGCGATATTATTCAAGGTCAGTGGATCAAATTAAGAGTCGAGTTATTCTACAAACCAAAGATTCCTCACATACCAAGGGACTCATCCCCACCATCCATCTAAAAATAAATCAATGGTTGAGATTAAAAGCATTTTAATATTTCACCCATTTTTTATAATTTAATTATCTCTTAAACCGTTAATCGTTAAGCGAAAATAATTACACCATCGCGACGAGCATTTAATTATCTTTCTATAGACGGGCACTTTAATATACTTTCGACAAAAAAAAAAAATCGTTTTTTTCACGTTTTTTTTCGTGGCCGAAAAAATCATATATGATATATCATATATGATATTACATATCATATATGATATCTAATATCATATCATATATGATATTACATATCATATATGATATGTAATATCATATATGATTTTTTCGGCCACGAAAAAAAACGTGAAAAAAACGAAAAAAAAAAATTTGTCGAAAATATATCAAAGTGCCTATCTATTGAAAGATAATTAAATGCTCGTCGTAATGGTATATTTTTTTTCGATTAACGATTAACGGTTTGAAAGATATTAATATTTGAAAAAAAATGATGAAAGTGGGTTTTTTAAATTGTTGGGTTTAATCTCATTCATTAGATCAAATAAAGATGGAGGGAAGATGAATGGTGGAGATTAGTCCCTTGGTATGTAAAAAAAGTTTGGTCCTCAAATGATCTTAAATCTCAAATTAATTGAAAGTGGGTTAGTGCAACATGTTTACCTCGTACTCATTATTGCAAATTGTCGTTTGTTGCATTATTCATGGTCAAACCGACACATGATTGGAAGTACTAACGCAAGTGGAGAACAAATTGAATTAATTGGTTTGGTGGAATGAATATCATACTGCTGCTTCTTGAAAGTACTGCTGCTGCTATGCTTCAACGTACTGCTATGATTTAACGTATTGATGCTACAAGGAACTGCTCCAAAGTACTGTTGTTCGTCCAAAGTACTGTTGCTCGACTAAAGTACTGCTATGCTCCAAGGTACTGTTCATTCAAAGTACTGCCGTGTTTAGATGATTTATGGAGACAATGCATGATTTACGAGCAGTGAGGGGAAGTCGAGATGCTAATTATGAGCAGTTTGTTAGATTACACACACAGGTTATTAGTTTCACACACACAAGTTTGGTTTTTGTTCTTGAAAGATTAAAGGCTCGTTGGGGATTATTTGAAGAAGACGATTGGATATTATCTATTTGATGTTGTAGTTGAGTTTCACAGGTGCGCGTTCTTATGTTTGTGTTATTGCGGTGACAAAGACTTGGTGAATCTAGCAAGGATGTGTGATCTATAAACTTAAGGTGCTGAATACACACATTTGCTATCACTTAAAGGAGTTACATTGTAGTGCTCAGTGTCTCATATTAGTTGAGGATTTATCAAGAGGTCCTAGTAGCCTACTTCTAAGATAAGTTTGGAGTCACGTGGATAGTGCAAGATATAAGACGCAAGTTTGGGAAATTCAACTTCTTCATCAAATTCGTTATACTCGGTTTTCTTCACAAGTGATCATTACAAGGAGCTTACAGAATTGAAGATTCAAGAGATGGTAAACATATTAGTTTCAGGGGAAGCTTATTGTTTAATTGTTTAACCATCTACATGCACCACTCAAGGGGAAGTGTTTGATTCTTACTACCGTTGTTCATTATTACTACTGCTAGTTGGAGTTTTCTACTGTTTTGGATTCATTTTTAGTAAGCATTTTGGTGTTCTTCATGGAGGGCAATTTGAAACATTGGAAGGCTTTGATTAAGAAGTGTGGTACTGGCTAATGGTGGTTAAGATCGTATTTACATACATTCCCTATTTGTTGATAACAAAAAGGGGAAGAGATGTTAGAAGAGATGTTGGAGTGGTATGGCATGGCTTAAGGGGAAGACAAGATTGTTTCATTCATGGTGAGATTTAATTATCTCAACTTCTCTACTTCATCTAGGGAAGTTCGTACAAGAAGGTGTTTGTTTTGTCATCATCAAATAGGGGAAGATTGTTGGGAATTATATTTTATTGATTTGATGATACAAAACAAGAAGAATGAAACATGAAGGGCTTAAAGTGACAAGAAGGAAAGTTACAAAAAGATGGAGATTTTAGAAGATTCTTAGAAGAATATTTACTTTCCTTATTGTATTATGATTGTCTTTGTAAACCCTAATCCCTCTAGTATATAAAGAGGACATGGGTCATTAGTTTTAGACGTGCACAAACTACAAGATGTAGTCGATTAGTAAAGGTGTGTGTGTGTAACCTAGACGTAAGTTATAAACGTCTAGGGTTTAGTGGTTTAATTAGTGTTTTAGTTTAGAGAACATGTTCTACTTGATCAAGGTAGAACATGTTAATTAATTAGTGTGTTCTAGGCATCAAGTTCCCACAATGGATGCCTAGGTTTGTAAGTTTGTTAGAGTAGAGATGATGAAGAAAAACCTTGTTTATGATATTGTTCTTATTCCGCTAAGTTATTGATCTTATGAACATTATCATTCCTAGATATATATTATGTTAGACCTAGTCTAAGAGCTACAACGATCTTATCACTTATCATGAACAACATTATCATCTTAATGTCTCTCATCATGAAGGACATCATCATTTAGTTGCCTCTCATCATGGACAACTATATCGTCTAGTCTAGATGAACATCCATTTTTCTCAGATAAATAAGGAAACACAGTTTCAAACAATGAAAGTTTTCCTTGATTCCATTATCGTATCTTTGTATATATTCAGATTTTCTGAATCATATACAAATAAATGATAAGCACTACTGTAATGAGCATATCACAAAAATATGCAACCCACAATTTTAGGTCCAATATTTTGAACCTTGGGTGTCGGGACAGATAGACACCCCCCACATTCGTAAGTACTTACAGGATGGTTATCATCCCATCCATAGTTCATAGAACTATCTTCTTTTCCTTACAAGGGATCTTATCTAAAAGATAAGTAGCCGATAGAATCGCTTTCCCCACATGCCATGGTTTAAACCAAGACTTTAATAACATGGCATAACCATATCTTTTAAGGCACGATTCTTTTCATCCGACAATTCTGTTGAGGCGTATAAGGAGCAATAAATTTGTGTCTTATTCCAATGTTTATCACATACATTTGGAAATGGAGACACATATTCACCTCCGTTATCACTTCGAACCGCCTTGTTTTCGATAATAAGTTGATTCTCAACTTATTTGTATAGATCAATCTTGTCTATATCCTTACTCTCAAGTAAGTATAAATAGCAATATTTTGTACTACCATCAACAATTACGATGAAGTACCCGCTAATTACTACCTTAGTAGGTACCGATTCCAAATCACATAAAACCACGTGAATCAAGGGTTCAGTTAATTTCCGGTCAACCGAGTGAAAAGACAATCTTGTCAATTTGGCTTCAACACAAGTTTTACTTTTATAATCCGTGTTCGTTTATTTAATTAAACAACGTATTGAGTTAAAATTTACATGTCCGAGTTGGCCATGCTATACATTTAAAGAATCAAATAAGCTGAATTCATACTCATTTTATTAAAACAACCATTAAAAAAATGAATTCAGCTTAAACATTTAATGAAGGGCATAACCCGTACCGACCAAAATTTTGTTCAATGTTAACTCAAGTTTATTTGATTAAATAAAAGAAAGCCAAATTTATTAAGCAACCATCCAGACACAAGATTCCTACGAATCTCTGGCACATACAACATGCTGGTTCACTTAAGCTCTTTTCCACATGTGAATTTCAACATCACATTTCTTTTTCCCTTGCTATTAGCAGTTGTAGAGTTGCCCATAAATTGCATCTCTCCATTTTCTGCTGCTTTGAAAGAGTTAACCAAACTCTTATCAACATACTCATGGCATGATGCCCAAGTGTTAATCCACCATGTCGGATCCCGCCTTGGCAACAATTTTCATGTCATTCAGGCCATTTAACCCATAGTTATGGCACATAAAATTTGAATGCTTTAAAGCATCTACCGTACACATAACTCGAGTATCGGTCTCCCATTCATCAAGTTCGGGAGCAGATCCTTTAGATGTCACTCGTGACATTCCAAACATTCTGTTAATACGAGATTCCGTTATTAGTCTAAAACTAAATTTGAAATAATTAACAACTTGATATATCACAAAGTGTTTCTTAACAAAATGATTACATCGAATTTTGTTTAAAACACTACTGTTTTGTAAGATCCATTATACAAAACCGCTTTTAAAGAAGTCTTTCTATTAAAACAATTAAACAATATGGCATATTACATAATGTTTTAAACAAAAACAAATTTGTAATATGATTTTGTCAATCTTCTTTAAGAAAATTTAATAGATCTGTAACACATGGTCTAATTCTACAATGAAACTCGACAAGGTTTCAAAATAGATTTACTCTTCCAAAGAAACTCAACAAGGTTTCTATAGATCTACTTTCATATGCATAAAGTTTCAAGAACTATATTTAGTTTATAATTAAACTCAACCTGGTTTAAATAAGCTAAACAAGTCAAAGAAACTTATCCACCAAAATATGATAACAGCTTATATATTATCAGATTTTGTTTCAAACAGACTCATCTTGGGTTCTAGTAATCTAATAAAATAGCAACTTGTATTTTATGAGATTTGTTTCAAAGAAACTCCACTTGGTTTAAATGAATCTGATTTCATCATGATTTGCAACCATGTTAGTAATCAGCTCACCAATTATATTCACAAGATTCACTAGGGTCACAAATTATGTTCTCATCAGTTAACTTGTGAATATTTAAACACAAAAACAGTTAAAAAAAACTATTAAAACAATATGGTATTTAATAAACTCGACATGGTTTATGTAACTTGTACCAAACATGATTCAAAGAAACACAAAATTGGTTTCAATAAATCAAGATTTAAACAATAAAATACGTAATAAACAAACTAAAAGAAATCAGTTTGAAAAGAAACTCATCATGGTTTCAATATAAACTGATTCAATAAACTGTTTTAAAAATCGTTTAAAAAACTATTAATTAAAATTCTATTTAGTTATAAAACTGATTTTCAAAGAAATACAATCTTGGTTTCAGTAGAAAAACAGTTTGTATTAAATCTGTTAATTAAATTAATCCGATTTTAATAAAAGTGTTTTAATTCTGTTACACAGAATCTGTTTAAAGATTGTAGGGAAACGGTTACACTTTATTAATAAAATCTAACTTACAATAAATAAAATTAACAGTATATAACTAACAGAAAATTAAATACAAACAGAATGTAAGCAAATAAACGATAATTAAATAAAACAATAAACTAATAAAAAGGCTTACTACATCACCAACGGAGATCAGCAACGAAGCACTACAAAGCCGAGGCACGTGTTTGACACGCTTCCCTTAAAACAGATTCACCGTCTGTTTCCCAGGGTACAACAGCCAAAACAGTAAGTTGTACTGTCGGACTTAACTAAACTGCCAGGAATTTCATCTTAAGAGATGCGTATTCCTTATGTTGGAAATCAATAATACTTATTGATTTTATGTGTGAAAAACTTGTGGAATTAGGGCCTCTATTTATACACAATAGACTCCCTTCAAGTTTACCCATCCCACCGATGTGGGATTGAAAATAAACCACTTTTCCTCTTTAGGCATGGTACCGAATGCCTAACTTTGAGACCCGATATCTCATTCACATCAACTCTATTTTGGACACATTAAAGCTAATTGCGAAACTCTCTTTGAGGAGAACGCAAACCTACAAACTATTACTTATATATATATGACACATACATATAAATAATTGTGTCCAAAGTTGGTCAAAAGTCACTTTTGCCAACAAATTTTCCAACATTCGCCACCCTCCGTCACTCTTCTTTACCATAACTGGATTAGCTACCCAGGTTTGGTATTTTACTTCTCTTAGAATTCCTGCTCGTACAAGTTCATCCACCTCTTTGCAAGCGGCTGCGTTCCTTTCAGGTGCCAGGCTTCGTCGCTTCTGCTTAATTGGTTCAATGTGCTTAAACTCGTTAAGCTTATGTTCTGTGCCAAAGGGCTTGCCATCGATCATAAGAGTCCAAGGAACCCCTGTCATGTCTGAGTACGTCCATGCGAAGACATCCTTGTTGGCTTTGAGTAGCTTTTCCAAGTCTGCCTTGAAGTTGGCAGGGAGTTGCTTTCCGATTACTACCGTTTGCTCTGGATAGAGCTCATTTACCACAATACGTTCTTCGGCATCTGTACAACTTAGAATGGCCTTCGAAGGCTCTTCGGGACTTTCTTTGATCTTTTTACCAACGTCTCCTGCCTTTCCCTGATTGTAACTAGAAAATACGGTTCCTATCCCATAAGGTGTATGGAATTTTACCACTGCCTCTATGGTGGAGACTACAATACCCATCTTTTGCATGGCGGTCCTTCCTATCAACAGATTGTAGGGAGAGTCGGACCTTACGATAGCAAATGTGAGGGTTTCTGTCCTTGCGAGCGTGCCTTCTCCAATTGTTATGTCCAATGGAACTTCTCCTAGAGGCCATAAATGCTCACCGGAGAACCCTACCAAAGGTATCTTCGAATCAACCCGTTGCGACCTAATTGAAGGCTTGAGCTTCAGAAAACAATGCTCGTATATGATCTTGCAGGAGCTTCCGCAGTCCATGTAGGCTCTGTTTACTTCTCGATTGAAAATTAGGACTTTGATGACCACTGGATCATTCGAAGGGACTTGGCTCGTAAGAGGAGGAAATGTTACCTCCCCTACTTCATTTACCTCCTGCTCCGTTACCTTTCTTTTTAAGCTGGCTTTGCCCCAACGAACCATGAGTATTAGGGCTTCGAGAGGAGTAGTATCTTTAGCCAATTGAGTTTCGGATATTTTTTCTTTTCCCTTCTTTATACCCTTCACCAAATGTGCCAATTGCCTAGACTTTACAGCTTCTTCTATCTGCTTCTTTAGCTCCCTGCAACTGTTCGTATCATGGCCATAATCTTCAGGAAAGTGACAATACTTGCTGGTATCCCTGTTTTTACCCTTGCTTGTCATGCGAGGGGGTGCTTCGAAGGCCCTAACAGCTCTCTCTATTGCAAGTATTTCCTTTGGAGACTTAGTTAAGTTTCCTAGCAAACCGTGGTTAGGACCTTTGTACGGAGAAAACCTGTCTCTGCTTTTGTTCTTATTCTTTGACCCTTCCCACATAGAATGCTTTGAGAACTTGCTATTATTGTCTCTATCGATCGGAGCACCATTAGTAGATACTTCCTTTGCTTCAATCCAAGTATACGTCTTTTCCATTAACCCCTTGTAAGTTGACGGAAGGTCAATGGATAAGAATTCCACCAAGCTCCGATTTCGAAGGCCATGTACGAAACCTGAGATATACTGATCTTCATGTAGGCCCAAAATCTGCAAAGTTTCATCGGTGTACCTAGTGACGAAAGCCCTTGTGCTTTCGTTCTCCTTTTGTTTGATGTTGTGCATCGTCAGATGGGTCCTTGTAAACTTCTTTTGCTGACTAAAGTGTGATCGGAACTTAGCCTTGAGATCATCAAGATTGACAATGCTGCCAGGCTTTTGCCCATTCCACCAAATATGGGCAGAATCCCGTAGGGTATACGTAAACATGTGACAGGCCACAGGCATAACCCACTTTTGCATCTTAATTGCCCCTTCAAACAAATGTAGGAAATTATCCGGGTCCCCCTTCCCATCATACGTCCCAATATGTGAAGGCATTTTCAACCCATCAGGCAATGGGTAGTCTTCTATCCACCTAACGAAGGGGGTAGCCGAACCCATAGGGTCCGAGTATAGACAATTATAGGGTGGTGCATACATAGGAATAGTATTATACGGATTATTGTTTGGGGGTATTCCCATAAGAGTTTGGCTTGGGTAGGACTGATAAGGTCTGTTCATGGCAAACGGATAACCGTTTCCCATGGCATACGGAGGGTACGCCATAGGATGCCTGAATGATATGCTCCCATAAGGCTGAGGGAGACTTGGGTTATTAGGCTGCCCATTTATTGGAGGATATAAACCTTGAGGATAAGATTGAGTTTGGAACAAGGGGTACATACCATTGGGAGGAAGATTTCCTCCCATATTAATTGTAGGCGGATTGCCTTCTACGCCTGATACGTGAGAAGGCTGCAACGGAACCCCTGCTTCGGTCCTTCCAAGAAGAGCTGCTAACAATGGAGGCAAATTCACTCCCGTCTCTTCCCTTCGTTGGCTCCTCCCGTTGGAACCTTCGCCAACCGCTCCTTCTCTCCTAGTCGGAGCCCTCTCCGGGACTCCTTCAAACCCAACGGACCTTCTACTTAGCCTTCGAACCACTGGTGACCCAATCCTTAGGGCCGATAGTGTTGCTCCTTGGGCCGGAGGCCTAGGCTCCATTTCCAACTCTTCATCATACTCGTCACTTGAGTATTCCAATTCCCTTCGCATCTCAGCATTTCTAACTTGGCTTTTGCGAGCCCTTAAGAGAGATTCCAATGCTTCGTGGTTGGCTTCGACAAAGGCTGGGCTAATAATAGGCTCCGGATTGGCTGATGTCGAAGCATGATGATTGGGTGTTACTTCTGGGTGAGAACGTGTTGTGAACGTGGAGGCGATTATTGGGGGAAGATTATTGGAGTCGTTGATTGGTATTGGCGCCAAGGTCGAGAAACCCGGTGGGGGAGTATCTTCTCTCTCTTTATCCATGCCGGATATATAGTGAAAGTAGTTGGTTGGTTATAAGCTTGGAAATAACGAGACCAATTGTAGCGGTCCCACGGATGGCGCCACTGATTGTACAATAAATTGCACGACCAGGCCTTCGATGATGATCAAAGGATTTATGGGGTATTGAGGTTGCGCCAAGCTTGTCTTTAACCTGAAATAAGAAATACTAAAACACTACGTTAAGTTATTGTGCAGGGGTTGGACCCTGCGAACCACCTCCGGCGTGCGAGTAAGTATGTGCTATGGTAAGTTGGTAGTAAATTGAGAGAGTTCAGTTGACATTACCATGGTTCTTGCCCGTCCAAGCTATTTATAGGGGAGAAATAGGCCTTAGAGGGCTGTTGCACTTGATTCGGAAATCATGGGGACGTCCCATGATTTGTGGTAACCGCTAGGGCTTTGTGACCCATGTTCTCCTTCTTGGCGGGAAAGCCTAAGGGAAGAGGGGACGTGGGTATGACCAGGTCAGAATGGTTCTTCGTCCTAGTTCCTTCGAAGGAGATACCCCGAAGGGCTTAGGGCTTTGGTTGGCGGATTCCCACATGGTAACCACTTCATAGATGAATGGTTTTATGCCAATGAAGCGTTTTAGGAGATTAACCTAGGCCTTCGAAGAGAAGGCTTCGTTCAGGTTCGAAGGGGAGTCCTTCAACCCGTTCGGAGGTTACATCATCAACTGTCTTAAGGGAAAACAACACAGAGCTTCTTGTAAGCCCAAGTCTCAAAACTCTATTACTCAACCATTATTCATGCTTCATATGGACTTGTTTGGTCCAACATCTTTGAGTAGTTTAATGCATAAGAAGTACTGTCTTGTGGTCACTGATGATTATAGCAGGTTTACATGGGTTTTCTTTTTAGGAACTAAGGATGAAACCAGTAACATTCTTAAGAGCTTTATAACAGAAATAGAAAACCTAGTTGATAAGAAAGTAAAAATCATCAGGTGTGACAATGGGACATAGGTTAAAAATAGAGTTCTGAGTGAATTTTGTGATCAAAAAGGTATTAGGAGAGAATTCAGTGTAGCTAGAAGTCCTCAGCAAAATGGTGTCACTGAAAGGAGGAATAGGACTCTGATAGAGGCTGCTAGAACCATGTTAGATGACTCTAAGCTACCTATTTCAATTTAGGCTGAGGCAGTTAATACTGCTTGTTATGTGCAGAACAGGGTTTTAGTGGTCAAACCTCACAACAAGACTCCTTATGAACTATTTAGAGGTAGAACACTTACTCTAAGTTTCATGAGACCATTTGGATGTCATTTTACTATCCTTAATACCTTAGATTATTTGGGAATGTTTGATGGAAAGTCAGATGAAGGTTTCTTTGTTGGTTACTCTACACATAGTAAAGCTTTTAGGGTATACAACATAAGAACTAGGAAGGTAGAAGAAAACCTGCATGTTGAATTTTTGGAGAATAAGTCTAATGTTGCAGGTGAAGGTCCAAAATGGCTGTTTGACCTTGATGCTTTAACAAAATCTATGAACTATGTACCAGTTGTTGCATGTACAAATACTAATGATTTTGCAGGTATAGAAGCCAGTGTTGATACAGGTGATTCTAGCATGGAGAAAGAGACTAGTCAAGATCACATTTTGATGCCAATTTGGAAAGATGGTTCTCTATTTGATTCATTTTCAAAGAATGATGATCCACCAACTTCTAGTGATGCTGATGATAAAGAAAGTAGAGTTGATGATCAAGAACAAGAGATAACTAAAAACAGTACTAATGATGATGCTACTGCTAGGCCAAATGATGGTACTGCTAAGCCAAAAGATAGTACTGGTGGACCAAATGTTTATACTATCCTGCTCCACATACTAGTCTTTTTGATGATTTTGAAGTAAACTTAAACAATATTCCTATCACATATGAAGCTCCCTCAACTCCCCATACAAGAGTTCACAGAGATCATTCACTTGATCTTGTGATTGGTGATATGCAGTCTGGTGTAAAGACAAGGAGACAAGTCAATTCTACAGATGAACAAGAACAAGGATTTATCAGTGCAATATATGAAGGAAAAACTCATGAAGACCTTTATACTTGTTTATTTGTCTGTTCCTTATCTCAGGAAGAACCCAAGAAGATTGCAAAAGCTTTTAGTGACCCGTCTTGGGTAGAAGCCATGCAAGAGGAGCTCTTACATTTCAAGCTTCAAAATGTGTGGGTTCTGGTTGATTTGCCTAATGGAAAGTGGGCAATTGGTACTAAATGGGTATTTAGAAACAAGATGGATGAGAGAGGCATTGTCATCAGGAACAAAGCAAGGCTAGTTGCACAGGGATATACTCAAGAATAGGGTATAGGTTATGATGAAGTGTTTGCACCTGTAGCAAGAATTGAGGCAATAAGGCTTTTTTTGGCTTATGCTTTATTTATTGGATTCATGGTTTATCAAATGGATGTGAAGAGTGCCTTTCTGTATGGTATAATTGATGAAGAGGTGTATGTTATGCAACCACCAGGGTTTGAAGATCATGATCATCCTGACAAGGTCTACAAGGTAGTGAAGGCACTGTATAGTCTACATCAAGCTCCAAGAGCCTGGTATGAAACATTGGCCAAGTATCTATTGGAAAATGGATTTCACAAAGGACAGATAGACAAGACATTGTTTATCAAAAGGTAAAAGGGTGATATTTTGCTTGTCCAAGTATATGTAGATGACATTATTTTTGGCTCTACTAAGAAGGAGATGTCAACTGCTTTTGAGAAACTAATGCATGATAAGTTTCAAATGAGTTCTATGGGAGAATTGAATTTCTTCTTAGGATTACAAGTCAAGCAGAAGAAAGATGGTATATTTATCAGCCAAGATAAATATGTTGCTGATATTTTGAAGAAATTTGGGTACACGGATGCCAAGATTGCTAGTACTCCTTTTGATAAAGAGAAGCCTTTGCTTAAAGATGCAGATGGTTATGATGTTGATGTTCATTTATACAGATTAATGATTGGATCATTGATGTATCTTACATCATCCAGACCAGATATTATGTTTGTTGTGTGTGCATGTGCCAGATTTCAAGTCACTCTTAAGGATTTACATTTACGTGCTGTGAAGAGGATTTTTAGGTACCTAAAAGGTCAACCTAAATTGGGCCTTTGGTATCCTAGGGAGTCTTCATTTGATTTAGTGGCTTATAGTGATAGTGACTATGCTGGTGCAAGTTTAGATAGGAAGTCAACAACAGGTGGTTGTTAACTCCTAGGGAACATGTTGATATCATGGCAGTGTAAAAAGCAAACTGTGGTGGCTAATTCTACAACTGAGGCTGAATATGTGGCTGCTGCTAGTTGCTATAGACAAGTACTCTGGATTCAGTATCAAATGCTGGACTATGGGTATAATTTTATGAACACCATGATATTTATTGACAATAACGGTACCATTTGTATTATTAAAAATCCTGTTCAACATTCTAAAATAAAACACATAGAGATTAGAAATCATTGCATAAGAGATTGTAATGAGAAAAAATTAATTCAAGTTGTTAAAATACACACAGATAACAATTGGGCTGACTTACTTACAAAAGGTCTTGATGTTGGAAGGTTTCAGTACTTGGTAGCAAGTATTAGAATGCTCAATCCATAAAGTTTTAATCTCTAAGTGTCTTTGTAAAGTTTTGTAAAGGATTTGTACTGTTAGTTGTTTCTACTGCTAGTATGTTGAGTTTGTACTGGTAGTACAAAGTTTTTACTGTTAGTGCAAATTTGTACTGCTAAGTACAAATTGTTAGTCAAAATTGATACTGTTTTATAAACAATGCTTTGCATTGTGTTTTCTTGGTTTTAGAATAACATTTGCAGGATAAAAATGTAGAATGATTGGAGTTTATGATGTGTGAGAAGCACAAGTGGTGGAATGTTTGCTGTCATAATTGATTAATGATAGACAGGATTTAGGGATCACTTGACAAAGGTTTTACACCTGAGTTGGGAGGTTCTTTAAAATCTCTTTCTTGAAATCAATCTATGGTATTTTGGACATGAATTGATGGTCATAGTTAGTCAGATAGTAACTGAGCTGACTCACTCTTTACCATTATATCATTTGATGGTGTGTTAGTCTAAGGACATCTGGTATTGAGAACAGGGAGCAAAAGTGAATCTAATACATTTGTATTTGAGGTAACACCTGCCACGAGCTGGAAACCGTGTCAAGAAGGCTCTTTGAATGAGTCTATCTGATCACAAGCAGTATTTATACTGAAAATATTGGTTCTCACGCAACCAGAGGTTAAATGCAACCGAAGTCTGATTGAGTGTCTTCTTTTACACTTAATCCCTTCAAAAGTTTGTAGGCAGTATGGTTTTAAAAGAAAAATGTGTTAATACTGCTAAGAAAGAGTTTTTCCCAAAGTTTGTAATGCTAGACAAAAGTTTGTACTGCTAGCGTAAAACTTTGTACTATTGGGTAGCCGTTTGTACTGTTTTGGTCGTAACCATTTTTTTAATATAGCCGTTGGGGTAAATTTGTGTCAGTTACTTTGTTTAAGGGTTTTTCTAACTTTGATAATTGACAATTTTTCTTTACTTATACAATTTCTTTATTCTCAAGAAAAGATTTATTCAAGTCGATATATTCTCAAACCCTAAGTGAACTTTATAAGTTCTCAATTGGCTTTACCAAACACTTAATTCATTCATTAACGATCATAACCGAGCAAACTAATCAAGCTTTTATCTCTTATAATGGCGAATTTGGAATTCTGTTCTAAACATAATCAGGTTGCCTACTTGGAGAAACTAGAGGGAAGTAAAGGCTTTCAACAGATAGTGGACTTTCTCAATACTAGCCACATCATGTATGCTCTAACAGTAAGTCCCACTATCTATGTTTCTTTAATCACACAGTTTTGGCAGACTGCAACTGTCAGAACAAGTGATAATGGAGAACAAGTGATAACTGCCACAGTGGAATGGTTTGGTTAAGACTGTTACTGAAGCATCTGTTAGGCGACATCTCCAATTGGCAGATGTTGATGGTATTAGTACATTACCAAACACTAAAATTTTTCAAAACCTCTCATTGATGGGATATGTCAGAACTTCTGATTTATTAACTTTTCAAAAAGGACAATTTTCCCCTCAATGGAGATTTCTCATACATACCATCTTACATTCTTTAAGTTCAAAGAAAACAACTTGGTAACAATTTAATAGCAACATTGCAACTGCTATTGTTTGCTTAGCTAGTAACAGAACTTTTAATTTTTCAAAGTTAATTTTTGATGGTATGGTGAAAAATGTGGATAGTAATGCTAAATTTTTGATGTACCCAAGATTTATCCAAACATTTTTGAATAAACACAAAAGTTTGCGTCAGCCTCCTAAAATGTTTACCCAACTCCCTCTCTTACTTCAAAACTTTTTAATAACATAAGGAGAGCTACTAAGAGTTATTCAGGGGTTGAAGTACCGTTGTTTGAAAATATGCTTGTTCAGGTACAGGGTGAAGGATCAACAATCCCAGTTGAGTCCCAACACACACCCATCAGTGTTCCATCATCTTCACACACCCCAATAATTTCACAAACATATAAGAGGAGAACCAGAAAGGAGTCTGTGGTTCCTCAGCCCAAAACTTCTACTGATCCAAATGTAGCAGATGAGGCTGTCTATGACAGAGTGGTGAGGGCTACCACTACTGTGTCTAGCTTAGCAGCATCACAGGCCAGTGGTACCATTGATAAGACCCAACCCATGGCAACATCTCCTGACTCAAGCTCACATGAGCATGTTTTAGATAATGGACTCCCCAGCCAACATGATACAATGGGGGACATGCCCCATGATTCACCTCTCCCAGGAGGTAACACACCTAGAAGTGATGAGGGTAGCCAGAAACTTAAGGAATTGATGGATACATGTACAACATTGTCACAGGGTCACTAGCTTGGAAACTGAACTAACACAGACCAAAAAGATGTATGGAGGTGCTCTTACCAAAGTTATACAAAGAATGAAGAGATTGGAGCAAAAGCTTAAAGCCAAAAAAGCTAAAGGAAGATCCAACATTGTGGAATCCTCTAGTTCAGATGAAGATGATGATCTTGATGGTTTTGATGATTCTTCCAAACAGGGGAGGAAGATAGCTCAAATAGATGAAGATCCAAATATTTCATTAGTTCAAGAAGATGTAGAGCTTCAGGGGAGGCAAGATACTGATACGGGTGAAGCTGGTGTGGATAAAACAACCTTTGATGCTGCTAAAGACATTGGTACTGCTGATGCTCAAGTTAGTACTGCTGGAGGGTCAGTTAGTACTGCTAGTACAGATGAAAGAGCTGCAGAGACATTGGTGTATATCAGAAGTGCAGCAAAGAATAAAGGCAAAGGCATTATGCAAGAATCTGAGGAGCCAAGAAAGATCAAGAAGAAAAAATAAATTCAGATAAGTCTTGATGAAGAGTTGGCTAGGAGTTTTCATGAAGAAGAAGAAGCACAGATTCAAGCAGTTGCACATGTAGCTCATCTGATACAAGAACAAGAAAGAGAGTTTGTAAATGAAGCAGAAAAAGAAGATGCTCTAAATGATTTACTTGAAATGATAAAGAAGCAGAATGAAAAGAAGAGTGCTGCTAGAAGATATAAACATCCAACTCAGGCACAAAGAATGAAACATATGAAAGAATATTTGAAGAATCGGGATCACTATACTGCTGCTCAACTTAAAGGAAAGACTTATGAAGAAATTGAAGCTTTGTACTTCAGAGCCTACAGAAGAGTCCAACAATTTGTTCCTATGGGTACTGAAGAAGAAAGTAGAAGCACAAAGAGAACAGGATTGTTATTAGAATCAGAGTCTTCCAAGAGACAAAAGATCAGTGAAAAAGTACCTACAGAAGAAGAAGAGGAAGAACAAGAGAGTTTGACTGATGAGCAACTACAACAAATGATGGTTGTTATTCCAGAAGGCATGAGTGTAGAACCATTGCAGGCCAAATACCCAATTATTGAATGGGAAATCTACATAGATAACTTTGGGAAATTCTGGAAGATAATCAGGGTTGGAGGTAGATCTGAGGTGTACAAATGCTTTGAAGATATGCTCAAAGTATTTGACAGAGAAGATTTGATAAAGCTGTGGGAGTTAGTCAAGGCAAGATTCAACCTAACAGACATAGCAGATGACAAGGAGAAAGAATTATGGGTTGAATTGAAGAGACTGTTTGAATCTGATCTAGATGATGATCTATGGAAGTTTCAAGTTCATAATCTGGGAATAACATGAAAGTTTTATGATACATGTGGTGTTCACCATGTATCTACAAAAGATGGAGTTGATGTATTTATGCTGATAGAAAAATAATATCCTTTGAGACAAGGTATTCTTACTATGATGTTATCTGTTAAACTCAGAGTTGATGAAGAGACAGAGATGGCAAGAGAGTTAATGAGAAAGATCTTCACACAAGAAGAAAGGAAATAAGGTGTTTGGAAGAATCCTCTCAAGATCAAAGGAATAATTCAAAGAAACTTGCTGATTTGGAGGTAAATAACAAGTTTAAGGGAGGATTGTTGGGAATTATTTCATTCAGAGTTAGTACTACCAAGCTAAAGATGAGACTGTTGAAGAATAACACTAACAGTACTAACATAGTTAGTACTGCTAGTGTAAATATTAGTACTGCCAGGTTTATTTTGTACTGCTGAAGACTGCTGTCAGAAGAAGGTACTGCCAAGGTATAGAAGATGTGTAAAGTGAAAAGTTTACAAGATATTCTATGTATATCTTATAAGTTTAGAATGATACATATATTGTATATGAATAGTTATCTTGTAAAGGAATCCTTGTGCCTATAAAAGGAGGTCCTAGGTTAAGGTGTTAGATACATCTTTCGTACATCTCTCACACATCTTTAGAATACAAGAATTTGTGTTAAGATTCAAGGTTGTAAACCCTAGTGATATTCAGATCACTCGTATTATTAATCTAATAATATTGAATCATTTTTGGCTAAACTGTGTTCATAACTTGTTTACTGTTTCATTGCTTATACATTGATATTGTTAAGTGTATTCTTCTAACTATCAAAGAGTAGATTCCACATACTCTTTGGTATACTCAAAGTTTCTAAACAAAGCTCAATGAGATCATGTATTGGGATCCACAAGAAGGATTTCTAATTATTTGTTATAGAGGGTGATCATGAGTCCATCTTCTTCTGTGCGGATGTGGTTGGTAAAGCGGTTGCATGTTTGAAGGATCGATATTTCGTGTCTCAGAGCTTTAGGAGTTGTGAATGGATTTATGAATGGTTCCTCTTTAGACGATGCATTGGTAATCATTTGATCATCAACATTAACGTTGGAGGTTGGAGTGGTATTGTTTGGAGAAAGGTCTTGTTGAATCTGTATGATTGGAGGGGTATCTGGTGCTGGATCAGCATCTTCATAAGTAGTTATGATGAACCAGATACGGGAGATGGTATGTCTTCTTGATGGTTAACTTCGATAATCAAATTTGCATCGGATATTGTAGACACCTTTATCTTATTTCCTCCACATGATTCATCATAGAAGTTCTCAAGCAATCCATCTAATTCTTCCTTTTGAATATGTGTAGGTTTTGGTATTGATGATGTTGGTTTTGTTACGAGTCCTGAACCGTTTTGTTCATAAGTCATAGTTCTTTGCATGGGTTTTGAACTGACTTGATCAGAAACCATTTCTTCTACTTTGTCGAAGTAAACATGGATTGTCTCTTATATCAACTTTGTTCTTCGGTTGTAAATACGATATGCACTTGATTGTGTAGAATATCCAAGGAAAATTCCTACATCCCTTTTTTCTTTTAACTTTCCAATGTCTTCATGATCATTAAGGGGGTAGCAGCGACAACCAAAGGTGCATAAGTATTTTACATCGGGTTTGCGTTTGTGAAGGATATGGTATGGAGTTTTTTTGAATCGTTTATGAATGATAGATCGGTTTTGTGTGAAACAACCGGTTGACACTGCTTCATACCATAAATTTAATGCATGGTTTGCGGAGGTTAGCATTGTTCTTGCAGCTTCTACTAATGTATGGTTTCATCTTTCAACTACACCATTTTGTTGAGGAGTGTAAGCTACAGATCTCTTATGAGTAATGCCAATAGAATCAAAAAAGTTCTGAAGAATTTGATTCGTGAAATCCGTTCCATTTTCTGTTCTTACGTATCGGACTTGAGCTAGTAGACCAACTTGTACTCTTTTGATGAACTTGATGATTACATTTGGAGTTTCAGCTTTAGAAGCAAGGAAATGAACCAAAGTGAACCGTGAGTAGTCATCCACAATAACCAAAATATATTTCATTCCATTTCTGCTGACAACGTGCATCGGACCACACAAATCCATATGAAATAAATGCAATGGAGCAACGGAACTATGTTCGGATTTGGATTTGAGTGTTGCACGTGTCATTTTCCCTAATTCACACGCTGAACAAAGATGATCTTTCTTGAATGATAGTTTTGGAAATCCTTTGACTAGGTTGTTTTGAGCAAGGTCGTTTATAGTTCTGAAGTTCAAGTGAGAGAATTGACGATGCCATAGCCAGGCTTATGATGATGTAGCTTTTGCAAGCAAACAAATCGGTTTTGGTGATGTAATTTCTTTAGGAGCAATTTGGTATAGATCGACTCCCTTGAGCCTTTGAGAATATCAACACCTTCAATAGTGTGAACAATACACGAATGTTTTCTGAATGCCACCTCTAAACCGCTATCAGAGAATTGGAAAATACTAAACAAGTTGTGACCTAGTTCTTCGACAAAGTAGACTCTTCGAATTGACAAAAATAGGTTTTACTTTAGGATTAGATAAAACCTCTTTTTGTTTTGGCTCAAGAATATGAGTTTTTTGTTTTTGGTTTGCCAAAAAGGTTGGCTGGTTTGAAAAATATGAAAAAAATTTATTATCCAACTGGCGTGAAGCAACAAACTTATGATTCTTGTTTTTCATCAAATCAAGCACTTTAGATTTGAGTTCCTCATTCTCTTTTAAGATTATTTTCAAAGAATTCTCGTAGGAAAGCTTGTCATATTTGTTTTCTTTAATTTTTTGCTGCCAGTTTGCTTCAAACATTAAAGATTGTTTTTCAAGTTTCGTACAAGAGTTTTCAAATTTGGCAGTACGATAAGACAATTCCTTGTTCTACTCAACATTCTTTTGAAAACATTCTCTTAGACACTCTGTGAGTAAAAGGTTTTCCATTTTTAAAGACGTTTGTTTATTTCCAAGTCTTCAATTTTCTCCTCATTCAAAGCAAATTGTGGTTTGAGTGATTCCATTTGATTTAGAAAATATTTTTTTTGAATATCAGAGTTTAGATTGAGAAGGTCATATTCATCATCAAGAGATGTGACGTAATTTAAATAAGTTTGCATTTCAGACATCATTGCCTCTTTAAAGGCTTTCGATTTGTCGTTAATTCTATTCACGGGAGGCTGGATAAATGTTTTTATCTATTTCTTGACTTCCCTTAAGACATCCACTTCATAAGAATTGGATCTCAAAAGTTCATCCGTTTGAAACTCTTGCTTTCCGCGAATAATAGATAACGATCCATTAATTTGATTTCTGAGACTGCAAAAGGTTTTTCTCGCTAAACTCTCATATTTGTTAGAATCATATGGGTTGTCAGAAATCTGATCCATGTGATGTTTAACATTTGTTGGTTTTCTTGAAAAAGCATTTTCTTTATTAATCAAACCATAATCAGCATTAAAGTAGGAGAAACTGGTTCTCTTTTGATTAACTTTTAAACATTTTTGGATTTACTCTTGGGAGATGTCATTAGGAACAAACATGTAATCTTTGAATGTATCACGTCTCATGTAATCAGCATTATACAAACTTGGTGTTTGACGTTTAACCATATCAAGATAAAATGGTTTAGTATAACCAAGACCCTGTTCTAGATCCATAACTGAATCTGTTTTGGGAAGTAACATGTACATAGTCTGAGAAGTCTGATTGGTGATGCGAAGTTTAGTTTCAGCTTTAGTTAATCGTTGAATACAATTAGTTTTTTCTTCTTTAAGTCTAGAAACTTCTTCAAAATTCTTTTTGATGTTTTCAAAATTTGAAATATTTCTTTTGAAAAGAAAATTCTCATTTTGTAAATCTAGAATTTGGCGTTTAAGCACTAGTGGTCTTTCAGACTGCTCTTCATATAACATGTCATTGATTTTCTTTTCTAAAGAAACACTTTTAACTTGTTCTAGTTTTATCAAGTGAGTATAATTTTGAATTTGAGATTGAATAGTGGCATAGTTTTGAAGCATATCAACATGATCTTGACTTGTTGATGCATGATTGCAATCGGTACTATTAGTAGATAACTGAGGAGTAGCACTTGTAGATGTTTCACTACGTATGTTAACTTCAGTTGGCTTACTAATAGTACGAATGTGACCATGTATGAATTTATCAAGATCATCATTATCATAAGCATCTGATGTGTGTAACTTGTTGACAAGAGTGTCATCTTCTTGATCATCAGTGTCATAGCTTGGAGTTGCATCCTCTTCTTGAGCTTCAAAAACATCCACCTTCTCCAAAGAATCCATGTACACCATGTTCGTTTCCAATATCTCACCTTCGTCATCCGTGTCCACCATGAAATCATTTTCATCAGCACTAAGCAGTTTACCCTTTTCTTCCAAGTCAGCTAACAACATTTTCTGTCTATAGTAAGCTCTGTTACGCACTTTCCCATTTGGGCAATTCCTTGCAAAGTGACTTTGTTGACCACAGCCAAAGCATTTTGGTTCTTGATTGTCTTGACCAGCATCATTCTTGTCATTCTTTTGAGTACCTTGCCTTATAACTTCACCTCTTGGTGGGATATCTTGTCTCTTGTTCATTGCAGTAGGTGCAGAAGTTGTTCGAAGATTGTTGTTGGTTGGACGTTTGTAGAAAGATTTTTTAATCTGTTTTCTAAGTAATGCTAGGTTTTGAACAATTTTGGTAAGTTCAATATTTTCTTGGTCTTGTATAGAATCAATTGCATCGTCAACAGGTGAGTAGTGTGTGTCATTGTTTGAGTTGAAGGAAGGTTGATTTTGGTGGTATGAGGAGACCAAAGCAAGTGGATCAATAACTGGTAGTTGTGTAGAAAGTTGAGCTGAGAGTTCTTTTTCTTTCTCTTTTCTTTTCTGTTCAAGGATGTCATTGACTTCAACCTGATTGTGTTTCAAAAGATCAAACAAATTGTTGATGTCTTTCAGAGTTAGGTCTTGATTCTTTCTGATAGCAATGGTGAAACGTCTCCATTCAAGTTGTAGTTTTGTGAGAAACATAGTGTTGTGTTCAATGTTTGATCTTTTGAGGTTATGACGATTCATTTCATTGATAAGCTTGTTGAACCGGATGTATGCATCTTCAAGATTCTCCTCAAGCAATTGCTTGAAAGACTGATAATTCCACAGAGCCAAAGTCTGTTATGTTTGTATGCCAACATCTGCACCTTGCATCAATCTTTCCAAAGCTTTCCATAAGTCATGAGCAATGAGATTGCTGTCAATGGCATTGTAAATGTCATTGCTTAATCCATATAGAATTAAATTCTTGGCACGGATATCAGCTTCAAATTGAGCAAGTTCATTAGGACTCAAATCATCTTCAGTTTGTAGCCGTTTTTGTCCCTTGTTAGCAGGGTCATCAATCTCTTTTATAACATAAGGACCATGTTTGATGGAGTTAATCAATAGCTTACGCTATTTGTAGTCCATGAGAACATTCATAAACCTTGAAGACCATTTAACATAGTTTCCTCGGTACAACATGGGAGGCCTTGCATCACTCCCCGCAGCCAATGCATCTTGAGTAGTAGACATTGTGATGGTGGATCTTTGATATGAGATGTTGTTTGTTTAAAAGTGGTGTTTTAGTTGGTTTTAAGTTTAGATGGTTAAGTGTTTGAAAGTTTTAAATTGTGATATTTAAATGATTAATGTTTGTTAATAATTTTTTAATCTTTTTGAAGGATTTAAAATAGAATAAAAGTCTTTAAGTCAAGATATCGCAACAAAGTCTCATGAACAATAACTATCGCAACTTTCAAGTGAAAATTGGGCAGAGTTTTCTTTCGTAAAACGTGGGTAGCAGTAAGTCTCGGAAGATCAGGTGTCGCAAAAATTGTGCTATCACAACAATACAAGTGCTATCGCAACAATTTCTTGCGACTTGGGCAGAGTTTTCTTTCGTAAACAGTGGGTAACTAAAAGCTTCGCAAAGCAAGTATCACAACAATTTCTATCACAACCCAAACTACTGCTATCGCAACTCAGACCAACTGCTATCGCAGTCACCTACGAGGAAAATGCTAAACCCTATTTATACGAGAAAATGTACACTTTTTCAAAAACCCTTAAACCACGATTTCAGCCTAAATCTTGACCAAATTCACAAATTTGTTTTTATAGAATGATAAAAGCTCTTTCTTTTTCCACAAATATGTTATCCTAACACACGTTTAATACTCCCCCTAGTTAGGGTGCCAAGTAGAAGATGCATGAAATTAGATTGCTACAAAACAAAGGTTAGTGATAAATAGTTCAAACCAACCATGCATATAATGTACAATAAGAAGTCACAACCAACACACAAACATCAACAAACATCATTCATTAGAAAATATTTTGTGATAAAAGTGTAATACCTGAAATTCTACAACATGTAAAATGACCAAATTGCCCCTGGGAATTTAAAATCTAAATAAATCATATGTAAAGCACCAAATAAATTCCAAACTTCCAACAATGAACATGTAATGATCCCAAATAATTTTAACAACTTCATTTAACTTTTATACAAGCCATGAAAATTACCAAAATACCCTTGGGCGCCTAATATAATTTAAATTCAAAAGTTATGAATTTATAATAGGAAATTAAGAGAAAATTAAGGGAATTAAAATTGTTAATGAATGCTATTAACTCTCCTTGACTCAATTCCGAAATTTTGGTGAGTTTCCCCCTCCTCTCACACGTTTTCCTTTAATTAAAATCAATCTCATCATTTTCTTCTTCTCAAAGCAATTATACGACCCATATCAAAACCCTAGCACCAAAATTAATTCGTCCATAGCCATACGAATTTTTCCAGCACCCCTACCCATTTTTCTCATGTTCCTAGACATCTAAAGAGTGCAAGAAAAATCAGTTTGGTGGTGTTCTTGGCCTGTGTCGATCGTGCTCAATTATTCATTGTCGAACCCTATTTTGAGGTAATAAATTCCAGGTTGTGTGTGGCTGAATTGGTCGTTTTGGATTTAATTCCAAAACCGTGTTGTTTTCAAGGTTGTGAAGTCGATCGTGAAGGCTTGAGGAATTATTGTTCGATTTTGTTACACCGAGTGCATTATTTTTGGCTTGATCGATTCACACGTCCAAATATTAGGTTTGCAATTTTCCTGACCTTTCTATGTCGTATATAATCTGAGAAAAACACTAGAATCGACTCATGCAAGCTTTAACTAATTAATCCAAATTAAACCTTAAAATACATGTATAATCGATAAATAAATCCATGCGTGTGTATAATAATTGGTTCTTATTTTATTTAGACCTTGTTCGACCCTATAGACCTGGGAAAAATATGGTTTTGAATTTTCATGGCCCCGAAATAATTATTTCGAATTATGTGCTAAATCGGGTTTTAAGAATGTTTTGGGAAAAATAGGTCCGATTGGATTTTAGGGTTTCTAAGGCATGGGTTAGGGTTATTATGATGAAATTAATGAGGGGTAATCATGACTTGAATGATTGGATGGTTTAGGGTTTGTTTTAAATTAAAAAGTGTTACACCGATTTGTTTTAATTAAGTTTATGGGTCGAATTGTAAATTTTAAAACATGGGGACTACTTTTGGAACTTTCTAAAACCTGTGGGAGTCATATGAAAAATTAGGGGAAGGACCTTGTATGACAAATAATTGTTTAAATATTCATTTTGGAATTATATGTTAATATATATATTGATTTTGGAATAAAATAACTAGAGGGACTAAAAGTGTCATTTTGGGAAATTTATGGTCTAATCATGTATTTAATCATAATAAAAGGGCCATGTGTCATTTTGGTAATTTAAGGGGCTATTATGTGATTATTATCAACTAAATTTTGATTTTATGTAAATAAGGACTAAAGATATAATTATTATGTTTTGGGGGACCAAAGTTGTAAAACATATATTTGGAGGGTCTTAAGTCATATATCATGATAAATAAGGGTATAATATGTAACTTAGCAAAATCAAGGGGCCTAACATGTTAATATGGAAAAATTAAGGTTTAATATGTAACATATTTAAGTTAAGGGACTAAACATGTAAAATCATGAAACCTTAAGGGCGTAAAGTGTAATTTTGGATATGTTATTATTATCATGACCTAATGGGTGAATCATGGAAACCTTTCTAAATATGGTAACTTACTAAGTATGGAAACTTTCTAAAAATGGAAACCTGCTAAAAATAAAAAGTACTTAATATGAACATGGGATCCTTAGTAATTCTGTCTCTACTCCTCTAGGTGTCAAGGAGGAGAAGTTTTATCTGTGTCTGCCATTTCACTTGCTTACTTGATCACTAAGGTACAGATATTCTGCTTCTTTGATAAGAGGCCTTCATTCTCAGATTATGATTCGTATTAAGGTTTCCCTATACCATTGCTATGTTCCCTTCATTTATGAACTTCGATTATTGAACCATCATGATATTGAACCTTTTATGATTATGAACTTTTCATTCATGAACCTCTAATTATGAACCCTTGACCATGAACCTTTGCTTATGAACCTTTGCTTATGAACCATGCTTATGAACCATGCTTATGAACCATGATTATGAACTTATGAAACATGATATTGACCTATGCAAGTAAACTTAAAACATGACTCATGATACTTGACCTTTACCCTCAGTTTGATGCTACGAGCCACTCACTAGGCATGAGGGTTTCATGTCCATGTCAGTCGATGCACCGATGGCATGACTCTAGGGCAGGAGAGTGATGACCTGTCCCGTCCCTGCATGTTATGTTTACGTAGAGGCAGATTATGGCCACCTGGGGCGTATGGATGCATCCTAGATTTGTTCATGTACAAGTTATGTCAAGTTATGTTATGTTATTCATGGTGACTGATGGTGTGTGCGATACACGTCTTTCACACTCTGGGAGCTAGCTACTCCATTCATGATTTCTGGGATTAGTGAGAGGAACATCTCTCTGCATGGCGGTATGATTATGATTTCATGTTCATGTTTCTGGGCTCGTAGAGGATTTCTGTATCACTAGACCTCATGGACTTCTGACCCTTACCCTCATGACACCCATGATATGTTTCTGGACTTATTTCTGTATGGGCATGGTATGTTGGGCCTCATGGGATTCTGGACTGGGGCTTGGGCATGTTGGGCTTTATGGAACCTTGGACTTATTCTGTACTGGGTTGGTTATATTTGGGCTAGTTGGGACTTTTATTCTACTCATCCGTATTCATGGTACAACTCTATACTCCTGATATCTCTGCATGCTCTTTCCTACTTCATTATTATTCATGTACTTTTCTATACCTTCTAATATCTCTGCATGACCTTCCTATCTTTTCTTATCTGCTACTATGTCACGTTTTGTTTCTTTCATTTATTTTACTTCATCTTTATATCACGTATGGTTTCTTTCGTGTTTCCCTATTTCATGATTATTATTTGTTACCGTTATATCTGTTCACTGAGCTCGTGTAGCTCAGCCGCGTTTCTTTTCCCGCGGCAGGTATTAAGCTAGGAGCTGGGTTATGGATTTGGGAAGAGTGTTCACGAGTGAAGCTTTGTTTTTTTTTTGTTGGATTATTCTTCATTTGTATTATGTTTTGTATTTCATGTATTTTCTATCTCATGTTACATTGTGTTTCCGCTGTTTAATTATGGATGTTATGTATGATCTGATGTGAAACCATGTACTTGTGACATCTTTACCCTTGTCGGGTCGGGGTGTTACAATTTATGGTATCAGAGATACAGGCACCCGAAAACCTTCGGCTTAGGCCATTTGACCTGTGAGGATCTGGGTAGACATTAGGTTTCCGTCCGCGCACTCTCTTCCGTTGCTTCTGTTATCCTACTTGCTCATGTCGACACCTTTCGTATTCTATTTTATCATCAATATACTCCTTCTGATCGTTCTGCTAATCGTGTAGATGGTGTCCACGCGCGCTCGAGAGTACCCCGCATGGAAAAAGCAACGATGGACCATCGTTTATCCTACCGGCAACAGGAAGATTGGGAAGATATGGAGAACGGCAAGGAGGAAGTTAATTCCTGCTAGTATATGGCCGTGTTATATCGAGGAGGAGCTGACCATAGTGAACAAAGATGGAGCAGAAGTGCTAGAGTACTCCACCCAGGTGATCTACAAAGATGGAGCGGTCATTCGGTACGCAGGCAAGTGCCCCAACTTCATTGAGGAGAATGGAGTGGTACGAATCCAGCCCCGCAACGTGGACAACCTCGAGGATGACAAGAAGGACCCTGCCGATGCGACTCCTGCCTCAGCCTGAAGAGATCGCCTGCATGATTTGTTTCCTTCTGTTTGTTTGAATGATTTGATACGCATGTTTCCTTTCCGTTTATGACGCAGTGACTTTCTTTTGATTTTCGTATGAATATTTTGGATTTTGATCTAATAATTCCATTCCAAGTTGAATTCTGAGATTTGGCTTGATTTGTTTATTCTGAGTATTTTATAATCATGATCCGATGGAAGAAACCAAGTATGTACTTCATTCTGCTCTACCCTAAGAGATTTTACTTTACCCGTTTATCTCCGTCATTCAATGATGAAGTCCGTTATGCTATTCCAAGTCTGCTGCAAGTAACGCTTATCTGCTCTGACATGTTCTGTCTCGTTTCTGTCATGTTTCTCCTCTATGTCCTTGCAAATTTTGAGGACGAAATTTTTCTGTTAGTGGGGAAGAAGTTGTAATACCTGAAATTCTACAACATGTAAAATGACCAAATTGCCCCTGGGAATTTAAAATCTAAATAAATCATATGTAAAGCACCAAATAAATTCCAAACTTCCAACAATGAACATGTAATGATCCCAAATAATTTTAACAACTTCATTTAACTTTTATACAAGCCATGAAAATTACCAAAATACCCTTGGGCGCCTAATATAATTTAAATTCAAAAGTTATGAATTTATAATAGGAAATTAAGAGAAAATTAAGGGAATTAAAATTGTTAATGAATGCTATTAACTCTCCTTGACTCAATTCCGAAATTTTGGTGAGTTTCCCCCTCCTCTCACAACGTTTTCCTTTAATTAAAATCAATCTCATCATTTTCTTCTTCTCAAAGCAATTATACGACCCATATCAAAACCCTAGCACCAAAATTAATTCGTCCATAGCCATACGAATTTTTCCAGCACCCCTACCCATTTTTCTCATGTTCCTAGACATCTAAAGAGTGCAAGAAAAATCAGTTTGGTGGTGTTCTTGGCCTGTGTCGATCGTGCTCAATTATTCATTGTCGAACCCTATTTTGAGGTAATAAATTCCAGGTTGTGTGTGGCTGAATTGGTCGTTGTGGATTTAATTCCAAAACCGTGTTCTTATTAAGGTTGTGAAGTCGATCGTGAAGGCTTGAGGAATTATTGTTCGATTTTGTTACACCGAGTGCATTATTTTTGGCTTGATCGATTCACACGTCCAAATATTAGGTTTGCAATTTTCCTGACCTTTCTATGTCGTATATAATCTGAGAAAAACACTAGAATCGACTCATGCAAGCTTTAACTAATTAATCCAAATTAAACCTTAAAATACATGTATAATCGATAAATAAATCCATGCGTGTGTATAATAATTGGTTCTTATTTTATTTAGACCTTGTTCGACCCTATAGACCTGGGAAAAATATGGTTTTGAATTTTCATGGCCCCGAGATAATTATTTCGAATTATGTGCTAAATCGGGTTTTAAGAATGTTTTGGGAAAAATAGGTCCGATTGGATTTTAGGGTTTCTAAGGCATGGGTTAGGGTTATTATGATGAAATTAATGAGGGGTAATCATGACTTGAATGATTGGATGGTTTAGGGTTTGTTTTAAATTAAAAAGTATTACACCGATTTGTTTTAATTAAGTTTATGGGTCGAATTGTAAATTTTAAAACATGGGGACTACTTTTGGAACTTTCTAAAACCTGTGGGAGTCATATGAAAAATTAGGGGAAGGACCTTGTATGACAAATAATTGTTTAAATATTCATTTTGGAATTATATGTTAATATATATATATTGATTTTGGAATAAAATAACTAGAGGGACTAAAAGTGTCATTTTGGGAAATTTATGGTCTAATCATGTATTTAATCATAATAAAAGGGCCATGTGTCATTTTGGTAATTTAAGGGGCTATTATGTGATTATTATCAACTAAAATTTGATTTTATGTAAATAAGGACTAAAGATATAATTATTATGTTTTGGGGGACCAAAGTTGTAAAACATATATTTGGAGGGTCTTAAGTCATATATCATGATAAATAAGGGTATAATATGTAACTTAGCAAAATCAAGGGGCCTAACATGTTAATATGGAAAAATTAAGGTTTAATATGTAACATATTTAAGTTAAGGGACTAAACATGTAAAATCATGAAACCTTAAGGGCGTAAAGTGTAATTTTGGATATGTTATTATTATCATGACCTAATGGGTGAATCATGGAAACCTTTCTAAATATGGTAACTTTCTAAATATGGAAACTTTCTAAAAATGGAAACCTGCTAAAAATAAAAAGTACTTGATATGAACATGGGATCCTTAGTAATTCTGTCTCTACTCCTCTAGGTGTCAAGGAGGAGAAGTTTTATCTGTGTCTGCCATTTCACTTGCTTACTTGATCACTAAGGTACAGATATTCTGCTTCTTTGATAAGAGGCCTTCATTCTCAGATTATGATTCGTATTAAGGTTTCCCTATACCATTGCTATGTTCCCTTCATTTATGAACTTCGATTATTGAACCATCATGATATTGAACCTTTTATGATTATGAACTTTTCATTCATGAACCTCTAATTATGAACCCTTGACCATGAACCTTTGCTTATGAACCTTTGCTTATGAACCATGCTTATGAACCATGATTATGAACTTATGAAACATGATATTGACCTATGCAAGTAAACTTAAAACATGATTCATGATACTTGACCTTTACCCTCAGTTTGATACTACGAGCCACTCACTAGGCATGAGGGTTTCATGTCCATGTCAGTCGATGCACCGATGGCATGACTCTAGGGCAGGAGAGTGATGACCTGTCCCGTCCCTGCATGTTATGTTTACGTAGAGGCAGATTATGGCCACCTGGGGCGTATGGATGCATCCTAGATTTGTTCATGTACAAGTTATGTCAAGTTATGTTATGTTATTCATGGTGACTGATGGTGTGTGCGATACACGTCTTTCACACTCTGGGAGCTAGCTACTCCATTCATGATTTCTGGGATTAGTGAGAGGAACATCTCTCTGCATGGCGGTATGATTATGATTTCATGTTCATGTTTCTGGGCTCGTAGAGGATTTCTGTATCACTAGACCTCATGGACTTCTGACCCTTACCCTCATGACACCCATGATATGTTTCTGGACTTATTTCTGTATGGGCATGGTATGTTGGGCCTCATGGGATTCTGGACTGGGGCTTGGGCATGTTGGGCTTTATGGAACCTTGGACTTATTCTGTACTGGGTTGGTTATATTTGGGCTAGTTGGGACTTTTATTCTACTCATCCGTATTCATGGTACAACTCTATACTCCTGATATCTCTGCATGCTCTTTCCTACTTCATTATTATTCATGTACTTTTCTATACCTTCTAATATCTCTGTATGACCTTCCTATCTTTTCTTATCTGCTACTATGTCACGTTTTGTTTCTTTCATTTATTTTACTTCATCATTATATCACGTATGGTTTCTTTCGTGTTTCCCTATTTCATGATTATTATTTGTTACCGTTATATCTGTTCACTGAGCTCGTGTAGCTCAGCCGCGTTTCTTTTTCCGCGGCAGGTATTAAGCTAGGAGCTGGGTTATGGATTTGGGAAGAGTGTTCACGAGTGAAGCTTTGTTTTTTTTTTGTTGGATTATTCTTCATTTGTATTATGTTTTGTATTTCATGTATTTTCTATCTCATGTTACATTGTGTTTCCGCTGTTTAATTATGGATGTTATGTATGATCTGATGTGAAACCATGTACTTGTGACATCTTTACCCTTGTCGGGTCGGGGTGTTACAAAAAGTCACAAAATTGGACTATAATGTAGATGCTATAAAAGGAAATGCAAGAAGAAAAAATAATTTAGAAAGAAAAGTCCTAGAATAAAAATCCTAAAATAAAATAAAAAATAATAATTTAGAAAAGAAAAAATCCTAAGACATGAAGATCCTAATGTGAGCATCTATTGAGGAGGGTGAGAAAGAGCATTAAGGCGCTCGAGGATGTGGTTTAAAATGAACCTCATCTCATTTTGGAGCTCATGAACCAATATGTTGGTTCTTTGAGTAAGATGAGCAGTTCTTTCACACATGGGGCAACCATGGCGAGGGAAGTTTGGTGGTAGAGTAGGTTCGTTTGTTGGTAGTGGTGGTGGTGGTGGAACATATGTAGATTGGTGGTTGGGATTTGGTAGAGATATGATGGATGAAAGTAAGGTGTTTTGTAGTTGCATGGCTTCATGGAGGTGAGTATCCACTATGTTAGAAAAGGCATAGAGGTGGTCTAGTTCCTCCTTTATTTGACCTTGAGTTTGTGGAGGATCAATCCACATGGACTCGTCAATGCCTCTAAGTGTTGAGGTTGGTGAGAAGGGTTGAGGTTGAGGTTGTTGAGGTGGTGGAGCATGATCACCGTAGAGTGGGCCATGGATTTTCCTATAAATAGGGTGGAAGAGTAATGGTTGTTGTTGTGATGGTTCACACTCAAATGGCAATGGTGGTGGATTGGTTGATCTTGGAGGTAGGTCTTCTAAAGTTTCCAAGAAGGGGTGTGGAGAGGTTGGTGGTGTGGCAAATAACTCTAATGGTTGAAGTTTTGGAGATCTTGGAGGTGATGGTGATTTGGGTATTTGAGATGGTGCGGGAGGTGGTGTGGTGGCCACTGGTGTTTTTGTTGGTGGTGGAGTTGTTATGATGATAGGTGAAGGTATTGGAGTGGACAAGGTGAGAAAGTTTTCATCATTGATTGGAGATGAGATGTTGAGTGGTGATGAGTCTGATGATGATGAGTTGAGGTTGACAAAGCAACAAGGTCTTACACTTATCCTAGCAATTCTTCTAGGTGGTCTTGATGGTGATGAAGAGTTGTTTGACTTTGTCATTGTGAAGAAAATGGTTGAGATATGCACAATACAAAAAAACAGGCTTTTAGAAACTGAAAAATCAGTCTCCGATACACCATGATCAGTTACGAATGGTCTATCAAAGACTGATTTTGCTAGTCACTAATCAGTTACAATAGCTTAGTTACGGAAAGTGACGTTATCAACTGAAATTCAGTCCTTGTTGTATCGAACCAACGAGGACCAGAGATCAATCTCCAAAATAAAAAAAGTCAGTCCTTATTTCTATGGGTTGGTATCATGTTATTTCAGTCCCCAATGCATATTATCGGCGACTAAAAAGTCAGTCGCCAATACTATGTTTGATCAGTTTCTAACACATGGATTTAGGGACTGAAAATTAGTCCATAAACATTGTTTATAGTCCCTAATACGTTTCGTTGTTTTGTAGATTACCGTACCAAATCAGTCTCTAATAATAGGATTTAAAAACTGATTAGTCTACGATGAAAGGCTTTAAAGACTAATTGTTAGTCACAAAAAATAGATGAATTAGTCCTTAATTTGTTTTTCTAATGACTGAAAATTAGTTTCAAAATATATGTTATAATCGATACAAAATAACATTCAAATCAGTCTCCAATTTGATGGCGCCGTTCCATTATATTTCTATTATAAACTAAAAGTTAGTGGCAAATACAATTTAATTCAATCCCCATTCACAATGCATACATGACCGCTTACAAAAGTATATAAAACTCCAAACCATAAACAATAATAATAACAATATTTCTTTAAAGCATAATAATCACCAATCCAAATAACAAGAGTTTACAATTCAATATGTTTAAAAATAAAACCAAATTCAATAGAAATAAATTTGAACGTCCTATATATCACTATCGGTGAATGGATCATTGTTACCATCACCGTTACCATCACTTTGAGTAGTATTTGGTGAGTCTATTGCCACTCTAAAAAGCCAGCAAAAAGTTATAAGTTACTGCAAACTTACCAAATCTTAGCGATCTCAATTCCTTCGGGAAAAAGACCACCACTGCATCACAATTTAATCATCTTTTAGAAAGCATTACAATAACAATGCTTAAAATGAATCCCGAAAACACTGATCGTTATAACTTATAAGAATATTACCTATTATTGCGGAGGTCCAATACAAAACCGTCAACACTTTCTCTCCTTTAAGTTTCAATTGCTTCCTTGACAGGAGCTGGAACGGCTTTTTGTTAGAACTTAGAATGATTATTTACAAATAAAGCTACAGGTTATAAAATTAGAAATATTGCATCATCTTGTATTCTAAAGTGTCTTCCCCTAACAAATTTATAACAGGTATATAAAAAATGCATATCAAGTGGTGTATGAAATATATCAGTCAACATCAACCAATAACAGTAAGTAGTTACCATACCAGAAGCATTTTGGTTGAATGATGTTAACTTTATGTATCCAATCTTGGATGTACCCTTTCCCAGACCAGGTGTCTTACAGACTCTTGACTTCACTGGATTTAACGAAATGTTTTCCCTCCTGCACACCACATGATTTTAAATTTACAGTCCATTAAGAGTTCGTATCCGCTTAAGTCTAAACAACAGACTAGCAAAAGAGATTCTAACACCACATAACATTTTAACTAGTGTACAAATGAAGTTCTATATTTAAGGCGTCCAGAACAAGTTCAATCCATTTAGTTATAAATGATTTTGTTATATCACCCAATCCGCCTGATCCACCCTTTTTAAATCTATATCCAACACTAACAAGAGGAAACCCATGTTTATATTTTGATACCTTGTTCTTATAATTTACACAAACGATCAGACATATGAAGCTTGCAGCAAATTTAAATGGAAGGAATAGAAGCAAATGAACGTACGTCAATGATAGCTGCTTTATCTCGGATCCACTTCGTACTTTTAGCTGTACTTCAGTTCCTTCGGGGCCCCTGAGAGTCAGTTAAAAGTCTATACTTTACTTTAAGGCTCAAGGAGTGCATCAACTAACAAAGAATTAGAAACAGTCAATGATAACTTACTGCAGGCGCTCTGCTGCATCATAAATGTCCATCGTTTCTGTACTCGTATTATCAATAGCCATAATCAGATCACCAGGGGAAATGGCAGCCCTACTGGCGGGACCCCCTGGAGTAGTTGAAATAACCATAATTCCAGATAGAGCTCCATCATTTCTAGTCGGATAGCCAATTGACAACCCTACTCCAATAAGAGCTCCTTGTGTTCCCGACTGGCTTCATCAAATATATTTGCATATTAAGAAAAAACCAACTAATAAAACTCATACGTAAAATAAATGCGGCATGAAAATACAGTCAGCTTCATACCCTCAAACTTTTCAATTTATCAGGCTCCAAAAAACGGGTGAAAGGGTCATCCAGGGTGGCAAGCATCTTTTTTATTGCAGCATCTGAATGCAAATATAGCACCACGCATAAGACAGGCGTACTAGTTGGCATTAAAGAAACGATGGGTTACATAAACAAATGCATATCAAACTCTTATTCGTAATTATGATCTTGAATATATTTGGCGATGAAGGTTATTATTGATAAACATTGAAACGATGGGTTACTAAAACACGTTTAGCAACTTTTGATCCGGTTGGTCAGTTTCTTTTACCAGTTGGATACACTGCTACATAACCAGAATTCACTTCTACAGTCATTCACATGCTAATTGGTCGATATTACCGTATCAACAAAAGGATATACATATTTAATTCAAAAATGCTGTATATCAAACACAGGTGACCTATAAGAACTAATGAAGTGAATTTTTGCAGGCACAGTGAGCTATACTTCGAGCCTGGGGAAGTTCGATATTTTGACCCGAGTAGCATTCCTAAATATAAACAACCTGCTTCGGCTTTATAAAAATGTCTAAACCCGCCCAGTTGTACATGAACTTGCTTTTTAAATTTTAATTTTATTGTCTATCAGTTTAAAACAGCAGAGTGCAAGGAAATTATGGCACACCAGTTTATAACTTCAAAACCATGAGACACTGCAATCTTTTGTGCCTTCAACACAAAATACTCGTAAGCTTGAGATTCGTTTAGACCTTGCTCTTTTAACCTGAAATAAAAAAAAGGTTCATTAAATATTTTTCATTTATAGTTTTATCATAAAAAGAGTAAACTTATAAGTATTACTGCAAGAAATATGACAATTACTTAAGATGGTAAATATTGTTGAGAGACATTGTAGAGATTTACCATTTTTGTATACGAGGGGTGGAGCTCCAGCAACCTGACATGTTAAATTCCAATAGTTAGCCCAATATCATACTGTTATATTCCCATGAAAATACACAGACTGTTGAAAGGTAAAGAGTATAGTAACTTACTGGTGTCGACTTCATCACCTCCCAAATGAACAAACTTGTACTTGAAGGTCTTACTAAAAGCTGAAACAGGAGAACCGGTTTTTTATCAGTAATTAACTAGCAGACCTACATTGTCAGTGTTGATCAGAAAAACATGTATTAAGGAGTCTGTATGCACCTGAAAGAACTCCATCTATTAATTTGAATGTGAAATCACTGCTGACATCAAGTGGCTCCGTACAATTCTTTGATGGCCATAATGCAGGATAACCAACACCCCTAAAGGATTCACATTTATTCAGTATTCAAGGTGTTTGGATTGTGTATTAAAAAAATCATACGACCTTATTGTAAAATAAGGGCCTACCAAGATTCGGCATGTCCAGGAACATCAAGTTCAGCAAGGACATTAATCCCCCTTCTTTTAGCATAACTACAAAATATGAAGAAAGAAAAATTATGAAATGGATATTAGTTGTCAGGGTAATATATCCTTAAAATTATGTAAAGTAAAGAACAATTTAACTTGCCTCACAATTTCAGCTGCAGCAGCCATTGTATAGCGTTCTGTTAAGGAATAAGCACCATTCCACAGTTTTGGATATGAAGGTATCTCCAAAGGAAAAGACTGTTTATCTACAATGTGCCAGTGCAGAACATTCTGCATTAAATCAAATATAAATTACCGATAAACACATGTTCTTTTTCTGAGTCACACTATTTCCCCAACACTACAAAATATTGATTTGTAAAATTTCACTAGTCGATAGTTTAGATGTTTGACAAACAGTCAAAGCTTTAAAGGTTAAAAAGATTGATAGCATAAGGGTTAATTCTGATACACTTAATGATAAACATCAGTGACATATTAGCTATTGCAAATAAAGCATTTTCGCATTGCCCCAAGTTAAGACTTACCAGTTTTGCATAAGCCATAGAGTCAATAACTTTTTTGATCATTGGCAATGGCTGATAATGCCTGGATGTATCTGCAACATTGTCACCAAAAAAGTCAGTATTAACATATCAGTAAACAATAATAATTTTAAAAATATTCAAACGATAGCAGCATTTAATATACAAAAAAGTTACAAGACATCTTACGAATCAACAACTTAAAAAACTTGAATGATTGTGCGCTCTATGATGGGGAAAAGAAGAAAGAAGCATCTCACCAATTAGGAGTCCACGATATGAGAAACGGGGTTGATCAGTAATTGTCCATGGTATCTGATTAACTATAAGCTTTCTTGATTTAAGGTTAAAATGGCACAATTGGCTGAATGTCTGTCATATTATTATTAAAATAATTAGTTAAACAATACCATTAAAACCTTTTTATACGTCGACAAAACAAATCTGAAATTATGTAACCACACTGGCACAACCCACTGATTAAATTTAATAATTATGAATTCTATCAAAGCTGTTTACCATAGATCCAAAAGCAAATAATCAAAATACACATAACAACTAAATAAAAAGTATAAAGATAAAACCCTAGATTTGAAAGCCAATACGATTTCAAAAACTAAAATCAAAACCTTAGATCCAAAATGGTGCGCCTGAGATGATGGATGATGAAAGATGGCAGCAGGGTATGGCGGTGTGCGTCCGAGATGGGGCAGGATCAGATGGTGGGAAATAGCCGAGTCGATAGTTGGTATTGGTGTTGAATGGAAAATGGAAAAGAAAAGTGACGAGATAAGGAGAAATGGGCGGGTAGTTAGCAAAAAAATGTAGAAATAAGAGGGAAACTTTGGGGTTTTGATTTTGGGGAAAAATTGTAAGAGGGAAGAATGGGAGGGAGAAGGAAGAGCCAAAGGTTTTTGGTATAAAAAAATCTAAATTTTATTTTAGCCTCACAATTTTTATATAATTTTGTTTATAAGTATTAGTTAAAATTAATATTTATATAGATATAGATTATGTCAAACAAATTTGTACCAAAGTGTATTCCTATATCTATAAAAAAAGTTTTCGGAAAACTAGATGTATTTGGAATGACTTGTCTTTTAAACCATTATGATTGAATTATAAGATAATATTTGAATTCAGCTCGAAAAACTGATACATTCATAAATAAATACATTTAGTGTAGTTACATATAAACCCTAAAAATATGCATAATCATTATATTCGAGATCGACTTGTAAACTACTTGAAATCAACTCGATTTAAACGAGTCAAGCTCGAGTTTAAGCTACTCGACTCTATTTTTGAGTCGAGTCGGATCAGTTGGTTTGTGTCAATTACTCTAGAGGATAATAGACTTGAATGTGGAGTTTCCAAGGCAGGATATGTTGCTTGGAATTGGCTTGGACTATTTCGAGAAAATGGTCTAGTATTTATAAGGAGACCTTTAGGGTTGTGAGAACCCGTAAAGGCAATCTGATGGTCTACGTGGTGTGTAAAGTAGAGTACGTTGATTGGCTATATGTCTATATGCAACTTTCTTGTTATTATCTTGAATGGAAGTGGTGTGTATAGTATAGTGGATTGACGATTAATATAGGCACCACGACTTATTATATATGGTAAGAACGTAATAGTCGTTTCTTTAAAAGGGATGTCGCGCTCGATGAAGCAACTGATTGATGTCATTATCCCGATTACACGTCTTAAATTGTCAACACTCAAAATGAAATCCATCGGTGATTACACGTCTTAAATTGTCTTAACTTGAATTCTGCTCGAGTTCCCACGTCACGGGGGTATAAACCGAGGTTTCCTGCGTGAACCCCTAAGTGTTACACATAAATAGCAATCCGTAAATAGGTTTATATACAAACTTACAATTACTAACAACGATACAAATATGTGTAGGTCTTAAAAACAAGTGTAGTACATTACAATATATAGAACCGTATATTCTGTCGGTAATCCATTTTCGTCCGTTTTTGTCAGTTTTTATCTGTTTTTATACGTTTTCGTCCGTTTTTTTACGTTTCTTTCCGTTTTTATACATTTTCGTCCCTTTTTAATTTTTTATACGGTTTGTACGTTTTCGTCCCTTTTTACGTTTTCGTCCATTTTTTTAAGTTTTTATACGTTTTCATCCATTTTATTCCATTTTTTTACGTTTTTATATGTTTTCATCCGTTTTCGTCCATTTGTGTACGATTTCATCCGTATTTTTATGTTTTCATTAGTTTGTGTCTGTTATATTTTAACGTTTTTATACGTTTTCATCCGTTTTAGTCTGTTTTTTACGTGTACGTTCATTTTTATACGTTTTCAACCATTTTCTATGTTTTCGTCCGTTTTGATATGTTTTCGTCTGATTTTAAACGTTTTCGTCTATTTTTATAAGTTTTCGTCCGTTTTTAAACGTTTTAGTCCGTTTTAATCTATTTTTATACATTTTAGTCTTAGCTATGATGTCCATGTATTAGGGACTGAGTTGTGATTCAAATTCAATCACTAACAAATTTCCCTCCAAACTTTTTTATTGCGCAAACATATTTGTAACTGAATTTTTAGTCTTAGGTATGATGTCCATGTAATAGGGACGCAGCTGTGACTGAAATTCAGTCACTAAAAAATTTCCCTCCAAACCTTTTTATTGTATAGACATATTTGTAACTAAAACTTAGTCTTAGCTATGATCTCCATGTATTAGGGACCGAACTGTGACTATAATTCAGTCACTAACAAATTTTCCGCTAAACTTTTTTATTGCGCAAATATATTTGTAACTGAAATTTAGTCTTAGATATGATGTACATGTACTAGGGACTGAATTGTCAACCTTATTCAGTCACTAACAAATTTGCCTCCAAATTTTTTTCCCGTACAGGCATATTAGTAACTGAAATTTAGTCTCAGATATGGGGTCACTGAATCGAGGACTGATTTTTAGTCGCCGCAATCAGTCAATAAAAGGCCAGTCCTTAAAAGTATCAGTAGCTGATTCAAGGGAAAGGGTTGGTTGGTTAATTGATCATTATCATTTCATTATTGTTTAAGTAACCTTCCACTCTCTTTCTCTCTCTAACTTTCTCTCTCTAGATCTAAGTAGAATTAGTAGCTTATGTGATAAATCTAAGTAACAATAAGTGGTATCAATCGCCTAGGGGTAATTTAGGTTGTTTAAGATTAGATCTAAGTGAAATTTGAAGAATTTGGATTCGGTTACTATTCACGTGCAAAATCCTCTGAGTTTGGACTGTTCTTCGAGAAATTCTTCGAGTTTGAAGGATTTCTCCGAGATTCTGGATTTCTTCGACTTTCTGAATCCTTCGACTTTCTCTTCGAGTTTGAAGAGTTTATCGAGTTTGTTCCATTTCTTTGAGTTTCAAGTATTCGAGATAGAAGACTTCGAGATTGGACTTCAAACTGTGATCATTCGAGTTTCCTTCTTCGAGTTTGAAGAAGTACTCTCCGAGTTTCTTTCTTCGAGATTGAAGAAACATTCTCCGACTTTCTAAGATTCTCTGAGTTTCTTAAAACCTCTGAGTTCCTAAGTGAAGGTCTCCGAGTTTCTAAGTTAGCATTCTCCGAGTATCTAAGCTCAAATCCTCTGAGTTTCTAAGTTTGAATCCTCCGAGTATCTAAGCTCAAATCCTCCGAGTTTCTAAGATAGAATCCTCCGAGTTTCTCAACTTAAATCCTCCGAGTTTCTAACATAGAATCCTCCGAGTTTCTCAGCTAAAATACTTCAAGTATCTAAGTTAAATTCGCCGACTTTCAAAGTTTAAGATTCTTCTACTTTCTAAGGATTTCTTCGAGATTGGATTCTTCGACTTTGTAAGGTTTTTTTTCGAGTTTGGATTCTTCGATTTTCTTGGGATTTTTCTTCAATTTCTTTGATGTACAAACCTAATCTCCAACAACAACCGTCATTATCCTTTAAAGATCCTACATCAACAAGTTACTTCAAGATGTCTCAACCACCAAACTATAACTACTTCTATAATCAACAACAGCAGTATCGTCAACAACAACCATATCAGCAACAGTATCCTCAACCACAGTATCAACAACAACACATGTTTATGCAGCAACATCAATTTCTTCCTCAACAACAAGTCCCTTAACAACCAATGCAAACTTACCAACCTCCTTCAAGAGAACCTCACTGGTTTAACAAAATGTGCGAAGCAATCAGCAGTCAATAGTCGAGACATGAAGCAGGATCCTTAGACACACCTCCAATGTTAACACCAGGGAATTATGTGCAGTGTTCAAGTCATTTTCTTCGGTTTATTGAGCTAAAGAAATCCCATGGCAAGTATTTGAAGAAAGTGATCATTGAAGGACCATATCCCGTACCTACCACAACGGTTCCTGGTGATCCCAATGCTATACCTCAAAGAGAAGCAACTACAACCCCAGTTCCATTAGCTCAACTCACAACGGAACAAGTACTTCAGCAAGAGGCTAATGAGCTAGCAATGTCTTACATACTCCAAGGGATTCCCAATCCTATCTTCTGGAGTATCGATGCACAAAAGACAACAAAGGATATGTGGGAACACGTACACCTTCTCATGGAAGGTACTGAGTTAAATCAGGAGGACTTGGAATCTAAGCTTTATATGGAATACACATATTTTATGATTGAAGCTGGGGAATCTTTAGAGTCATACTACCATCGGTTCACCAATATCATCAATGACTTGGATCGTCACAACATCGTCTTACCAAAGATTGCTGTAAACTCTAAGTTCCTGGGTTGTCTCGGACCTGATTGGCAAAAGTATGTGACTTTCGTTCGACAAGCCAAGAATCTACACAACGCCTCCTATGGGTTGTTGTATGATTACTTAAAACATCACCAATCAGAAGTTGACAAGGATAGAGCAGCTCGTGGAGGATTTTCATCATCACCTACTTCAAAGTCACTTGCTTTAATGGCTCAATCTCACTTTGCACCACCAAATCAGGATTTTGTTCAGCTACCACATCATTCGGGTTATCCCTCTCAACCTTCAAACCAACTTGTCCCATATGAAGCTCCACCACAATATTCTGATAATCAACTGGTTTCATATGATAACACCGTTTCTATGATATACTCCAACATTGACAATGATGAATACGACGCTTTTAACTCACTAAATGAAGGATTTACTTTGATTTCTAGAGCTTTTAGCAAGTTCTCAAACAAATCTAACAACCTTCTCAGATCTTCATCCAACACAAGGAATCAGGCAGTTGTTCATGATGGAAGGGTTGAAATCTAAAACAGGGCTTTCGGGAGATTTGGTTCAGGAAATTATATGGGAAATTCAGGTGGTCAAAGGTTCAATTCAGGAGGAAGTGGAAGGAACAACATGGGTAATACACAGAGGAGGACTCAGATTGTTGAAACAGAGAAGAAAGGGATTGCAAACACAACGATTGCATGCTATAATTGTGGTGGGAAAGGTCACATGTCTAATGCATGCCCCAAGCCAAGGACAATGGGCAATGCTTATCACAAGGAAGCTCTTCTTCTAGCATTGAAAGATGAAGCTGGTGATACATTGACTGAGAAAGAGCACAACTTTATGGCAAATGCATAATTGGATGATGACATGGAAGATCTTGAGGCAAATGCAGCAGTAATGTTGATGGCTAACGTGCAAGAAATGCATATAGGTGAAACAGGCCCGATTTATGATACCGATGGCTTGTCTTAGGTACCTGAATCTGAATGTCTTATTCATGAAATTGCATCACCCTCTGCATCTTCATCTGCACAAGAAAATATTGGTCAAAATGACTCATCATTATCCTCTCAAGACAATGATCAAATAAACACCGTTGTTACATTTGATGAAGATTAAATTAACCCCGTTGTTTCATTTGATGATCCTTTTGGTGATGATAATCATGATCACATTGAACAAAATGATCTTTTGCACGATACAGATCCAGAGCTTATGACCTTGCTGTTGACCACCCAAACACAATTAGATGCACAAAAATCCTAAATTGATAAGTGCAATGATATTAATAGAAACTTAAAAGCAAAGGTTGCATTGCTAACAAAGGATCTTGAGTGCTACAAACTTCAACTTTTGAATTTTGAAAATAAAGAACAACGGGAGAAAAGCTTTGAGGTTGCATTCCAACAATCATATGTGAAAGCAAAAGATTTAGAACATCAAGTACATGAGTTAACCGTTTCTAAAAATGATTTGATTTCTCAAAAAGAACAAGAACGATTAGATTTTCAATAACAAGTTGAAATTTTACACTCTGAGCTTTCCAAAACAAAAACAAAGTTGTCAACCTGTAAAAATGATCTTCTTGAACAAAAACAAATTTCAAGGAAACGTGTTGACTCATATCTTGAGGAAATTGTTACGTTGGAATCCAAACTTAAAGAATTTTAAAACGTTGTGTATAAAACGGGTGAATCTGTAACCACAATTCAAAAATTAACTTGCAAACCAAATCCCCAAGGATATGGCTTTGCAATTGGAAGTGATCAACCACGTTTCTTACATAAGGCACTCAAGGAAAATCCAAAGTTGTACAGTGCAGAATACTTGTTCGATGAATCTTTCATGCGTGTTGTGGTGTATAATAATGAAGAGGAAATGAAATACGAGGACGAGAGTCGATCTAAATTGAGTAGTGTTTATTATAACAAACCATATGATTACTCAAGAGCACCTCATATTAGTAAAACTTTTGTACCTCAAATAGATAAATCAGAACAAACATGGTCTTTAACTGCAATAAATGCTTCTTCTAAAGTTGGTCCAGTAACCACTGTAGCACAAGTCAATGGCCCTTTACCAAATCCGGTTGTCGTTCCGCAAATGCCAAAACAATGTCGCATTCTTAGATATTTTAAAACATTCATGGACGACATAAAACTTTTGGAAGACGCAATTGAACGAAATTCTAAAATCAAAGTCTCTACTTTTCTCTCTCCCTTTGAGAAAGAAAAGAGAGAAGTTTTTAAAAAGCAACTTTTGCCACACATTCAACAACTGCGACTTTGTTCTACAAAGTGGGAACAAGACCTTCAATCAGAGGTTGCATCAATGATGAACATTTTCGAAGCAAAAGACAATAAGATCTCAAAACAAAAATGTCAAAAGAAAGCTTTGGAAAAAGAAACAGATCGACTCTTGAAGAATGTTCTAAGTTCTGATGTGATATCTGTGATTATGAATTCCATCTATCTGTCGTGTAATGAATTGCTTGTTGATGATCACTGTGTTGAAATGGAGACATTGAGAATTGAGATTGATAATTTGCAACGAGAAAACGAGAGACTTAGACAAGTCAATGATGATGTGAAAACCAAATGTTCAAAAGAAATTTTCAAACTTAACCAAAAGTTGCAATGGTGTCAGACTCAGATTCTTCACTTTGAGTTAGCATTACAAAGCCAAAAAAGAATCTTTGTCTTCCCAAAACAGTCATGTTTCAAAACTTCAAAATCTTGAAAAAGAAAATGATGTTTTAAAACATCAAATTTTTTAGTATAAAAAAGACATTGATGAAGTTTGTAAAAACAGAAATGACACTGTTCGGTTAAACAGAGAATTGGACTCAAAAATTCAAGAACAAAAACACATCATCATTGAGTTGAAAGAGAACCTCAGAGTAATTGAAAAAGGGAAATTTGTACAAAAGAATGTGATTGCACCAGGCATGTATCAAGTAGAGGCAACACCTAAGAAAGCATCTTCACAGACCACTAATGTGCATGCTTAAACTTCCACAGGACTAGGCAACCCTCCTAAGGTTAGCAGATCCAAGACCACCAAGAGTAAAAAGAAGATTTTTGTCTGGAAACCTAAGAGTGGCTTATCTAAAGATGAAGACGTAGAAGTTCACACTTGTAGTTTGAATAAGACGCATGTTATTTCCAAAGTAGAATCCAACTTTTCAATGTGTAATTCTAAATGTGATGTAACGAATGCTAAAACCTTGAATGTACTGAATGATGTTGTTGTTGATGCTTATTGTGTGTTTTGTCGTACTAGTGTTTTGTCTGGTAATCATGAAAAATGCGTTGCAAAAACCCTTTTATCACGTAAACAGAAACGTACTAATGGCATTTCCTTTAGGCCCACTACTGTTGCTAAGTCCATTTTAGGAAAACCGACAAAAGTAGTTTCTAAGACCACCGTTGACGAGACCATAGTTGCACCTAGGACAATCCAATCACCAAGTGCATTCATGATTTGCTGGAATCAATGCATAAATATTTCCTAGGAAACACAAGGTAGGTTGTATTCCCAGGTCGTTATCCCCAACGAAGGCGTGAATGAAATTTGTGTTCTCGAATCGTGCACGTGTCTGAATAAGGAAAATGAAGGGATTTTTGGGTTTTTAAACTAAAATATGTGAACATGAACTAAAAATGATTTAATAAACAAGGGAAACGATAATCTAAAGAGCTCGTATTTAAAAACGTAAAAGAAAACTGAAAATACGTTTAAACCGGGAAAATCCCGAGCCTAAACGTCAAAACTATGAAAAACTAACTCTACTGGTACTAAAATAATTTTCCTAAGTTCTTATTAATAAAAGAAAATTTTACAAAAAAGAATTACATTTTTTTGACTTTTATTTAATTTAATATGAATTAAATACTGAATTTAAAAGAAAAATTAATTAAAAATACTAAATGAACTTGGAAAATTATGAAAAATTCCAGGAAAGTCCTAAATGATGATCTAATCCTAGGAAAATTAAAATGGGGATAACTGCTTATTCATATAAGCAGTTATTCAGCAAACAATCCATAATAAGCAAAAGAAAAAAAAGCAAGGCTAAGCAAGAGACCCAAGTTCGAATCCTGGCTCAGCCCTATTGAAATCTATTTTATTTTATTGATTTTTTTATACCAACTGAAAAAGCACTTAACAATGAGCAAATTTTACAAATACAACTAATTATGAAAAGCTATAATAAGCTCTCAAATAAGCCCAAAAGGACTGATCAGAGGTCAAAAAGGGAAACAAGCTAAGGCTGATGGAAATGGCTGAATAAGCTATTCAATAAGCTAAGGGAAAACTGAAAACTAATTACCACCTGACAATAAGCATTTCTTACAACTATGGCTTTCACTGAAAGCGACAAAAAAGCAGAGAAATAAGCTCTAAAATCTGATCAGGAACAAGAAAGACAAAAAGCTAGGGCAAAGATCAAAAAGGGCTGATAAGCAATTAAAAAACTAATAGGGAGCTTAATTAAGCTAAGGTGCACTAGGGGAATCTTAAAAAACTATCAGAAGAAAAATGAGCACATGGGAATGACAAATAAGTACTGAAAATGGCAAATGAGCTCACAAGTCTGCTGATGCACTAGTTGCACAGGGGAAAAAGTGCAGGTTTCAAGCCTCTCTAAAGCAGTAAAAAAAAATCTAAAATTCTAAAAAGAATTACAAACAACTAGATGAGATGGGGAATTTTAATTATACCAAATTTTACCTAGATCTAACTTAAAATGAAAACATGAAAAATAAAAGAAAATCAACTGAAAACCTAAAAATCTAAAATATGCAGGTCTGCTATATGGGACTTGGATTGATTTAACTAAATAGGCTTAGGACTTTAACCAACTAATTGCAGACCTTTAAAACTAAACTATGTGGGTTAAGGGGAGTTTAAGGAACACAGAAATAAGCTCCAAATGAGCTTAAGGCTATAAGGGCTTAAAGCAGATCAGTAACCACCCTACTTGTGCAATAATGAACTCAAATCCTACAATTCTCTAAAAGCAGGCCAAAAACTTCCAATAACAACTTCAATATGCTGAGTTAATTAAGATCAAAACTTAGAAAGGTGCACATGAACAGGAATAAGCCAGAATGACCCGTTTGACTGTCAAAACAAAACACTCTTTAATGACAGGCTGCTATGACTTTAAAACTGAGTTGGGCCAAATTAAACTGAACATTGAAAGTAAAAAGTGGAACTAACTACCCAAAGCATAAACAAGTGAAAATCTAATGAAAATAAGCAATGAGGAAGAGCAGTAAGCTAAGTTGACTTTTGTTGACCAAATGAACTTGACACTGAATTAAAGATTAAACTAGGATTGCAATAAAACCAAACGAGTACAATTCTTGTAAAAGTTAACCAATACTGAAAATTAAATTACAATGATTTTAGAAAACAGGTTTAAACTAAATTTTACACTACAAATGGTCTAAAAAGAGTGACAAGAAAATCTGTGTGTGTCTTCCTTTCTTTAAATAGCCATCCCAAATGCTTCTTTGATCCTTCCTGAGCAAATCCCACTCGTCCAATTAGCTTTAAGTCATCTTAGCCGTTGATTGTGGTTTTGGCGGGAAATGTGGGTTTGGGTGGATTTCCCACGTGGATTGGACTCACGTGAGTAAGTACTAGCTAGGAGGGGGGAGGCGTGTTTCAGAAAAAGGCATGGGTGGACATGTTGTCGGGGAGGACATGATTGTCTGGGGAATTGGTGGTGGTTTTGGGATTGGCGGTAAAGGAGGGGAGAGTGGTATTGAAGATGGTTGACCGAATGTTTGACCCCGGGTTAACTAAAAATCAAACGGGGTTGGGTTAGTTTGTGGGTGTGGGCTGGATTAGTGTGTTGGGCTTGGGTTTTATTAGGATAAAAAGGGATAGGATAAAAGGGTTTATTGTTTGGTTTATTTTGGGATAAGCTAAGAATTAGTTATAACTTTTAGGGACCAATCTTGCCAAGTATGTAAACTTAGGGACCATTTGTGCCGATTCTGAAAAATATATCCAAGGACCATTTTTTTGTCATTTGGATATTCTTGAGGGTTGAATCTTGACACTTGAGCAATTTCTTGATCCAAACTTGTAAATTTCTTCCCCGTCCTCGGCTTTTCACGATTTTCCAATCTTGTGCTTGGTTTTGTCCGTTTTTGCCCTGTTTTCGATCCTTTTGTACCTGAAACACATAAAAACACAAACCAAGGATATCTGCAGTAATATTTGGTGTATTTGGCCGTTTTTAGTATTTTTATGGTCTAAAAATGGGCATAAAATGATGAGTATTTACACACTCATCAATCCCCCACACTAAACTATTGCTAGTCCCTAGCAATCCGATCATATAAAGTAATGAAAGGATCAAAAGAATACCAAGTAAACCCCATTTCGATTTTTTTTATTTGATGCAAGAAATTTAAACTAAAACAAAAATAGATAACATGCTTGATTTCCAAAAATGGTATCATGGAACGGGATTCACACAAAATGGGTGTCTCCAGGGAATTGTAATCGTCATCCTCTTTTTTATACTCCCAACTAAGCTTAAACTCAATGTGCAAAAGTTTTTGTAAAATGCTAACGCTACTTATACTAATAATCTATGTAAGTCGAGACTTAACTTTTCACTCCCATATTTATTTAAGTTAGGTGAATGTGCTTGATTTTCACAATTTTGATCACAAAAATCAACGTTTTTATAAGGTTTTGACTAATACTAGTTGAAAGATATATTTAAAATTCACAACAAGCAAGTTTCAAAACACATCAAAACTTATTGCATTTTGCAATATCATTCCATTTTTGCATTTTGCAATATCATTCCATTTTATTTTATTTTTTTCTTTTCATTTTTTTCATCATTTTTTTTTTTTTTTTACTTGTGCAACATAAACTAACGGAGTTTCACGGGAACCAAGACCTTACACCTTCCTGGAATAAAGGATCCAAGGGCCGTTATAACGGAGAGTTCCAAGACCTTAACGCCTTTCAGAATTAAGGGTCCAAGGGCCGGTGTAAGAGGGTAGCCAAGACCTAAACGCCTTCCGGAAATAAGGATCCAAGGGCCGATCTTGAACCTTAGCTTTTAGCACATACATTTATTATTTAACTTTTACATTACTATGACATATGCTTGTTCCGAAGTTTAAATAAATCTTTGAACTAGTATTTTTCAAAATAGTATGAAAAAATGATTTTGTGTATTCAAATGTTTGAAAATAAGCACTAATTAGGTCAGATTAGGAGCTACTGGGAGGAAAAGCCATAGATTACTTATATAAGCTCTAAAGAGAACCAACTACTCTATGCTTAGCATTTTCATTTGCACAAATCGTAAAACCTTAGTCTAAACGTTAAGGAAGCAGCTAGATCAACACTCTAGCAGAGTTGGGATTCCCTTTGTTCTAACCTAATCAAGACTAAACACTACTTTTTTATTGCAATTTCTTATCTAAAAACGACAAAAATTTTAAAATTTTTGGCCAAAACGGGGGTACTAGGGCACTAGAAGGTACAAATGTGACAAAATTTGCGAGAATTCCCCCCCACACTTAGAATTGAATATTGCCCTCAATATTCAAAGTACCGGCTATTATGCCGACACTTAGAACGTAAAAAGGTAATACTAATAGCTGATGAAGCGAAAAGTGTACCGCTTTTAAGGGGTCATTTAAGCCTTAAATCGTATTTATTTGATCAAATATTGCCCTAAATCGTTCCTTTTGTCATTTTAGGTACTTTTGAGGAGAAATCTGGAAAAGGAGGCATTTTGGACGTTTTTGGAGCATAAAAGTGAAGAAAACGACAAAGTCTCAAAATTGTGCTGAAAGTTACCTTTGACGGCGTCAGATTTTACTCTGGACGGCGTCATGGCTTGGCAAGAAAAGGTGGACGTGAAATTTACTCATGATAAGCCAGTGAAAATAGCATGTGAATTCTGACGGCGTCACGCTTTAACTTGATCAAGGGCGTCACGGCTTAAATCAAAGAGGGACGGCGTCACGTTCAAGGTTCGACGGCGTCAAGCCTTGATAAGCCAGAATGGATTTTTGAAGAGCTAAAGAGGGACGGCGTCAAGAAGGTCATCCGGGAACCCTAGAAGCGGCGAGGTGACGGCGTCACAATCCATAAGGTGACGCCGTCAGATCCAAAAATCTATATATAGTTTTCTAATTTTTTGTCATAAGGGAGAACTTAGTGTGTGGAATTTTGGGAGAAAACCCTAAGACGATTTTAGCATCTTTTTCAAGGCTTTTTGCCTTGAGATCTTCCATGTTACATTGAAGATAAGTTATCAATTAATCATTCAATATGTCTATGTGTTGTTTGATTTTATCTTATTCTTGTCTTTTGATTAACATGTTAGGCTAGATTTATCTTGTGTTTGCTTAGATCTAATGAAACCTAGCTATTGATTATTGGTTATTAGTGTGTTATTAGTTGTATTGGATGATTGTTTATCTATGTTAGGCTTAAGAAAACTGGCTAACTTCCTATTCGGTAACTTGCTTGAACGTCTTAAGAAACATGAACCAAATGCGTACTAAAGGTTTTTATGGTTGTATTTAATGCACAAGCGAATTCTAGTGATCCCATGTTAGGAGCTTCCTAGCCGGCTCGACATAGGAGTGAAGTAGGAGCTTGTAGAGTTGGGGAAGTACGTACGCCACCCCACGAATGGTATTAAGGAATACACCCGTCATCCACGCGACTAATACACAATAATTAACCGGTAAAAGATAGTTAGGGAGTAAGGAAATCTAAGTAAACACATTTCTCTACACATAAGTTTCTCACCACATTTTCATTTTTGTTATTTTATTTTATTTGCATCCGTAGTAATTTTGGGTTAGTTGACTAGCAACTAATTCCGCCCACTCTTTCAAACCCGAGATTTTACTTGCTTTCATAAAAAAATATAAAAACATAAAAAGAATCTTCCTCAACCCTTAGACCTATTAGAGTAGTCTTTCATACCTAACGAACACTATTCCCTGTGGAGAACGATCAATCCCCCGTACTTACCACTACACTATACTACATCGGTCAGGTACACTGCCTGGTGGGGTTGTAAGCCTCTTGAGATCCCTCGAGAGGTAAAACCTGTTGTAAGGTTACAAAACCACGCATCAAGTTTTTGGCGCCGCTGCCGGGGAATAGTTATTGTTTAGGTTGAATTTTTATTTTATTAGGTCTACTCTCTAGATTCCTTTCTAGTGAGATTTTTATTTTATTTTTCTAGGTTTTCTTTAGTCTATCTTATTTCTTTGTGTGTTTGTTCGTAATTTCCATTGACTCTTCCGTTCACCATTATGGAGAACGCGAATCCACCATACTACCAACCACGTAATTCACCCACTCCATATGACATCTTGATGTTTAAACAACATAAAGATGAACCTCTCTATGATGCATGGACTCGTTTTAAATATTTACTCCAAAAAGTCCCTCATCATAACTTCGATTTTTGGTCCCTAACTCAAATCTTTTACAATCATGTCGACCGACATGCCCAAAGGGACATTTACCATATTGCCGGCAGGGATATTAGGGAATTAAGTGCTGAGAAAGCATGGGAAGCTATTGAAGAGTGTGCCCAATATTATTATATAGTAGACAACCCAACAAACGTTAGTACAAGTCAATTGACCACAAATTTCGAGGATCATGAAACAAGTTTGTTTGGGGATGAATATGTTTGTGTTGAGATACCTAAGTGGATGTCATGTAATGCCATATTACAAAACAAACACATAGGTGACCTTGATATGACGGAGGATTTAGCCGAACATGATCACATTGATCAAAAAGACCTAGGTTTTGTGACTGATGACGTCGAATCTCAAGAAACATATGATGAATCTTTTGGGCAATTTGAATATAGCAGTCATAATATTGAGGATGATCCTTATGATTCGGACATAGAAGTTGAGATGCCTAGAGAAGCACTTGAGATACTTGGGAAAATGTTAGGGTTAGATCCTACTAAAACACATGATGAGGATATAGGTGATCTTGACATAAGGAATGATGAGGTAAGTAACATAAGCCCACCAAGTACCCCACAAGTCCTACCATCATTTGAGGCACACACACCACCCGTGACTTACCCGGAAGAAGTAGAAGAGACTATAGGAACCCCAATAGAGGTAGAGCCCTTGGACCAAACAAAACTAGAAGAAATAGGTTTGAATACTTGTAGTCATAACCTTTCTTTTAGTTCTATGGAAGTTCCTAGTTTTGATGAACCGGAGCCTAAACCAAAACCGTTACCTAATCTTACATCCTTAGATGTGAACTTAGGAATTGAATTAGGTCCCGATCCACCCATCAAACCATGTAGTCCGGGTAATGTTAAGATAAAGGTAGTAGACTCTAGGCCATGTGGAGTGGAAGCTAATATAGGAGTGAACCGTGACCTTACATACTTACATCACCCATTCATGATTGATCACAAGAAACATTATGGGTTTAAACCGGGTTTATTAGGTCAAGATGGATTCCCAACTAGGAATTTCTCGAAGTTGATAGAAGATGATCCCTTTTTAGGAGAAAACTTTAATTCACCCATTGACCAAAGTGAACTAGGTAAGGTTATGATGAAAGGAGCACACCCCTTTGAGTATATAATTCATCCACCACTCTTTCCTCACGCGGCATACTTCCACCGAGATGGTGTGTATCGCTACTATCACCCGCACTTAATCCTAAGTGTAGGAAAAACCTCTCCTTTATCCGTTAAATAAGGGTAGAGTCAGGCTCGTGACTCGAACAAAAACAAGCGCTTCTTGGGAGGCAACCCAAGCTTTATTTGTTTTATTTGCTTTGTGTGTTTATTTATTTGTTTGTTTGATTTTATTTGTTTCCGTATGTGTGTTTAATTTTTATCATTATTGATTCATGTTCAAAACTAAATTGTGAAAATGCTTTATTTTTGTTTTTAACTTCGTCTTAACTACATATAAAGGTATTTTGCAAAAGATAAGTGTAAGGGAAATCTAAATCGGTTTATTAGAACACAAATGAACATGAATCATAATAATATTAAATTAACATACATATTAGTATTTGTTTGAGTAAAATGCTTGTATCGAGTCATAATGATGTTTTGCAGGATTTCCAGGAAGTAAGGTAAAGGTTTTTCCAGAAATTTTCCGGAAACTTAAAATGAGAATTTTTGTCAGGTCATTTCTGACGGCGTCAGGGTTTATAACCTGACGGCGTCAGATTTAATTTCCAGAAATTTTTGAAAGTTTTGTTTTCATAAAAAGTTTTTATTAAAATCTCCAACTTATAATCTCCAGGAATCTGCAAAATTATCATTCCACAAGCATTATATCCTTATATATAGATTTATCCCGCCGTTGTTATGCAGGTTTTCGTGTTTGTTTTCTCAGGTTTAACAGGTTATTTTGGACAAGGAAATGTCTTGGATCAAGCTTATGGCGATGCATTAGTCATGGAGCTTCAACATTACCTTGGAGGAAGATTTAACCGTGTAACTTCATTATCCACCGAACGAATCAGGGGAGTATTTGATTTCATTCTTTTACTTTTTTCTTTTACATCTTGTTATTTGAACATTGGGGACAATGTTCATCTTAAGTGTAAGGGGGGGGGGGTAAAAGTACGATTTTAGAGAATGCCATTGCGCTTGATTTTTGTTTGTTTAATAGTAGATGTGTAATAAAACTGAGATAAATACCTGTTAGGGCAATTTTAGTGCCAAATTTAAAATTTTTTACAACATATAAGAGTGAAACTTTGATCTTAATGAGCGTCTCATGGATAGGAGTTATATGACTAGCACAAAAACCGTACCACTAAAAAATTTTCCACCCCCAAATATGTGAGGTTCGCCCCTAGAATTGGTAGGAAAAACATTTATGCTATGATGTGTGTACCGGTAGCACTTAGATTCTAGAACTTGCGTTAGGACCATTCCGAGGCCACAAGTGAGACTACATTCGTGTAGTTAGATTTACTACATGATAAGAGGCATTAGGATTAACCCATTGTTTTACACCTGTGTTTTTGTTATAATTACATTGGCTACATTGGTCAAGTAATTCTCCCACACCCCTTTGCGTTGTACTCATTTTTAGTACACGATACCCCTAGTACACCCCTCAGAGCCTATCATTTCGTTTCGACCTTTAAGCATTTTACTTAAAGGAAGAATTTGTTACACCCCACTTAAATGTACACCCAAATCGCCTTAGCCTACCTTGTGTGCACTCATCTTTAGTGCATTATTGTGACAACATTTGTTTAAACCCTTAGTTAATTATCTAATTGATTACATGGTTGCTAAGTCGAGTCATATCCTTGTACATATTGTTTTGGGACGATTGGGACTCATGGGTAAAGTACTAGTATAATGGAGTAATGGGGATGAACATCATTTATTACCCCCATATGTGCTAAATGTTTTAAAAGTACTCCAAGTTTTTCAATTATCTTAATTCGAGTCATTAGATTAGTATTTGTAAAGTTATGTAAAAGTTCAGGTGTAAGGGGGATGCAATGCCCCTATGATGTATTATTTTGGATGGTAGGGCAAAAGTGTATGCAAAAAAAAAAAAAAAAAAAAAAAAAAAAAAAAAAAAAATCGAAAAATCAAGAAAAATACAAAAAAAAAATGAGAAAAAGAAAAATAGAAAAAACATACGGACTACCATCCCGTTTTATTTTATGTTTATTTTATGTTTTTGTTATTTTCTTTCATTAGCTTAAGATCGAGTCTAGTCTTGGCTTAGCAACATTGTATAGTACATGTAATTGATCAAGATCTTTAACTAGCCACCAGTAAAATATCCCTTATCCAACAAAACCGTGTTTTCCTTTTCCCTACACCTAACGTTATAACCCATTTAAAAGCCCTCTTTGATAGTTTATCTTTGGTGCTTACGCCTAGTGGAGGAGGTTTTCGATCCTTTCCCAAGCCTATGGTAATCTATTTGCTATGACAGGTAGTGAGAGATATTATCCGTTTTCATTTATGAGATTTATTTTGATGACACTTGAGAGATGTGAGTATCTAAACACTACTTGTGAGGTGCTAGTATGTAATCTCCGTGCTTATTATGATTGAAGTGGAACGATTATTTGTTGTAATTACTTTTATGTTAGCATTAAATGACCCCTAACTTGTATTTTGATTAGAATAAAAGCGCATTTGCTTGAGGACAAGCAAATCTCAAGTGTAAGGGTATTTGATGAAGCGAAAAGTGTACCGCTTTTAAGGGGTCATTTAAGCCTTAAATCGTATTTATTTGATCAAATATTGCCCTAAATCGTTCCTTTTGTCATTTTAGGTACTTTTGAGGAGAAATCTGGAAAAGGAGGCATTTTGGACGTTTTTGGAGCATAAAAGTGAAGAAAACGACAAAGTCTCAAAATTGTGCTGAAAGTTACCTTTGACGGCGTCAGATTTTACTCTGGACGGCGTCATGGCTTGGCAAGAAAAGGTGGACGTGAAATTTACTCATGATAAGCCAGTGAAAATAGCATGTGAATTCTGACGGCGTCACGCTTTAACTTGATCAAGGGCGTCACGGCTTAAATCAAAGAGGGACGGCGTCACGTTCAAGGTTCGACGGCGTCAAGCCTTGATAAGCCAGAATGGATTTTTGAAGAGCTAAAGAGGGACGGCGTCAAGAAGGTCATCCGGGAACCCTAGAAGCGGCGAGGTGACGGCGTCACAATCTATGGATTGTGACGCCGTCAGATCCAAAAATCTATATATAGTTTTCTAATTTTTTGTCATAAGGGAGAACTTAGTGTGTGGAATTTTGGGAGAAAACCCTAAGACGATTTTAGCATCTTTTTCAAGGCTTTTTGCCTTGAGATCTTCCATGTTACATTGAAGATAAGTTATCAATTAATCATTCAATATGTCTATGTGTTGTTTGATTTTATCTTATTCTTGTCTTTTGATTAACATGTTAGGCTAGATTTATCTTGTGTTTGCTTAGATCTAATGAAACCTAGCTATTGATTATTGGTTATTAGTGTGTTATTAGTTGTATTGGATGATTGTTTATCTATGTTAGGCTTAAGAAAACTGGCTAACTTCCTATTCGGTAACTTGCTTGAACGTCTTAAGAAACATGAACCAAATGCGTACTAAAGGTTTTTATGGTTGTATTTAATGCACAAGTGAATTCTAGTGATCCCATGTTAGGAGCTTCCTAGCCGGCTCGACATAGGAGTGAAGTAGGAGCTTGTAGAGTTGGGGAAGTACGTACGCCACCCCACGAATGGTATTAAGGAATACACCCGTCATCCACGCGACTAATACACACTAATTAACCGGTAAAAGATAGTTAGGGAGTAAGGAAATCTAAGTAAACACATTTCTCTACACATAAGTTTCTCACCACATTTTCATTTTCGTTATTTTATTTTATTTGCATCCGTAGTAATTTTGGGTTAGTTGACTAGCAACTAATTCCGCCCACTCTTTCAAACCCGAGATTTTACTTGCTTTCATAAAAAAATATAAAAACATAAAAAGAATCTTCCTCAACCCTTAGACCTATTAGAGTAGTCTTTCATACCTAACGAACACTATTCCCTGTGGAGAACGATCAATCCCCCGTACTTACCACTACACTATACTACATCGGTCAGGTACACTGCCTGGTGGGGTTGTAAGCCTCTTGAGATCCCTCGAGAGGTAAAACCTGTTGTAAGGTTACAAAACCACGCATCAATAGCCAAGTGTGAAACAGAAATCTCTATTTTTCACAAAAAAGGTTGAAAAGATATCCCTAGATAAATGTTAGCAACAAGATCGGATATTGGGCGGCTGGATTGAAAACAGGCGCATCAATCATCACGATCTATGGGAAACCTGCAAACAAGAGCAAACAACACACAAAACAAAGCACAGTAGAGGAATCCCCCCACACTTAGTGTCAGAAAATATAAAGAAGTCAGAATCATGGGTTGTCACCCATGCAGTGCTAATGTTTTTGTTAATCGAGTCACTAGCTTGACTCGACCCCGAATTCATTTGTTCTTGGGGAAGCATGTGGAAAAGAAAATCTCCATCGGACTTTCATTCGAAATATTTGGATAAACATTGAAGTACTTGAAAGTTCCACTCCGATGAGATACACCCGGCTCAAAAGAATGATAAATTGAGATGCCGGGGTCAAAAACTTTGTCCTCATTCCCAAAGGAGAGAATGGAAGGACAAGCTACCTTATAAGCACAGAAAGGTAGAAAAACTCGAACGATATATGTTACATCAATATAATGGCTATCCACAGAAGGAAATGTCACATATGTCGGAGAAAGATCAATATCGGGATTAAGAACCGAGGTCGTATCATCAAGTTTATGAATAATAGAGTCCTTGACCTCATCGTTCTCTAACTCTTCATCAAAGAGAGGATTTATTTTGCTAGAAAAGTACTCATCATCAAATTCAAAAAGAGAATTCGAATAGACTTTGAGACTTTCATTTTGAACGTCCTCATCAGAAAGTGATTCGTCATCACTAGAGGAAAAATCATCATTTGAATTGAAAAGTGGGTTAGAAAACGTCCCGGAAAAATCCTCTGAAGTGTCAGGAGGATAATCATCATCAAAAGACCAATCACATTCACTATCGGATGTATCCTCAGACTCACTTGGGATTGGGATAAGGTTCTCAGCACTAGACTTTATGAATTCGTCCGATTCCTTTTCAGGAATAGCGCTAAGATGCTCATCCCCCATAATGAGAGAGTCCTTGGAGTTCATATATAGTAAGAATGATGTGATTGCAATAGACTGAGGGAGTTGAGAAATGATATCACTAAAAGGAATAGTACTCTCCTCGTCGTCTTCATCTTCGTCATCGAGCATGCAAGCCTGATTAAACAAGAAACGATTGTGTGCTGCTCGTTCTTTGGCGAGTAAATCTTCCATAGATTCACCATGACGCTCTTCTTGGGTATGCCTAACAGCCAAATCATTAAGTGCATTCCTCACATCTTGAAATTCTTGGAATACATCTTTGAGAGCCAAATCCAGAGGAGATGGCTGAGGCTGAGGTTGAATCATTTGATACTGTGGAGGTTGGTCATGATAAGAATAGTCATAATTGTTACAAGGTCCATGCTCATAGACAAGCGAGTTCCTCGTTTGACAATCAGAATTATAGTGCGGACCTCCACAGAATTCACAACAGTAATACTGTTGTGGTGGTGTAAAATATGAAGATGTGTCAAATCCGGACGATGTCTAATTGTTATAAGGGTTCTGCTCATAGACAAGCATGTCTCCCGTTCGACAATAAAATTCCGGATGAGGACAACCTCCACAAAACTCACAAAGATCATCTGGCATATTTTGAAATGATGTATCATTGAAGTTTTGATAGCACGGTTCTTGCCAAAATGAATTTTGATGAGGGCTGAAATCGTTTTGAAAATTTGGATAATTAAGTGTATTTTCGATTTCAGAAGTGCAACACGTGCAAAGTCCATGGGTATAGGGATTTTTGTAAAGTTAAAAGCCAAAGCGGATATAGGGATTTTTGTCGGATATTGTGAAAATTCAAAAGGATTTCGAATCTGGAACTGTCGAACCCGCGAGATTCAAGAGACCATACACGCTAATTTCGATGAACTCACCGAAATGGCTTCTAAGCAAAACAGCTTAGGACCCGAATCTAACCGTCTAAACTTCCCTGATCATTCAGCTGCACCCCTTTCTCTTAACCACAAAGACTTGGAAGATTTGTTTGCTCTGCTATTTGATGATACTCTTGTTAGTCGTGCTTCTGATGTATCCACAAGTTCCGCTGCATAACTCGTCAACAATCAAGCACCTGATACACCAGTAACTACCACAACAACAGTTGCTGAAGATGCACCTCCAACGGAAACCTCATCATTAGTAGAACAAACAGATTCTAACACCGCGACTGCAGCTGAAGATCCCCCTCTACCTTCTCCTAAAGTACCCACACCAGCAGATTATGATGGCAATGCTTTCTTCAATCCATTTGCTTCGGCTCCCACCATTCCAGACATTGCAGAGTCGTCCACGAGCAATTTAGATCCGTAAAATATGCACCAAAATTTTCAACACTACCCTTTAACCCACAAGTGGACTAAGGATCACCCTCTAGTGAATGTAATTGGAAATCCAGAAAACCCAGTAATGACACGTGGAACGGTTTTATGTTCGATTGAGATATTTATGTATTGAATGTGTTTAGCATGCGGAATCTACTACAACACACTTAAAAGAACCCAAGGTGGTGAGTTTAAGTAAACGTGAGAATGCAATGAACAAAGAACACAACTTTGGTTAACACAAAACGATTCAATATTATTGATGAAATAATACGGATGATCTAAATATCACCGGGATTACAAAGTAATCTTGAATCTAAGATTGTAAAAGGATTTGTGATTTGAAGTAACTAAGTTACTTGAGAGATAGTTTGGTTTTTGGTTAATGGTTCGTAAAGATGCATGCATGAAGTAGTGACTAAGATATCCTTTTATAAGATAAGGATATCTTATTACATGTTGTCAAGTGGAAGAGTATTATACTATACTTTGACTATATTGGCGCCTACAATTAAATACAACTACCAATGTACAACTCTGATAATATTCTTCTGTCACTACAGAAGACTAATCTACTTCTACATAACGTATAACAATGTACAAAGACTAATAATTCAACTAAATATCTATTACAAAATATCTAATCGACTTGACATAAGCTTGGCAGGCTCTTCATCAACCAGCAGTACCTTCTACCCAGAAGGTACTGGTAGAACATCTTCATACACTTCAAAATCAACTAGCAGGCTCTTTAACATCTTTGGCAGGCTCTTTGACTTTGATCATTTTATTCCCAACAATCCTCCCCTAAACTTGTTATTTCCATTAAAATACACAAGTTTCTGATGAATAAAATACATACCTTGAGGATTTGTGAGAACTCTTCCAAAAACCTTCACTCTCTATTCTTCCTTTTTCTTTCATATTGCTCAGATATGCTCCTCAGCAAACTCTGAACAATTTATGAGTTCTCATCATCTTTGTCACACCTTAATCTCTTAGAGATCATAGTTTTAAGCACTTCATAACTAAGTGGATACTCTTTCTCAGCCAACATAAAGAGTTCTATCCCACTCTGTGTGAAAAGGTGATGAATGTTGCTATGGCTTAGAAATTCCCAAGTTGTTGAAGGATCATAATAGGGAAATTTCCAATGAACATCTTTGGGTTTAGGATCAAACATCCTATTGAATTCTACCCATAGTTCCTGTTCCTTAGCATCTGAACTAGAAGTTGTGTCTAGCCTAATCTGCACTAGATTCCACAATTCTTCCAAGTCTGCTCTGTCACATGCTCTAACCAAATTTTCAAAATTCTTAAAAATAGCAAACTGTCCTCCAACCCTTGTTATTTTCCATGATTTTCCTAATCTATCATGGTTGATCTCCCAATCAATAATAGGTCGTCTACAGCTAATTGGATCAGCATGTATGATAGTAGGCAAAGTAATCAACATTTTACTTACTTGCTCTGTGTCCAATTTTGCTACTTCTTTCTTCTGAGCATCCTTCTTCTTCATTGAGGGGTGTACATCAGATGGAACATTGTAGTAAAGACTTTTGTAGGCTTGAAGATACAAGAAAAAGATTTCATCAGCAGATTTCTTCTTTAGTTGATAATCAGTCCAATTTGCCTGATTCTTCAGAAATTTCTTCATAAAGATTGCTTGATCTTTCTTAGATTGGCCCACCTTAAAACCACTTTTCTGACTTTCCTTCATCTTTTCAAAAATATTAGCTAGAGCTGCTTCCTTATACTTCTTGTTGATAAAAGTTTCAAGCTCTGCTGTCATCTCATCAGAATTAAGATTCTTGTCATTTACTATAATTGCTGCTTGACCTTTCACAATTGGATCATTATTGATAATCCATAGCATCTGTTCATCAAAGGTTTCTTGAGCAATTTGAGTATCAAGAAGAGTCTGAGCAGCATCTTCAGCATCTTTCTGCTCTTTCATTACTTCAAGCATTCTTGAAGCTTCAATAGCTCTTAGCTCTTCTTCATGAACTCTTTTGGCCTCTTCTTCTCCTAAAGCCATCTGAATTTGCTGAGTTCTTTTCAACTTCTTGGACTTTGGCTCATCTTCAATCATAATACTTTTGCCCTTATCCTTTGGAGTTGGTGCTTGTGATGGAGCAGAAGATTGCTCATCAGCAGCAAAAATCCTCCCCTGAACAAACAAATTCCCTTGATCCCTCTTTCTCTTGTACACTTTCTCAGCAGACCCTTTATACCCCATAGCCAATAGCCTTTCTATCCTAGCAGGCTCTTGTTCTGGCCTAGCAGGCTCTTGCCCTGCTCCAACAGGCTCTTCATCATAAACTTGAGTTCCATCATGGAATTCAAATTGAGCCTCTTCCTCATCTTCAGAACTATCCTTCCTCCCCTTTTTGGAAGAGTGACCTATCCTATCATCATCTGACTTTGAAGAACTTGATAAAACAACCTTTGCAGATCTTTTACCCTTCAGCTTCTTCACTTCACCCTCCAATTTCTTTACCCTCTTGACCAATTTGATGTTGATCTCAGAAAACTTCTTGCTTTGACTTTTAAGAGCATTCTCTAAGAACTTCACCTTGTCTTTCAGTTCTTGCATTGTCTGAGGTGATTGGGGTTGTGATACATGATGTGATGATGTTGGTGGTGTTGGTGATGGTACTGGAGATGGTATTGGTGATGTTTGATGTGTTGGTGAAATGTAACCATGTGAAGAACTAGGTGATTGTGTTTCAGCTGATGGTGTTGGTTCTTCTGGATGTTGTGGCAACATTTCATCAAAAAGTGGTATTTCTTCACCTCTAAAACCAATTCTCATATTTGAAAATACTTTGTGAGAAAGTTTTGGTGTGTCATAAATTGAGTCTGTGGGAAGTAACAAATGTTTCAATTTTGCAATGATGCATCCAATAAATCTAGGATACATCAAAAACTTTGTTTCACTTTTCACATTTTTTAATCAACCCTTCAAAAATATGTTTTGAAAAATTGTATTTTCTGTTTGTAGCTAAGCAAATGAGAGCAGAAGCCATGTTTCCACTAAATTTCTCCGAAGAGGTTTTCTTCTGGCTCAAACAGTGAAGGATTGTGTGAATCAAAAATCTCCATTGTGGAGTAAGATGCTTTTTCAGAAAAGTGAGTTTGTTAGACTCAGCATGATACCCCATTCTTTGTAAATTTTCAAAAATCTCAGTATCTGGTAACTGACTAATACCATCAGAATCATCCAAATGAAGATGTCTTCTTATGGATGACTCAGTAAGAGTCAAATGTTTACCATCCACTTTGGCCTTAATTCTTTGTTCCCCATTTTCAGAAGTTGCAATTTTAGCAGTTTTCCAAAATTGTTTAATTTGTGTTTCATAAATAGTGGGATTGACTAGCAAAGCAAACCTGATGTAGGAGTTGTTTAAAAAGTCCACTACTTGATGAAATGAGGCATTATCCTCTGACTTCTCCAAAAATGCTAACTGATTGTGACGTTGGACAAAATCTAGAACAACTGTGGAAGCCATAATGAAAATTTTGAATATGATGGTGGGATTTGTTGGTAGTACTGGTAGAAGATGAAAGGTGTATGTGAATTATGATAATGACTGATGAAAGAAGATATGAGAGAATTACTTTTAACCGACAATAAGAAAGATTATAATAAGTAAATGTATAGGCGGTTAAAAAGATCTTTTATATGAAATATAATATAATATAATCATCAGTAATTTACATAACTACCCCAACGGCTAATTTTAACTACCAGGCCTAACGGCTAAAACTTTTTCTGACAGGCTCAACGGCTATCTAGCAGTACCTTTTTATACTAGCAGTACCAATTTTGAACTACCAGTACCTTTGAAAGTTTTATAAAAATCCCTTATAGTTTTTAGCAAACTACCAGCTATCAACGGATTTGAGTTGTCTTTACCAAAAGCCGTTTGCTTAAGGACTAGCTAACTATTTACAATTAAGTATGGTTAGTTAACAACCATATAGTTTTTGGTAAACTATCAACCATCAACGGATTTGATTTGTCTTTACCAAAAGCCGTTTGCTTATGGACTAGCTAACTATTTACAATTAAGTATGGTTAGTTAACAACCATATAGTTTTTGGTAAACTATCAACCATCAACGGATTTGATTTGTCTTTACCAAAAGCCGTTTGCTTATGGACTAGCCAACTCTTAAGTTTGTAAAAACTTGGTGAGCTGAATACCAAAAGCCATATTGGCCTAAAGATGGTGCAATTTCCTTGGATGGAGGAAATTTAAAACAGGCAATGATGCTGTGTATCTTGGATGATTGGTTCAACAAGTGAAATCATCTAATGTCATGCCTTTGAGGTTGAAAAACTTTTCTTAGTTTGATCTAGTTAGAACTTTCTCCTTGAGAAATGCTTCATCCCTTCTAGATATGTGATCTAACTCTCTCTTTTTCAACTCTGCATCATCTTGTATGCTCTTGTCTTTCCTTTCATTAATTGGGTTTTCTTCCATTCTGGGCTATCAATTCCTCCCCTGAGATTGTTATCTCTCCTGAAATGAATATAACTTTTGTTGCTCCTTTCTGTTTGGAAGAACTCTTGTTTTGTTATCAACCTGAAATGTGTTAGTTGCAAACCAAAAGAACAAAATGCAAAGCACTTGATCTATAGCATTTTAAACATTCAAGCTTTTATATGAACAAAACATAGCAATTTTATATCAGCAGGACCAATTATGAATTAACAGGACCTTTTGAATAACTAGCAGTACCATGTTTAAAATCCAATACCAGTTAATTTTATGAACAAAAACATATGATTTTTAAAGATTTATCATTCCAATACCTCCTACAAGATATTTGAATCTACCTAAATCAAAAGCTTTGGTGAGAAGGTCTGCATAATTCTTTTCAGAATCAATTTTAACTACTTGAATTAACCTTTTCTCATTGCAATCCCTTATGAAATGGTGTCTGATTTCAATATGTTTTGTTTTTGAGTGTTGAACTGGGTTTTTAATGATACAAATAGTACTGCTATTGTCAATATAAATAATGGTGTTAAGAAAATTGTACCCATAGTCAAGCATTTGATTTTGGATCCAAAGAACTTGCCCACAACAACTTGCACCAGCAACATATTCTGCCTCAGTTGTAGAATTGGCCACCATTGTTTGTTTCTTGCATTGCCAAGAGATTAGTCTGCAACCAAGAAATTGACATCCACCAGTTGTGGATTTTCTGTCTAGAGTTGCACCAGCATAGTCACTATCCGAATAAGCCACCAATTCAAAAGATGATTCCCTTGGATACCAAAGACCCAACCTAGGTTGACCCTTAAGATATCTAAAGATTCTTTTGACTGCTGTGAGATGAGAGATTTTGGGATGTATTTGAAACCTTGCACATACACATACTGAGAACTTGATATCTGGCTGATGAAGCGAAAAGTGTACCGCTTTTAAGGGGTCATTTAAGCCCTAAATCGTATTTATTTGATCAAATATTGCCCTAAATCGTTTCTTTTGTCATTTTAGGTACTTTTGAGGAGAAATCTGGAAAAGGAGGCATTTTGGACGTTTTTGGAGCATAGAAGTGAAGAAAACGACAAAGTCTCAAAATTGTGCTGAAAGTTACCTTTGACGGCGTCAGATTTTACTCTGGACGGCGTCATGCCTTGGCAAGAAAAAGTGGACGTGAAATTTACTCATGATAAGCCAGTGAAAATGGCATGGAATTCTGACGGCGTCACGCTTTAACTTGATCAAGGGCGTCACGGCTTAAATCAAAGAGGGACGGCGTCACGTTCAAGGTTCGACGGCGTCAAGCCTTGATAAGCCAGAATGGATTTTTGAAGAGCTAAAGAGGGACGGCGTCAAGAAGGTCATCCGGGAACCCTAAAAGCGGCGAGGTGACGGCGTCACAATCCATAAGGTGACGCCGTCAGATCCAAAAATCTATATATAGTTTTCTAATTTTTTGTCATTAGAGAGAGCTTAGTGTGTGGAATTTTGGGAGAAAACCCTAAGACGATTTTAGCATCTTTTTCAGGGCTTCTTGCCTTGAGATCTTCCATGTTACATTGAAAGATAAGTTATCAATTAATCATTCAATATGTCTATGTGTTGTTTGATTCTATCTTATTCTTGTCTTTTGTTTAACATGTTAGGCTAAATTTATCTTGTGTTTGCTTAGATCTAATGAAACCTAGCTATTGATTATTGGTTATTAGTGTGTTGTTAGTTGTATTGGATGATTGTTTATCTATGTTAGGCTTAAGAAAACTGGCTAACTTCCTATTCGGTAACTTGCTTGAACGTCTTAAGAAACATGAACCAAATGCGTACTAAAGGTTTTTATGGTTGTATTTAATGCACAAGCGAATTCTAGTGATCCCATGTTAGGAGCTTCCTAGCCGGCTCGACATAGGAGTGAAGTAGGAGCTTGTAGAGTTGGGGAAGTAAGTACGCCACCCCACGAATGGTATTAAGGAATACACCCGTCATCCACGCGACTAATACACACTAATTAACCGGTAAAAGATAGTTAGGGAGTAAGGAAATCTAAGTAAACACATTTCTCTACACATAAGTTTCTCACCACATTTTATTTTCAGTTATTTATTTTACTTGCATTCGTAGTAATTTTGGGTTAGTTGACTAGCAACTAATTCCGCCCACTCTTTCAAAACCGAGATTTTACCTGCTTTCATAAAAAAATATAAAAAAAAAAAGAATCTTCCTCAACCCTTAGACCTAATTAGAGTAGACCTTCACACATAACGAACACTATTCCCTGTGGAGAACGATCAATCCCCCGTACTTACCACTACACTATACTACATCGGTCAGGTACACTGCCTGGTGGGGTTGTAAGCCTCTTGAGATCCCTCGAGAGGTAAAACCTGTTGTAAGGTTACAAAACCACGCATCAAGTTTTTGGCGCCGCTGCCGGGGAATAGTTATTGTTTAGGTTGAATTTTTATTTCTATTAGGTCTACTCACTAGATTCCTTTCTAGTAAGATTTTATTTTTATTTTTAGGTTTTCTTTAGTCTATCTTTTTCTTTGTGTGTTTGTTCGTAATTTCCATTGACTCTTCCGTTCACCATTATGGAGTACGCGAATCCACCATACCACCAACCACAAAGGCCATTCTACCCTATTGACATCTCGAATTTCAAACAATATCGAGATGAACCCATATATGATGCATGGACTCGTTTTAGAAATTTACTCCGAAAATTCCCTCATCATAGTTTCGCTTTAGCATCCCTAACCCGAACCTTTTACTATCGTGTTGGCCAATATGACCAAATGCGCATTGAGGATTTTGCCAATGGGGAATTTAGGGAATTAAGTGCTGAAGAAGCATGGGATGCCATAGAAGATTGTGCCCAATATTATTATAGGGTAGACAACCCAACAAACGTTAGTACAAGTCAATTGAATATAAATTTCCTGGATCATGAAACAAGTTTGTTTGGGGATGAATACATTAGTGTTGAGATACCTAAGTGGTTGTCATGTAATGCCATAGTACAAAACAAACACATAGGTGACCTTGATGTGATGGAGGATTTAGCCGAACATGATCACATTGATCAAAAAGACCTAGGTTTTATGATCGATGATGATGAATCTCAAGAAACACATGATGAATCTTTTGGGCAATTTGAATATAGCAGTCATAATATTGAGGATGATCCTTATGATTCGGACATAGAAGTTGAGATGCCTAGAGAAGCACTTGAGATACTTGGGAAAATGTTAGGGTTAGATCCTACTAAAACACATGATGAGGATATAGGTGATCTTGACACAAGGAATGATGAGGTTAGTAACATAAGCCCGCTAAGTACCTCACAAGTCCTACCATCATTTGAGGCACACACACCGCCCGTGACTTACCCGGAAGAAGTTGAGGAGACTATAGGAACCCCAATAGAGGTAGAGCCCTTGAACCAAACACAACTAGAGGATATAGGTTTGAATTCTTTTAGTGATCACAACTTTACTCTTAGTTCTATGGAAGTTCCTAGTTTTGATGAACAAGAGCCTAAACCAAAACCGTTACCTAATCTTCCATCCTTAGATGTGAACTTAGGAATTGAATTAGGTCCCGATCCACCCATCAAACCATGTAGTCCGGGTAATGTTAAGATTAAGGTAGTAGACTCTAGGCCTTGCAAAGAGGAAGCTAATATAGGAGTGAACCATGACCTTACATACTTACATCACCCATTCATGATTGATCACAAGAAACATTATGGGTTTAAACCGGGTCTATTGGGTCAAGATGGATTCCCAACTAGGAGTCTCTCGAAGTTGATAAAAGATGATCCCTTTCTAGGAGAAAACTTCAGTTCACCCATTGACCCAATTGAACTAAGTATGGTTATGATGATAGGATCCCGCATCTTTGAGCATATAATTCATCCACCACTCTTTCCTCACGTGGCATACTCCTACCGAGTTGGTGTGTATCGCTACTATCACCCGCACTTAATCCTAAGTGTAGGGAAAACCTCTCCTTTATCCATTAAATAAGGGTAGAGTCAGGCTTATGACTCGAACAAAAACAAGCGCTTCTTGGGAGGCAACCCAAGCTTTATTTGCTTTATTTGTTTGTTTATTTAATTTTATTTGTTTCCGTATGCATTTCTTATTCTTTTTGTTTACTGTTCATGTCTCAAATATAAATTGTGAAAATGCTTTATTTTGTTTTTAACTTCGTCTTAACTACATATAAAGGTATTTTGCAAAAGATAAGTGTAAGGGAAATCCAAATTTGTTTTTAAGAACAAGATTGAACATGAACGATAACAATGAGATATAAGCATGCATATTAGTGTTTGTTTGAGTCAAATGCTTGTATCGAGTCATAATGACGTTTTGCAGGATTTCCAGGAAGTAAGGTAAAGGTTTTTCCAGAAATTTTCCGGAAACTTAAAATGAGAATTTTTGTCAGGTCATTTCTGACGGCGTCAGGTCTTATAACCTGACGGCGTCAGATTTAATTTCCAGAAATTTTTGAAAGTTTTGTTTTCATAAAAAGTTTTTATTAAAATCTCCAACTTATAATCTCCAGGAATCTGCAAAATTATCATTCCACAAGCATTATATCCTTATATATAGATTTTTCCCGCCGATGTTATGCAGGTTTTCGTGTTTGTTTTCTCAGGTTTAACAGGTTATTTTGGACAAGGAAATGTCTTGGATCAAGCTTATGGCGATGCATTAGTCATGGAGCTTCAACATTCACTTTGGAGGAAGATTTGACCGTGTAATTTCATTATCCACCGAGCGAATCAGGGGAGTATTTGATTTCATTCTTTTACTTTTTTTTCTTTTACATCTTGTTATTTGAACATTGGGGACAATGTTCATCTTAAGTGTAAGGGGGGGGTAAAAGTTCGATTTTTGAGAATACAATTGCGCTTGATTTTTGTTTGTTTAATAGTAGATGTGTAATAAAACTGAGATAAATACCTGTTAGGGCAATTTTAGTGCCAAATTTAAAATTTTTTACAACATATAGGAGTGAAACTTTGATCTTAATGAGCGTCTCACGGATAGGAGTTATATGACTAGCACAAAAACCGTACCACAAAAAAAAATTTCACCCCCAAATATGTGAGGTTCGCCCCTAGAATTGGTAGGAAAAACATTTATGCTATGATGTGTGTACCGGTAGCACTTAGATTCTAGAACTTGCGTTAGGACCATTCCGAGGCCACAAGTGAGACTACATTCGTGTAGTTAGATTTACTACATGATAAGAGGCATTAGGATTAACCCATTGTTTTACACCTGTGTTTTTGTTATAATTACTTTGGCTACATTGGTCAAGTAATTCTCCCACACCCTTTGCGTTGTACTCATTTTTAGTACAGGATACCCCTAGTACACCCCTCAGAGCCTATCTTTTCGTTTCGACCTTTAAGCATTTTACTTAAAGGAAGAATTTGTTTACACCCCACTTAAATGTACACCCAATTCGCCTTAGCCTACCTTGTATGCACTCATTTTTAGTGCATTATTGTGACAACATTTGTTTAAACCCAAGTTAATTATCTAATTGATTACATGGTTGCTAAGTCGAGTCATATCCTTGTACATATTGTTTTGGGACGATTGGGACTCATGGGTAAAGTACTAGTGTAATGGAGTAATGGGGAAGAACATCATTTATTACCCCCATATGTGCTAAATATTTTAAAAGTACTCCAAGTGTTTTAATTATCTTAATTCGAGTCATTAGATTAGCATTTGTAAAGTTATGTAAAAGTTCAAGTGTAAGGGGAATGCAATGCCCCTATGATGTATTATTTTGGATGGTAGGGCAAAAGTGTATGCAAAAAAAAAAAAAAAAAAAAAAAAAAAAAAAAAAAATTTCAAGAAAAATACAAAAAAATGAGAAAAAGAAAAATAGAAAAAACATACGGACTACCATCCCGTTTCATTTTATGTTTATTTTATGTTTATGTTTTGTTATTTTCTTTCATTAGCTTAAGATTGAGTCTAGTCTTGGCTTAGCAACATTGTATAGTACATGTAATTGATCAAGATCTTTAACTAGCCACCAGTAAAATATCCCTTATCCAACAAAACCGTGTTTTCCTTTTCCCTACACCTAACGTTATAACCCATTTAAAAGCCCTCTTTGATAGTTTATCTTTGGTGCTTACGCCTAGTGGAGGAGGTTTTCGATCCTTTCCCAAGCCTATGGTTATCTATTTGCTATGACAGGTAGTGAGAGATATTATCCGTTTTCATTTATGAGATTTATTTTGATGACACTTGAGAGATGTGAGTATCTAAACACTACTTGCGAGGTGCTAGTATGTAATCTCCGTGCTTATTATGATTGAAGTGGAACGATTATTTGTTGTAATTACTTTTATGTTTGCGTTAAATGACCCCTAACTTGTATTTTGATTAGAATAAAAGCACATTTGCTTGAGGACAAGCAAATCTCAAGTGTAAGGGTATTTGATGAAGCGAAAAGTGTACCGCTTTTAAGGGGTCATTTAAGCCCTAAATCGTATTTATTTGATCAAATATTGCCCTAAATCGTTTCTTTTGTCATTTTAGGTACTTTTGAGGAGAAATCTGGAAAAGGAGGCATTTTGGACGTTTTTGGAGCATAGAAGTGAAGAAAACGACAAAGTCTCAAAATTGTGCTGAAAGTTACCTTTGACGGCGTCAGATTTTACTCTGGACGGCGTCATGCATTGGCAAGAAAAATTGGACGTGAAATTTACTCATGATAAGCCAGTGAAAATGGCATGGAATTCTGACGGCGTCACGCTTTAACTTGATCAAGGGCGTCACGGCTTAAATCAAAGAGGGACGGCGTCACGTTCAAGGTTCGACGGCGTCAAGCCTTGATAAGCCAGAATGGATTTTTGAAGAGCTAAAGAGGGACGGCGTCAAGAAGGTCATCCGGGAACCCTAAAAGCGGCGAGGTGACGGCGTCACAATCCATAAGGTGACGCCGTCAGATCCAAAAATCTATATATAGTTTTCTAATTTTTTGTCATTAGAGAGAGCTTAGTGTGTGGAATTTTGGGAGAAAACCCTAAGACGATTTTAGCATCTTTTTCAGGGCTTCTTGCCTTGAGATCTTCCATGTTACATTGAAAGATAAGTTATCAATTAATCATTCAATATGTCTATGTGTTGTTTGATTCTATCTTATTCTTGTCTTTTGTTTAACATGTTAGGCTAAATTTATCTTGTGTTTGCTTAGATCTAATGAAACCTAGCTATTGATTATTGGTTATTAGTGTGTTGTTAGTTGTATTGGATGATTGTTTATCTATGTTAGGCTTAAGAAAACTGGCTAACTTCCTATTCGGTAACTTGCTTGAACGTCTTAAGAAACATGAACCAAATGCGTACTAAAGGTTTTTATGGTTGTATTTAATGCACAAGCGAATTCTAGTGATCCCATGTTAGGAGCTTCCTAGCCAGCTCGACATAGGAGTGAAGTAGGAGCTTGTAGAGTTGGGGAAGTAAGTACGCCACCCCACGAATGGTATTAAGGAATACACCCGTCATCCACGCGACTAATACACACTAATTAACCGGTAAAAGATAGTTAGGGAGTAAGGAAATTTAAGTAAACACATTTCTCTACACATAAGTTTCTCACCACATTTTATTTTCAGTTATTTATTTTACTTGCATTCGTAGTAATTTTGGGTTAGTTGACTAGCAACTAATTCCGCCCACTCTTTCAAAACCGAGATTTTACCTGCTTTCATAAAAAAATATATAAAAAAAAAAAAGAATCTTCCTCAACCCTTAGACCTAATTAGAGTAGACCTTCACACCTAACGAACACTATTCCCTGTGGAGAACGATCAATCCCCCGTACTTACCACTACACTATACTACATCGGTCAGGTACACTGCCTGGTGGGGTTGTAAGCCTCTTGAGATCCCTCGAGAGGTAAAACCTGTTGTAAGGTTACAAAACCACGCATCACTGGCCTTGATGATGTAAGATACATCAAAGACCCAATCATAGATCTATAATTGTGCAAATCCATATCTTCTCCTTCAGCATCCTTGAGTAGCCCTTTGTCTGGATCCATTGGTGTACTTGCAACCTTAGAATCAACAAAATTAAATTTCCTTAGGATCTCTGCTACATACTTATCTTGGCAGATAAATATGCCTTCTTTGGATTGTTTCACTTGGAGACCCAAAAAGAAAGTAAGTTCCCCCATGGAACTCATTTCAAACTTACTATGCATAAGTTTTTCAAATTCTACACACAAGTCTTGGTTTGTTGATCCAAAGATTATGTCATCAACATAAATCTGCACTAGCAAGATGTCTTTCTTTGTCTTTTTGATGAACAAAGTTGGATCAATCCTGCCTCTTTGGAATCCACTTTCTAGTAGAAAACAAGCCAATGTTTCATACCATGCCCTAGGAGCTTGGTGTAGGCCATACAAAGCCTTGGTAACCTTGTAAACTTTGTCTGGATACTCTGCATCAATGAAGCCTGGAGGTTGAGATACATATACTGGTTCTTCAATTTCACCATATAAAAATGCACTCTTAACATCCATTTGATAGACAGTGAAGCCTATGAATGAAGCATAGGCCAAGAAAAGCCTAATTGCTTCAAGTCTTGCAACTGGAGCAAACACTTCTTCATAATCTACCCCTTCTTCTTGAGTATATCCTTGTGCTACCAATCTAGCCTTGTTTCTGATCACTATACCCCTTTCATCTTTCTTGTTTCTGAACACCCATTTGGTTCCAATTGCCCTATGTCCTTTGGGCAAATCAACCAATATGCAAACCTTCTGAATCTTGAATTGGAGAAGCTCTTCTTGCATTGCTTCCACCCAACTTGCATCATCTAAAGCTTTGTTTATGTTTTTGGGTTCAGCCTGAGATAGAAAACATGAAAACAGGCATATATTGGAAATATCATTATTCTTTTCTTCACAAATAGAGGAGAGAAACCCTTCTTCATCTGAAGACAAGACTTGAGATAAACCAACTTGAGATCTTGTTCTAACACCAGAATTTATGCTTCCAATCACATCATCAGTTGAGTGATCTTTGAGAATTCTAGTGTTTGGTGTTTTAGGAACTTCATATGTAGATGGAAGATTGCTAATCCCCACCTCTTCTTGAAAAGAATCATCTATTTGAACATTCAATGGCTCAGCAGTACCAATACTTGAACTAGCAGGACCATCTGAAGAACTAGCAGTACCATTGTCATTAGCACCACTTTCTTGATTCTCTTGATTCTGAGTTCCTTGATCTTCTTCATTGCCTTCATTTGTTGTATTTGAAGGTCCTTCTTGACTTGAAGATAGATCCATACTTTTCCAAATTGGCATCCAGATGTAATCTTGATCTTTAGGAGTTTCAACATTGTCTTCAAAACCTGCATCATCATTAGTATTTGTACCTGTAACAGGCACATAATTCATAGATTCTGAAAGCCTATCAACATCAAACATCCAATCTGGTCCAATTCCTTTCACATTTGATAGTTTCTCTTGAAACTCTATGTGAAGATTCTCTTCTACTAGCCTAGTGCACGTGTTAAACACTCTATAGGCCTTACTCTGCAAGGAATACCCTATCAAATAGCCAACATCTGCTTTTCCATCAAATTTGCCTAAATGATCTTTGGTATTGAGAATAGTGACATGACAACCAAAAGGTCTGATTGCGTGGTTTTGTAACCTTACAACAGGTTTTACCTCTCGAGGGATCTCAAGAGGCTTACAACCCCACCAGGCAGTGTACCTGACCGATGTAGTATAGTGTAGTGGTAAGTACGGGGGATTGATCGTTCTCCACAGGGAATAGTGTTCGTTAGGTATGAAAGGCTACTCTAATTAGGTCTAAGGGTTGTGGAAGATTCTTTTTTATGTTTTTATAGTTTTTATGAAAGCAAGTAAAATCTCGGGTTTTGAAGGAGTGGGCGGAATTAGTTGCTAGTCAACTAACCCAAATTACTACGAATGCAATAAAATTAAATAACTGAAAATAAAATGTGGTGAGAAACTTATGTGTAGAGAAATGTGTTTACTTAGATTTCCTTACTCCCTAACTATCTTTTACCGGTTAATTAGTGTGTATTAGTCGCGTGGATGACGGGTGTATTCCTTAATACCATTCGTGGGGTGGCGTACTTACTTCCCCAACTCTACAAGCTCCTACTTCACTCCTATGTCGAGCCGGCTAGGAAGCTCCTAACATGGGATCACTAGAATTCGCTTGTGCATTAAATACAACCATAAAAACCTTTAGTACGCGTTTGGTTCATGTTTCTTAAGACGTTCAAGCAAGTTACCGAATAGGAAGTTAGCCAGTTTTCTTAAGCCTAACATAGATAAACAATCATCCAATACAACTAACAACACACTAACAACCAATAATCAATAGCTAGGTTTCATTAGATCTAAGCAAACACAAGATAAATTTAGCCTAACATGTTAAACAAAAGACAAGAATAAGATAGAATCAAACAACACATAGACATATTGAATGATTAATTGATAACTTATCTTTCAATGAAACACGGAAGATCTCAAGGCAAAAAGCCCTGAAAAAGTAGCTAAAATCGTCTTAGGGTTTTCTCCCAAAACTCCACACACTAAGCTCTCCCTTAATGACAAAAAATTAGAAAACTATATATAGATTTTTGGATCTGACGGCGTCACCTTATGGAGTGTGACGCCATCACCTCGCCGCTTTTAGGGTTCCCGGATAACCTTCTTGACGCCGTCCCTCTTTAGCTCTTCAAAAATCCATTCTGGCTTATCAAGGCTTGACGCCGTCGAACCTTGAACGTGACGCCGTCCCCTTATGATTTAAGCCGTGACGTCTTTGATCAAGTTAAAGCGTGACGCCGTCAGAATTCACATGCTATTTTCACTGGCCCGTCATGAGTAAATTTCACGTCCAACTTTTCTTGCCAAGGCATGACGCCGTCCAGAGTAAAGTCTGACGCCGTCAAGAGTAACTTTTAGCCGATTTTTGAGACTTTGCCGTTTTCTTCACTTTAATGCTCCAAAAACGTCCAAAATGCCTCCTTTTCCAGATTTCTCCTCAAAAGTACCTAAAATGACAAAAGGAACGATTTAGGGCAATATTTGATCAAATAAATACGATTTAAGGCTTAAATGACCCCTTAAAAGCGGTACACTTTTCGCTTCATCAAATACCCTTACACTTGAGATTTGCTTGTCCTCAAGCAAATGCGCTTTTATTCTAATCAAAATACAAGTTAGGGTCATTTAATGCTAACATAAAAGTAATTACAACAAATAATCGTTCCACTTCAATCATAATAAGCACGGAGATTACATACTAGCACCTCACAAGTAGTGTTTAGATACTCACACCTCTCAAGTGTCATCAAAATAAATCTCATAAATGAAAACGGAAAATATCTCTCACTACCTGTCATAGCAAATAGATTACCATAGGCTTGGGAAAGGATCGAAAACCTCCTCCACTAGGCGTAAGCACCAAAGATAAACTATCAAAGAGGGCTTTTAAATGGGTTATAACGTTAGGTGTAGGGAAAAGGAAACACGGTTTTTTTTGGATAAAGGATATTTTACTGGTGGCGAGTTAAAAATCTTGATCAATTACATGTACTATACAATGTTGCTAAGCCAAGACTAGACTCGATCTTAAGCTAGAAACAAAATAACAAAAATATAAAACAAACATAAAATGAAACGGGATGGTAGTCCGTATGTTTTTTTTTTCTACTTTTCTTTTTCTCATTTTTTTTTTTTCTTGATTTTTTTTTTTTTTTTTTTTTTTTTTTTTTTTTTTTTTTTCATACACTCTTGCCCTACCATCCAAAATAATACATCATAGGGGCATTGCATCCCCTTACACTTGAACTTTTACATAACTTTACAAATACTAATCTAATGACTAGAATTAAGATAATTGAAAAACTTGGAGTACTTTTAAAACATTTAGCACATATGGGGGTAATAAATGATGTTCTTCCCCATTACTCCATTATACTAGTACTTTACCCATGAGTCCCAATCGTCCCAAAACAATATGTACAAGGATATGACTCGACTTAGCAACCATGTAATCAACTAGATAATTAACTTGGGTTTAAACAAATGTTGTAACAATAATGCACTAAAAATGAGTGCATCCAAGGTAGGCTAAGGCGATTTGGGTGTACATTTAAGTGGGGTGTAACAAATTCTTCCTTTAAGTAAAATGCTTAAAGGTCGAAACGAAAAGATAGGCTCTGAGGGGTGTACTAGGGGTATCGTGTACTAAAAATGAGTACAACGCAAAGGGTGTGGGAGAATTACTTGACCAATGTAGCCAATGTAATTATAACAAAAACACAGGTGTAAAACAATGGGTTAATCCTAATGCCTCTTATCATGTAGTAAATCTAACTACACGAATGTAGTCTCACTTGTGGCCTTGGAATGGTCCTAACGCAAGTTCTAGAATCTAAGTGCTACCGGTACACACATCATAGCATAAATGCTTTTCCTACCAATTCTAGGGGTGAACCTCACATATTTGGGGTGGAAAATTTTTTTTGTGGTACGGTTTTTGTGCTAGTCATATAACTCCTATCCGTGAGACGCTCATTAAGATCAAAGTTTCACTCCTATATGTTGTAAAAAATTTTAAATTTGGCACTAAAATTACCCTTACAAGTATTTATCTCAGTTTTATTACACATCTACTATTAAACAAACAAAAATCAAGCGCAATTGTATTTTCTAAAATCGTACTTTTAACCCCCCCCCCCCCCTTACACTTAAGATGAACATTGTCCCCAATGTTCAAGTAACAAGATGTAAAAGCATAAAAGTAAAAGAATGAAATCAAATACTCCCCTGATTCGCTCGGTGGATAATGAAATTACACGGTTAAATCTTCCTCCAAAGAGAATGTTGAAGCTCCATGACTAATGCATCGCCATAAGCTTGATTCCATAAACATCTCCTTGTCCAAAATAACCTGTTAAACCTGAGAAAACAAACACGAAAACCTGCATAACATCGGCGGGATAAAATCTATATATAAGGATATAATGCTTGTGGAATGATAATTTTGCAGATTCCTGGAGATTATAAGTTGGAGATTTTAATAAAAACTTTTTATGAAAACAAAACTTTCAAAAATTTCTGGAAATTAAATCTGACGCCGTCAGGTTATAACCCCTGACGCCGTCAGAAATGACCTGACAAAAATTTTCATTTTAAGTTTCCGGAAAATTTCTGGAAAAACCTTTACCTTACTTCCTGGAAATCCTGCAAAACATCATTATGACTCGATACAAGCATTTGACTCAAACAAATACTAATATGTATGCTAATTTATTATTATTACGATTCATGTTAATTTGTGTTCTAATAAACCGATTTAGATTTCCCTTACACTTATCTTTTGCAAAATACCTTTATATGTAGTTAAGACGAAGTTAAAAACAAAATAAAGCATTTTCACAAATTAGTTTTGAACATGAATCAATAATGATAAAAATTAAACACACATACGGAAATAAAATCAAACAAACAAATAAATAAACACACATAGCAAATAAAACAAATAAAGCTTGGGTTGCCTCCCAAGAAGCGCTTTTCTTTATTAACGAGTCTTGTAGCTAGACTCAAAGTCACGTACATTACGTGACTCCATCATCGGTCACGGTTCCTAGGCCATTCTCCTTCCCGGTTTTATATTCCGGTCCTAATTTCAAACAATCCTTGTAGAAACCGAATATCCTTTCCATAACATAGTCTACTCCTTTACTTCTATCCTCATCATTCCTATAGTAGACCGCTTGTTTGAGCTCCTTCTCAACATTTGACAAGTGTTGGAATTGTTCTATCTTATATGGCATTTGGTAGCTTACTTCATCGGTCTCATCCTTAAATCTAACTATCCCTAAGGAGGGTTCATAAGTCATTCTAGAGACCTCAACAAATGGTTTTCCAAAAACCACTTGAGTCAAGGATGCATCGACTATTAGGCGGATATCTTCTACAATTACAAAGTCGGTGACATAGGTGAAGTTTCCTACATAAACCGGTAATCCCTTAACTCTTCCCGTGAAGTTACTCATCCAACCCTTGTCAGGGAACATCCTATACCCAAGTTGATTCTTCATTATCAAGTTGTAGTGGGCTCTAGTCATGATGTTTATGGGTGATCTAAGGTCGATGTAGGCTTTCCACACATGCAAATGTCCGATGTTGCATGGTATGTTGAGATTAGAAGGGTCGCCTATTTCTATGATTGGTCTACCTAGGAAGTATGGTGCCTCGGGGTCATCGAATAAGTTTGTATGATATGCGCGCTCTTCCTTAGTAGGTAGCCTATTGAAGTAGTCCTCATCATTATCTACTTCCTCAACTTCACTTTTCTTAACTTCCTTATCAACCTCGACTTTCTTAACCTCATCCTTAGGTTCAATTTCTATCCTACCCTCATTCTTGTCACTTTCTTCCATGTTCCTATCGATTGGTTTGATAGTGACAATGTTGACAAAGTGGACGTGTTTGGATGAAGAGGGGTCTTTTACTTGGGGTCCGCTATTTGTGTTCCTAGCGTCCTTATGTGGAGGTGATAGCACTTGGTTATTGAGGGCTTTCAACAAGTTGTCAATTTTATTGGTCATCTCAGTTTGTTGTTGATTGAATTCGGCCTCGAATCTAGCTATCCGAGCTTCTTGAGATGCCATAAATTGGGACATCAATCCTTCAAAGTTATTGGTACTACCATTGCCGGAAGGATTGTTGTTGAAAGTACGGTTCGAGTTGGAACCGCTTGATTGGAAACGATTAGGTGGGTTGGAAGAATTGGTTTGTTGTGCGTTTTGGTTTTGTTTCCACCTAAGGTTCGGGTGATTTTTCCATGAGGGGTTGTATGAATCACCATAAGGGTTTGGCTCGGGTTTGAAAGTGTACCACTTGTCTCCCGCTCCGTCGGTACGCGAGGATGCGTAGTCCACAAAAGCTTGTTCGGGGAGTTCCATGCAATCACTTGGCTTGAAGGTTTAGGAGCCTCGTAGGATTTCATGAGAAACTTGACTTGGTCTTCAAGTTCTATGATCCTACGGTCGGAAGTGCTTGAATTGTTCGAAGGCAAAGATATTGCCTTGACCGTTTTATTCAAATCACGGGGATCACTCCAACTTTCGTTGTCATAAAGAGCAAGATCCTCTAGGAGAGCCCATGATTGTTCCGCACTTAGATCACGTAGCTTGCCACCGGCCGATTGGTCAATGGTTTGCCTCGTGGAGAGATTGATATGGTCATAGAAGATTTGGACTTGGAGCCAAAGTTCTATGCCATGGTGAGGGACTTTTTGGAGTAAGTCCTTGAATCGAGTCCATGCCTCGTAGAGAGTTTCGCCTTGACGTTGTTGGAACATCAAGATATCATTCCTTAGCTTGGTAGTTCTTCCTGGTGGGAAAAACTGAGCAAGGAAACGAGTGGTGAGATCATCCCAAGAGGTAATGGATCCTGCGGGTTGACGTTCTAGCCACTGACTAGCTTGGTCCCGCAAAGAGAATTGGAAGAGACGCAATCGGGTCGTCTCTCGAGTGGCAACATCAAGGTCTATAGAATCAACGATTTTAAGAAAGTCCTTGAGATGTTGATTAGGATCTTCAGAACGAAGTCCATGGAATGCGCATCCGCTTTGCACCAACCGGATGGTGTCGGATCGCAAGGGTGTGATATTGGCTCCTTGAGTGAGCTCAATGGTGTTTCGATAGCCATGGTGGCTAGGACGGGAATACTCTCCTAAAGTACGGGCTCTAGGAGGTGGTGGTGGTTGTTGTGGTGGTGGGTTGTGGGGGTTAAGGATATTACCATCTTCCATGACGTCGGACGGTAATGGTTACGAACAAAGACACGAAGAAAATAGATAGACTAAAGAAAACCTAGAAAAATAAAATAAAAATCTCACTAGAAAGGAATCTAGTGAGTAGACCTAATAGAAATAAAAATTCAACCTAAACAATAACTATTCCCCGGCAACGGCGCCAAAAACTTGATTGCGTGGTTTTGTAACCTTACAACAGGTTTTACCTCTCGAGGGATCTCAAGAGGCTTACAACCCCACCAGGCAGTGTACCTGACCGATGTAGTATAGTGTAGTGGTAAGTACGGGGGATTGATCGTTCTCCACAGGGAATAGTGTTCGTTAGGTATGAAAGGCTACTCTAATTAGGTCTAAGGGTTGAGGAAGATTCTTTTTTATGTTTTTATAGTTTTTATGAAAGCAAGTAAAATCTCGGGTTTTGAAGGAGTGGGCGGAATTAGTTGCTAGTCAACTAACCCAAATTACTACGAATGCAATAAAATTAAATAACTGAAAATAAAATGTGGTGAGAAACTTATGTGTAGAGAAATGTGTTTACTTAGATTTCCTTACTCCCTAACTATCTTTTACCGGTTAATTAGTGTGTATTAGTCGCGTGGATGACGGGTGTATTCCTTAATACCATTCGTGGGGTGGCGTACTTACTTCCCCAACTCTACAAGCTCCTACTTCACTCCTATGTCGAGCCGGCTAGGAAGCTCCTAACATGGGATCACTAGAATTCGCTTGTGCATTAAATACAACCATAAAAACCTTTAGTACGCGTTTGGTTCATGTTTCTTAAGACGTTCAAGCAAGTTACCGAATAGGAAGTTAGCCAGTTTTCTTAAGCCTAACATAGATAAACAATCATCCAATACAACTAACAACACACTAACAACCAATAATCAATAGCTAGGTTTCATTAGATCTAAGCAAACACAAGATAAATTTAGCCTAACATGTTAAACAAAAGACAAGAATAAGATAGAATCAAACAACACATAGACATATTGAATGATTAATTGATAACTTATCTTTCAATGAAACATGGAAGATCTCAAGGCAAAAAGCCCTGAAAAAGTAGCTAAAATCGTCTTAGGGTTTTCTCCCAAAACTCCACACACTAAGCTCTCCCTTAATGACAAAAAATTAGAAAACTATATATAGATTTTTGGATCTGACGGCGTCACCTTATGGAGTGTGACGCCGTCACCTCGCCGCTTTTAGGGTTCCCGGATGACCTTCTTGACGCCGTCCCTCTTTAGCTCTTCAAAAATCCATTCTGGCTTATCAAGGCTTGACGCCGTCGAACCTTGAACGTGACGCCGTCCCCTTATGATTTAAGCCGTGACGTCTTTGATCAAGTTAAAGCGTGACGCCGTCAGAATTCACATGCTATTTTCACTGGCCCGTCATGAGTAAATTTCACGTCCAACTTTTCTTGCCAAGGCATGACGCCGTCCAGAGTAAAGTCTGACGCCGTCAAGAGTAACTTTTAGCCGATTTTTGAGACTTTGCCGTTTTCTTCACTTTAATGCTCCAAAAACGTCCAAAATGCCTCCTTTTCCAGATTTCTCCTCAAAAGTACCTAAAATGACAAAAGGAACGATTTAGGGCAATATTTGATCAAATAAATACGATTTAAGGCTTAAATGACCCCTTAAAAGCGGTACACTTTTCGCTTCATCAAGGTCTCATAAAACTTAAAGATGGTTTTCTACCAAAGAAAAGTTCATAAGGTGTCTTTCTATGTGGCTTTGTCACAAGAACCCTGTTTTGTACATAACAAGCAGTACCAACTGCTTCAGCCCAAAATGAAATAGGCAACTTAGAGTCTACTAACATAGTTCTAGCAGCCTCTATAAGTGTTCTATTCTTTCTTTCTGCTACTCCATTTTGCTGAGGTGTTCTAGCTACACTAAACTCTCTTTTTATGCCTTTTTCCTTGCAAAAGTCATCCATAACTCTATTCTTGAACTCTGTCCCATTGTCACACCTGATGACTTTGACTTTCTTATCAGATTGGTTTTCTACCTCAGTGATATATGTTTTAAGTATCTCACTAGTTTCATGTTTAGATCTCATAAGTTTCATGGTTTTCAAGTACCTCTATGTTGTTTGCCTTTTAGACAGTCAACACAAGTTTGGTCGTTTTGGAAAATCTTTTTGGGTAAACCTCTTACTAAATCATATTTTGCAATAGTGTTGATTGTTTTAAAGTTTACATGACCAAGCCTTCTATGCCAAAGCATAGATTCATCCAATGAGGCTTTTGCTACCAAACAAGTTAGACTCTCCTTAGGATCAATGTTCTTTAAATTGACACTATACATATTGTTCCTTTTTGGAATTTTAAGAAGGATCTGACTCTCATCAGGCATCTTAAAATCAGAAGAAAGAACCATACATTCATTGTCAGTAAAAAGAACATTGTTCTTTTTGTCACACATTTGTGAAACACTAAGAAGATTAAACTGAAGTTCTTTCACAAAATACACATTTTCAAAATCTAGTTTACTGGTTTTGATAGTACCTTTACCAGTGATCTTTCCTTTTATTCCTCCCCCAAAGGTAACATATCCTCCATCAAATGTTTTGAAGTCTGAGAGGAATGACATGTTGCCTGTCATGTGCCTTGAACATCCACTATCAACATATCCTTGATCTCCAATATCAGATGAATGTTCCTGCACATGAATAAACATATTAGTTTCCTTGGGGTACCCAAGCCATGACAGACTTGGGTTTGCCTCTTGCATCAATGAAATCAAACCTTTTCAGGATTGTTGATGCACCTTTTGATTGGATTGGTTTCCAAATCCAACATGCTGAGGACTTAACAGCACTTTCCTTTTTAATCCATTGTGTGGTCTTTGGTCTATCAGTACCAATTTTGGTAATACCAATTTTGGCAGTACCATTTGGTCTAGCAGGACCTTTTGGTCTAGCAGGACCTTTGGTTTTTGGTTTCCAAATTTGTGTTTTGACCACAGATTTCTTTTGAATAGGACTATTCACAACTTTTGGTACACTTTTGAAAGTGTTTCTTGTACCCTTAGTTGGTTTTGCAATAACAGGCTTATTTTGTCTAACAGTATGTTTAACATTTGTGGTGTTAGACTTAACAAAACTTTTTCTGGGGTGAGTAACATTTGTTTTAGACTTTGATTTACTCCCAGAAACCCATTTATTACAATAAGCATGAAGATGATTAAAGCTACCACAATAATAACAAGCCTTATTGAACATAACAAAGTCATCACCTAGTTGTTGTGACTTAAGGTTGTTCCAATTTCTTTGGCTTCCCCTAGGTTTGTTATTACATTTTTCACAACTTTCAACTGTTTTCAAAACAGTTTTGGCCTTAGCTTTAACTTCTACTTTCTTAGGACTGTTTGGTCCTACTTTGATTCCTTTGATAGGAATAGTCTTATCTTCATCATCATCAGATACCCAATCTTCAATAATTAGGACATCTGGTCTCTTCTCAGTGAGCACCTTAGAGAGTGAGGCATTCTTAGCACTCTCAGAAGGTTCACTTATCACTACAGGTTTAGCCAATGGTTTGTTAATGACTTCATGCAAACCTGATTCAGCAAGATCTGATCCTGGGGGACAAGGAATTCCTCTATAAGGAGGTGGACATTCATTGTATCCTATCCCTGATTTTATTCTCTTATTCATCTGATTTTCTACTATGCTCCTAGTACATTCAGAAGCAATTTCTAATTTAGTAACAGTCAGTTGAATATTATCTCTAGCCAAAGTCACTTTAGTGCACTCATTCCTTACCATTTCTATTTCTGAATCTTTCAAAAATATTTGTCTATTAAGAGCAGCTTTAGCATCAGAAAATGTGAGTTCATTTTCTCTATAGTGAATGAGTTGTTTTTCTAGTTTGGCCATACCACACTGATGGTTAAATAAGGTTTGATTGGTTTTTCTTTCTTCTATTTTTAGCTCATCATAAGATTTTCTTATAACTTCTAATTCTTTAAGAAATTCACAATTGCTAGAACATTTGATAGTTTGTACCTCAGGAGTGGAGAAAGCCATCAAAGCCAATTCATCAGAAGTTGACTCATCTTCACCCATGAAACTCCAATCAAAACCCATACCATCAATAGCAACCATTGCTTTTGGCTCAACAACTTCAACAACCTTACTCTTGCTTTCAAAGCTTCCTCTCTTCTCAAAGCTTCCTTTATTCCTGTTGTCAAACCCTCTACCCTTGTCATCCTGCTTCTTAGGTCTTCTACACTCTCTAGAGTAGTGACCTTTCATGTGGCAGTTGTAACACTCCACCTTTGACTTATCATAGCCAGCAGGCTCATTTCCATTTATCAGTATCTTCTTGCCAGTCCTCATCATCAACTTCTTAGCTCTAATGCTTAAAAGTGAAAGTTGCCACTTTATGTCCATCACTTCAAGATCATCAGGATGAATCTCTTGAAGATCTTCAAATGTTAATACGGACCCATTGTGTTGAGATGTAAGAAAAGCACACCCAATTGTTTCATCTAAAATGGATTTGGTACTACCAGAAGTACTAGCAGTACCAAAGGTTGTGTTGGCAGTACCTTCTTCTCTGCCACCTTGTTCTTCATTATCAACCTTTGAGATGCTTGGGGATGAAACAAAAGCCATATTTCCTGAGCTTGACCCAGTAGTCTTCTTTACTTCATGCTCTACTATTTTAAAATTGTTGTAGAGATCATTGAGACTCATCTGATCAATATCTGACTTATTCTTCCATACAATGACATGCATAGACCATTCTGAAGGTAAACTCCTAAGAAATTTAGAGTTTAGATCTTCTTGAGTTATCATCACTTCATGGATGGCTAACTGACTTGCAAGCTTCTGAAGTCTATTGAACATACTGTCCAAAGATTCATTGGTTGTGGCTGTGAAGTTCTCAAATTGTTGTTTGAGAAGTGTTTTCTGTGTTTTCTTGGTAGCATCATTACCACCAAACCTAGCCACAATAGCTTCAAAAAGGGTTTTGGCATCTTTGTATTTGTTAAAGATCAGAAGTTGATCATTTGGAATAGTCATCAGTAACATACTCCTTGCCTTTAGATCATTTCTCTTCTGAATTTTTTCATCTGCATTTGATGGTTGGTCTTGTATTCTTGTTACAAGAGCATCATTTACTGTTGTAGTGGTGATTTGGGGTTTAAATGAATTGCCTTGTTCAATGATCTCCCAAAGTGCATAGTCCTGCACTTGAAAGTATTGTTCAACCCTTAGTCTCCACATTTCAAACTCATTTTGCTTGAGTAATGGAAGTTTAGCTGCAACATTTGTTTGAATATGTTCAACATCCATTGTTCTTTTAAATTTGTAAATATCAAGCCTAGCTCTGATACCACTTGTGGAATGGTTTTATGTTCGATTGAGATATTTATGTATTGAATGTGTTTAGCATGCGGAATCTACTACAACACACTTAAAAGAACACAAGGTGGTGAGTTTAAGTAAACGTGAGAATGCAATGAACAAAGAACACAACTTTGGTTAACACAAAACGATTCAATATTATTGATGAAATAATACGGATGATCTAAATATCACCGGGATTACAAAGTAATCTTGAATCTAAGATTGTAAAAGGATTTGTGATTTGAAGTAACTAAGTTACTTGAGAGATAGTTTGGTTTTTGGTTAATGGTTCGTAAAGATGCATGCATGAAGTAGTGACTAAGATATCCTTTTATAAGATAAGGATATCTTATTACATGTTGTCAAGTGGAAGAGTATTATACTATACTTTGACTATATTGGCGCCTACAATTAAATACAACTACCAATGTACAACTCTGATAATATTCTTCTGTCACCACAGAAGACTAATCTACTTCTACATAACGTATAACAATGTACAAAGACTAATAATTCAACTAAATATCTATTACAAAATATCTAATCGACTTGACATAAGCTTGGCAGGCTCTTCATCAACCAGCAGTACCTTCTACCCAGAAGGTACTGGTAGAACATCTTCATACACTTCAAAATCAACTAGCAGGCTCTTTAACATCTTTGGCAGGCTCTTTGACTTTGATCATTTTATTCCCAACACCCAGTAATGACACGTCAAAGACTCCACACAGATGATGAAACCTGCATTTATGCATTTACCGTTTGTCAAGCAGAACCAAAAAACATTATAGAAGCCCTTACCTACGATAATTGGATTGAGTCTATGCAAGAGGAACTTGATCAATTCAAGCATTTGGAAGTTTGGGAATTGGTAGAAAGACCAGATGGAGTATACGTAGTCGGGCTGAAATGGATCTGGAAGAACAAGTTGGATGCAGATGGCACGATTATTCGTAACAAGTCCCGGTTGGTTGCTAAAGGATTCAGTCAAGAGGAAGGAATCGAATTTGAGGAATCTTTCGCACCAGTGGCAAGACTTGAGGCCGTTCGAATTTTTTTGGCATATGCAGCTCACAAGAATATCACCGTATATCAAATGGACGTGAAGACGGCATTTCTGAATGGTCAACTCCATGAAGAGGTGTACGTCACACAAAAAGAGGGCTTCGTCGACCCATAACATCCGAATCATGTCTACCGGCTCAAGAAAGCCCTCTACGGCCTTAAACAAGCCCCGAGGGCTTGGTACGATAAATTATCTGCATTTTTACTAGCTAATCATTTCACTAAAGGATCAGTTGACCCGACTTTGTTTATACAAAAACACGTGGAGGATATTCTCATTGTTCAAATCTATGTGGATGACATCATTTTTGGTTCTACCCATAAGAAATATTCAAACGCTTTTGCAAAATTAATGAAACAAAACTTTGAGATGTCCATGACGGGTGAACTCAACTTCTTCTTAGGACTGCAAGTTCATCAATCACCCCGTGGTATATTCTTAAGTCAGTCCAAGTATGCTCAAGAGATTTTGAAAAAACATGGTATGACAAGCTGTGACACATATAACACCCCAATGTCTGCATCATCCCCGAAGCTAGATGCTGATCTACATGGGACACCCATTGATCCTACCAAATACCGTAGTATGATTGGGTATCTCATGTATCTCACAGCTTGCCGACCGGATATTGTATTTGCCACTTATCTATGCTCCCGTTATCAGTCAAGACCAACTGAAAGTCACCTATCTGCAGTTAAGAGAATCCTTCGATACATAAAGGGAACCATTCACTTGGGGATCTGGTATCCGAAGGATTCTGGTTTTGAACTTGTTGCCTTTTCAGACGCTGACCATGCAGGATGCTTAGACACAAGAAAAAGTACATCTGGGGGAGTGAAATTTTTCGATGACAAGCTTGTCTCTTGGCAGTCAAAGAAGCAGGACTGTACATCACTATCATCCACTAAATCAGAATACATCGCCATGTCAGCATGCTGCACTCAAGTCATCTGGATGTGGTCACAGCTGATGGACTATGGATACGTCTTCAACAAGATTCCGATGTATTGTGACTCCAAGAGCGCCATTACTATCTCGTGCAACACCGTTCAGCATTCAAAGTCCAAGCATATTGCTCTCCGATATCACTTCATCAAAGAGCACATGGAACAGGGTACAATTGAACTTTATTTCGTGGGTACAGAATACCAATTGGCGGATTTATTCACCAAAGCCTTGCCTCATACAAGATTTGTAGAATTGGTTCACCAGATTGGTATGCGATGTTTGACTCCAAACGATTTAAACAATTTTCTTAAACAAAATTAAATGAGTCAAACATCAAAACTATCTTTGTAAATAAATTTTCAAAAACATAAAAAGATTTCCCAATTATTATTGTTAAAAAAAAAAAAAAAAAAAAAAAACCCTCTTTAAATGTGCACAAGTCAAAACGAATCAAAATATATTCTCGTCATTTCATCAATTTCATCAATTTCAAATCACGAACATATTTTGAGGGGGAGAGTTTTTTAACTTTTGCACATTTATTATCTAAATTCTTCATCATTATCAAAATCTTCATCAAAAATATTTCTATGATCTCTTGAACTACAAGATTGTCAAAATTTTCAAAAAATATGTTTTAGTTCAAGGGGGAGAAATGAAAATAAAGTAAGTTCACAACAAATTGGATCAAAGGCTTTAACCATTACAAACCACAAGGACTGAAACTGTAAAGTAGCATAAAAGTTGTCACTTTAGGACTTGTGTGAACTAGGAATCAAGTTAAGGGACTGGAATTCACAAATGGACAAACTTAGTCAAATATAAGTCAAAATCTGCTTCGATAAAACACACAGAACTTATTTTCATCTCTCAAAAACCCGCCAAAAAGCTCTCAAACATCAAGATTTCGATTTTGCTCTAACTTTCGATTTGTAAGTGTTAAATATGATCTTTTATGCCTTGTAATCACTCGTTCATCATTTCTGTGGCTAAATTTCATATATGACGACTTAGGGTTTATTCGAATGAATTGGGCATTTCTTGTTAGTTTTGATTTAATCTAATTAATCTTGTGTAGGAGCTTAACAACATGTTTTAGAATGTACTACACATGCTTAATTAGATTCAACAACATTAAAGAAGGTTGTTCGATTGAATTAGGGTTTCAGAAGTCGACTTTGTGTGCTGAGGTTAATGAGTATTGTGTTTAGATGATTGAATGGTGGGATATGCTTGTTTGTGGTCCTATATTATGCGCTTAACGTTTCATAACTAGAATCAAAAATTTAGTCTAAATTCAAGTGATTACTTGTGTTCGTATTAACTATGATGATTAATGTGTTGTTGTAACTGGAGTTCTGAGTGTTTAGACTTGATCACTACATGGTTACGACACTATCTGATTATTGCTTGTACACTAGAACTGATCTGAATGAAAAATGTGTTAAAAGGTTCATCCTTCGACTTTGTTGTTAAAAAGAATCCTTCGCTTTAGCCTTCCCCAGCAGCGGCGCCAAAATTTGATTCGTTAAAATCAACACATATTTTTCTCCAAGGATTTACAAAGGAAATATGTAAACCCGAGTCGTTATCCCCAACGAAGGTTGAATGGAATTTGTGAGATCGGGATTGTGATTCGTGTAGTGAATGGATATAAAAGAGATTCTTGGATTGTTAACACTAGAATATGAAATATAATCTAAACAACAGTTAATTAACTAAGGCAAATATGAATTTAAAACACTTAAGGTAAAAAAAGTAAAGAAAATCTAAACACGCGTTTAAACTAGGAAATCCCGAGCCTAAAACGTGAGATCTAAGAAATGTTAACTCTACGGGTACAAATCTATTTTTCCTAAATTATAAATAATAAAAGAAAATTTAAAAAAAAAAAGAATTATATTTTTCTGATTAATATTTAATTTATTATAATTTAAAAACTGAATTCAAAAGAAAAATTAACTAAAAATACTAAATGAACTTGGAAATTATGAAAAATTTAGGGAAAGTCCTAAATAATGTTATGATTCTAGGAAAATTAAGCTAAGGCTGCCAGCTTATCCAGATAAGCTGGAATAAGCCAAACTGTGTAAGTAAGCTAAATGGACTAAAACTGGGTTAAAAGGATTATGAGTGAGGAGTATAACGTAAAAGACCCAAGGGCACGTTTGGTTAGGCTGTGTGTTTGTGAGGCTTAGGAAGGGCTGAGGTCTAGGGTTCGAACCTGACCTCAGTCTTTTTGTAACTTATTATTTTTTTTTTAATTTTCTTTTACAAACTAATAAAGCACTTAAAAATAATCATTTTTTAAAACTACAACTTTTTATGAAAACCTATAATAAGCAAGGAAATAAGCCACAAGGACTGAGCAGTTGGCATAAGGCAAGAAATAAGCAAAGGGGAGTAAAGAAAAAGCTGATTAAGCTATAGATAAGCTACAAATGAAACTGAAATAAGCTATATGACTAAGACTAATTCTGAATAAGCCAAGAGAACAGAATAAGCTGACCTGAGAAGCAAATAAGCAAAAATCATCACTAGCCCAACTGATCGGAGGTGCAGGGCATGAGCAGTCTTCACAGGTCAAATTTGAGCTTGTTTTTAAGCTCAAATAAGCTCCAAACTAGGATCCACTTTTTGAAATAACAAATTACACCTAACAGACTATTTGTATACTGAAAATCAAATGCTAGCAACATTAAATAAGCGATTGAATAGGCCTAGGAAATTCAGTGCAGACTGCTTATGAGCATTTGTGCAGACTGATGCAGCAGTGCACCAAAAAAAATCCACCAATCCAATTAGGACTGATCCAACTCTTGAGTGATCACCTCAGTGCTCAAAGTGAACTTAAAAATACCATAAATCCAAGCTGAATAAGCTTTAGCTCAAAGCTAGCTTATTGGGACAGTAAATAACCTAGAATTTCACTAGCTTACTCAATTCATTAAACTGCTACAATTCAGCTAAATATACACCACAAACAAATTTTATAAGTTAATTTAGAAATAACTAAACTCAGAACAACGGCAAATGAACAGTATTTAAACATTTTTGACCCATTTTAACCCATTTTCCAAACACTCCCTTATGGGGACTGTTTTGATATTAAAGCTTCCAATGATTAAATCAAGCTATGGAATCTGAAAACAGATGAATTACCAACTAGATTAACACCTAAAAAGCACTAAACATCCATAATTAAGCACTGAATTTTAAGCAATAAGCAGTTTGACTAACTTTGACTATTTTTGACTTTCTTGGATTAGAACTGAATTAATCTAATATAAGCTTACAAAAAGCTACAATAAGCTTATATAAGCTTATATGAATGGTTCTGAGACTTGGGATTGATTTTTAACAACTAATTTAGCTTAGTACGAATTAACAAAGAACTTTGAATTTCTATTAAACTTGAAACTGAGTACACAACTGAATTAAACTAGAACAATTAACTTAAAGACAACTAGAATTAATAACTGAAAACTTGAAATTACAATTTCTACTGATTATACTAACATAACGATTACTAATTAAACTACTACCCCCATTTAAGGCTACAAGATGGGCTATTTATACTACAACTAAGGTGGGAATGTCCTCTTGTCCTCTTCTGAACACTTTTCAACCCTTGGATAAGCTTGAAATCATCTCAGCCATTGAAACCGATTTTGGCGCCAAAATGTAGATTGTGGGAAAACCACTTGGTACTGGGTTTCTTGTGATGGGAAAGAAGCAATTAATGCTTTTTGGACTGGTAGGTGGAGTGTAGAGGGGGGAAGGATGCAGGGAGTGGGTTGATGGTGGTTTTGTCAGGGGACATGGTTTTGGCGGGCAAGTGGGGGAGAAGGGTGGGTTTGACTGAGTTGTTTGACCCAGGTTTAGCTAAAAACAAACGGGTTGGGTTTTTTTTATGGGATTGGGCTTGGGGTGTATTGGTGGGCTGGGTTTAGGATTTGGGTTAAAAGGTTTTAAGGTTTAAAGTTTAAAGGATTAAACTTAAAATGGGATTTAGCTTGGAGGGACTATTTCTGCCAAAACTGGAAATTTATTCCAAGGGACCAATTCTGTCATTTTGATTTTCTTTGAAGGTTGACTTTGACACTTGAGAAATTTCTCGGTCCAAACTTGTAAATTTCTTCCCCGGCTTCGGCTTTTAACTTTTTCCAATCTTGTGCTCGGTTATGTCCGTTTTTGCCCTGTTTTCAATCCTTTTGTACCTGAAACACATAAAAACACAAACCAAGGATATCTGCAGTATAATATGGTATATTTGGCTGTTTTTGGCATTTTTGTGTCTTTTATGGGTGTAAAATGATGAGTATTTACACACTCATCAATCCCCCACACTAAACTATTGCTAGTCCCTAGCAATCCGATCATATAAAGTAATGAAAGGATCAAAAGAATACCAAGCATTCCCCGTTTTGATTTTTGATACAATGCCAGAAATTTAAACTAGAACAAAATATATAACATGCTTGATTTCCAAAAATGGTATCATGGAACGGGATTCACACAAACTGGGTGTCTCCAGGGAATTGTAATCGTCATCCTCTTTTTTATACTCCCAACTAAGCTTAAACTCAATGTGCAAATGTTTTTGTAAAATGCTAACACTACTTATACTAATAATCTATGTAAGCCGAGACTTAACTTTTCACTCCCACAATTTATTAAAGTTAGGTGACTGTGCTTGATTTTCAAGATTTTGATCACAAAAATCGACGTTTTTATAAGATTTTGACTAATACTAGTTGAAAGATGGATTTAAAATTTACAACAAGCAAACACATCAAAACTTATTGCATTTTGCAATATCATTCCATTTTTGCATTTTGCAATATCATTCCATTTTATTTTATTTTATTTTTCTTTTCATTTTTTCATCATTTTTTTTTTTTTTACTTGTGCAAAATAAACTAACGGAGTTTCACGGGAACCAAGACCTTACACCTTCCTAAATAAAGGATCCAAGGGCCGTTACAACGAAGAGTTCCAAGACTCTAAACATTCATGAAATGAGGATCCAAGGGTGTTAGACCAAGACCTCACACATTCCTGAATTAGAGATCCAAGGGCCGGTGTAAGAGGGTAGCCAAGACCTAAACGCCTTCCGAAAATAAGAATCCAAGGGCCGATCTTGAACCGTAGCTTTTTAGCACATACATTTATTACTTAACTTTTACATTATTATGACATATGCTTGTTCCGAAGTTTAAATAAAGCTTTGAACTAGTATTTTTCAGAATCGTATGAAAAAATGATTTTGTGTGTTTCAAATGTTTGAAAATAAGCACTTATTAAGTCAGATTAGTTATCTCCTGGGAGGAAAAGCCATAGATTACTTATATAAGCTCTAAAGAGAACCAACTACTCTACGCTTAGCATTTTCATTTGCACATATCGTAAAACCTTAGTCTAATCGGTAAGGAAGCAGCCAGATCAACACTCTGGCAGAGTCGGGATTCCCCTTGTTCTAACCTAATCAAGACTAGACACTTTTTCTTTTCTTTTCTTTTTTTTTTGGTGCAAAGCACTTCTTTTTCATGCAATTTCTTATTTAAAAACGAAAAAAATTTAAAATTTTGGCCAAGACGGGGGTACTAGGGCACTAGAAGGTACAATGTGACAAAAATCGCGAGAATTCCCCCCCACACTTAGAATTGAATATTGCCCTCAATATTCAAATTACCGGCTATTATGCCGACACTTAGAACGTAAAAAGGTAATACTAATAGCCAAGTGTGTAAAAGAAATCTCATTTTTCACAAACAGGATTAAAAAGATATCCCTAGATAATCGTTAGCAAAAAGATCGGATATTGGGCGGCTGGATTGAAAACAGGCGCATCAATCATCACGATCTAAGGGAAACCTGCAAACACGAGCAAACAACACACAAACAGAGCACAGTAGAGGAATCCCCCCCACACTTAGTGTTAGAAAATAGAAAGAAGTCAGAAACATGGGTTATCACCCATGTGGTGCTAATGTTTTTGTTAACCGAGTCACTAGCTTGACTCGACCCCGAATTCATTTGTTCTTGGGGAAGCATGTGGAAAAGAAAATCTCCATCGGGCTTTCATTTGAAATGTTTGGATAAACATTGAGGTTCTTGAAAGTTCCACTCTGATGAGATGCCCACGGCTCTTAGTAATAAAAACTATAAGTGGAGATGCCGGGGTCAAAAACTTTGTCCTCATTTCCGTAAGGAAATGAGAGTAAAGTTTCAGTCAGATTTAACTCCATGCAGGATCGGAGTTCACCATTAAGATAGAACAAAGGGGGATTACTTTTCTCCAGAATTAAAAGTTCCTCAGATGAGGTTTGTAACTTGAAATTCTTGTCGGGAGTCAATTTAATCATTGAATGATTTTTACTACCATCGAGTATGCCTGGATTAAACACTTTGTCTTCACAAGAAAACTCAACAGGATACTCGATGGAAAACTCCTCAGAGAAAAGAAAATCATCCTCTGGGGATGGAGGAGAGAAGTTATTTAGCTCAGTCACGGTTTTCTTCTTTAGGTTTTCATCTCCAAGGGATTTATCATCAGAAGGTTTGCCATACAAAAGTTCTTCCCATTCTTTACGATCAGCACCGAAATCAAAAAGATCATCATCATCATCCCCCGGTGGGGTTGGATCGATGTGAGCGAGTTCATCGGCGAACTCCTCAAGATGATGATAATTATTGGACGTTTTAATTTCCTTCGGAGGGAGAGAAGGTGACGGATCATCATTAACCAACTTCTCGAGGAAGAGAATGTCTCCCTCAGGATCAAAGTCGGCATCATCAATTTCCGGAGAAATTGAATCATCTTTGAGACAAGCATCGATCTCTTCCAAAACGAAGTCACTTCCCTCAAACGGAGTGAGGAAAGGGGAAGAGTCGGAAAGAATTGGTTGAGAAGAAGGAGTGGGATTGCCACTCAAAGAATTAACCAAGAAAGAGTCACTATCCTCAACGGGGATAGGAGATGATGGAGAGATTGGGCCAGAATCCATCTTGTGCTCAAATTGGGGAGGTGATACCTCAACATAATCGATGTTTTTATAAGATAAAGAATCGTCATCACTTGTAGTACTCTCATCGGAGAAAGTCTTAAAATGATCATTTGAAGCATCAAGAGGAGGCAAATCACACATTTTGTCGGAAATACCCTCGGACTCACTTGGGATTGGGACAAGGTCCTCAACACTAGACTTTATTACTTCGTCTGATTCCTTTTCAGGAATAGTGCTAAGATGCTCATCCCCCATAATGAGAGAGTCCTCGGAGTTCATAACCGGTAAGATGGGTGTGATTGCAATAGATTGAGGGAGTTGAGAAATGACATCGTTCAAAGGAATAACACTCTCCTCGTCGTCTTCATCTTCGTCATCGAGCATGCAAGCCTGATTAAACAAGAAACGCTTTTGTGCTGCTCGTTCTTCGGCGAGTAAATCTTCCATAGATTTACCATGACGATCTTCTTGGGTATGTTTAACAGCCAAAACATTAAATTCATTCCTTACATCATGAAGTTTTTGGAATAAATCATTGAAAGCCAACTCCTGAAGTTTATTCCTTGCATCTTGAATTTCTTGGAATAATTCTTGAGGAGATGGTTGAGGCTGAGTTTGAATCGTTTGATACTGTGGAGGTTGGTCATGATAAGAATAATCATAATTGTCACAAGGGCTAGGCTCATAGACAAGCATATTACTTGTTTGACAATCAAAACTTTGGTGAGGACCTCCACAATACTCACAAAGATCATTTGGCATATCTTGAAATGATGTATCATTGAAGTTTTGATAACACGGTTCTTGCCAAAATGAATCCTGAGGAAGGTAGCTGAAATCGTTTTGAAAATCTGGATAATCAAATGTATTTCCGATTTCAGAAGTGCAACATGTACAAAGTCCGTAAGTAAACCCACATCCTTTGCAAAAACATTGTTCACAAAGTGAATTATTTCCCAATAGATCTCCACAATTAAAGCAATTATGCTGAGTGAGTGAAGATGGCTGGGGTTGTGGAGGGTAGTCGGAAGATTCTTGGGAATCCTTAAGGGAAGTTGGATTTGTATTAATGGGTAATTCACACCAATTACAAAATCCATTGCTACAATTACCTCCACACCGCTCACACAAACACTTGTAACAACGATGATTATCACCAACTATATTTTTACAATGAAAACAGCGATAGTCGAGTGACGACATAAGAATTAAACGGATAAAAGGGATGAGAAGATTATTTTTGGATTTTTATTTTAAAGAAAGATTACACAATATTTTTGGGATCGATTCGTCAATCGAAATTTGTTTCTATCAAAACTACTCGCAGAGTGGCGGAGAAGCATAGGTTCGCTCGAAAGCTGATTAAAAACCCGCCTCTTTCGGTTTGTCAATTTAATGTCAAACCATCCTTAAACCACTTGTATAGGTTGTAATTTCAAGATAATCCGAAAATGATTAACTTACGATTTGTTTTGTTGGATATTTTTATGGTATTGAAAACACTTTAGAAAAAGTGTTAATGGTGTTTTTTAATTTTTATGATTTTTTTGGTTTTTTTGAAAATATTCACAAAGATACTGAAAACTTCACAAGGAAGGGTTTTCAAAACACGAATCGCGAAATTAAAAATTCGCTTCAGCCTTCCCCGGCAGCGGCGCCAAAATTTGATTCTTTAAAATCAACACGTATTTTTCTCCAAGGATTTACAAAGGAAATATGTAAACCCGAGTCGTTATCCCCAACGAAGGTTGAATGGAATTTGTGAGATCGGGATTGTGATTCGTGTAGTGAATGGATATAAAAGAGATTCTTGGATTGTTAACCCTAGAATATGAAATATAATCTAAACAACAGTTAATTAACTAAGGCAAATATGAATTTAAAACACTTAAGGCAAAAAACGTAAAGAAAATCTAAACACGTGTTTAAACCGGGAAATCCCGAGCCTAAAACGTGAGATCTAAGAAATGTTAACTCTACGGGTACAAATCTATTTTTCCTAAATTATAAATAATAAAAGAAAATTTAAAAAAAAAAGAATTATATTTTCCTGATTAATATTTAATTTATTATAATTTAAAAACTGAATTTAAAAGAAAAATTAACTAAAAATACTAAATGAACTTGGAAAATTATGAAAAATTTAGGGAAAGTCCTAAGTAATGTTCTGATTCTAGGAAAATTAAGCTAAGGCTGCCAGCTTATCCAGATAAGCTGGAATAAGCCAAACTGTGTAAGTAAGCTAAATGGACTAAAACTGGGTTAAAAGGATTATGAGTGAGGAGTATAACGCAAAAGACCCAAGGGCACGTTTGGTTAGGCTGTGTGTTTGTGAGGCTTAGGAAGGGCTGAGGTCCAGGGTTCGAACCTGACCTCAGTCTTTTTGTAACTTATTATTTTTTTTTTTAATTTTCTTTTACAAACTAATAAAGCACTTAAAAATAATCATTTTTTAAAACTACAACTTTTTATGAAAACCTATAATAAGCAAGGAAATAAGCCACAAGGACTGAGCAGTTGGCATAAGGCAAGAAATTAGCAAAGGGGATTAAAGAAAAAGCTGATTAAGCTATAGATAAGCTACAAATGAAACTGAAATAAGCTATATGACTAAGACTAATTCTGAATAAGCCAAGAGAACATAATAAGCTGACCTGAGAAGCAAATAAGCAAAAATCATCACTAGCCCAACTGATCGGAGGTGCAGGGCATGAGCAGTCTTCACAGGTCAACTTTGAGCTTGTTTTTAAGCTCAAATAAGCTCCAAACTAGGATCCACTTTTTGAAATAACAAATTACACCTAACAGACTATTTGTATACTGAAAATCAAATGCTAGCAACATTAAATAAGCGATTGAATAGGCCTAGGAAATTCAGTGCAGACTGCTTATGAGCATTTGTGCAGACTGATGCAGCAGTGCACCAAAAAAAATCCACCAATCCAATTAGAACTGATCCAACTCTTGAGTGATCACCTCAGTGCTCAAAGTGAACTTAAAAATACCATAAATCCAAGTTGAATAAGCTTTAGCTCAAAGCTAGCTTATTGGGACAGTAAATAACCTAGAATTTCACTAGCTTACTCAATTCATTAAACTGCTACAATTCAGCTAAATATACACCACAAACAAATTTGATAAGTTAATTTAGAAATAACTAAACTCAGAACAATGGCAAATGAACAGTATTTAAACATTTTTGACCCATTTTAACCCATTTTCCAAACACTCCCTTATGGGGACTGTTTTGATATTAAAGCTTCCAATGATTAAATCAAGCTATGGAATCTGAAAACAGATGAATTACCAACTAGATTAACACCTAAAAAGCACTAAACATCCATAATTAAGCACTGAATTTTAAGCAATAAGCAGTTTGACTAACTTTGACTATTTTTGACTTTCTTGGATTAGAACTGAATTAATCTAATATAAGCTTACAAAAAGCTACAATAAGCTTATATGAATGGTTCTGAGACTTGGGATTGATTTTTAACAACTAATTTAGCTTAGTACGAATTAACAAAGAACTTTGAATTTCTATTAAACTTGAAACTGAGTACACAACTGAATTAAACAAGAACAATTAACTTAAAGACAACTAGAATTAATAACTGAAAACTTGAAATTACAATTTCTACTGATTATACTAACATAACGATTACTAATTAAACTACTAACCCCATTTAAGGCTACAAGATGGGCTATTTATACTACAACTAAGGTGGGAATGTCCTCTTGTCCTCTTCTGAACACTTTTCAACCCTTGGATAAGCTTGAAATCATCTCAGCCATTGAAACCGATTTTGGCGCCAAAATGTAGATTGTGGGAAAACCACTTGGTACTGGGTTTCTTGTGATGGGAAAGAAGCAATTAATGCTTTTTGGACTGGTAGGTGGAGTGTAGAGGGGGGGAAGGATGCAGGGAGTGGGTTGATGGTGGTTTTGTCAGGGGACATGGTTTTGGCGGGCAAGTGGGGGAGAAGGGTGGGTTTGACTGAGTTGTTTGACCCAGGTTTAGCTAAAAACAAACGGGTTGGGTTTTTTTTTATGGGATTGGGCTTGGGGTGTATTGGTGGGCTGGGTTTAGGATTTGGTTTAAAAGGTTTTAAGGTTTAAAGTTTAAAGGATTAAACTTAAAATGGGATTTAGCTTGGAGGGACTATTTATGCCAAAACTGGAAATTTATTCCAAGGGACCAATTCTGTCATTTAGATTTTCTTTGAAGGTTGACTTTGACACTTGAGAAATTTCTCGGTCCAAACTTGTAAATTTCTTCCCCGGCTTCGGCTTTTGAACTTTTTCCAATCTTGTGCTCGGTTATGTCCGTTTTTGCCCTGTTTTCAATCCTTTTGTACCCGAAACACATAAAAACACAAACCAATGATATCTGCAGTATAATATGGTATATTTGGCTGTTTTTGGCATTTTTGTGCCTTTTATGGGTGTAAAATGATGAGTATTTACACACTCATCAACTTGTGAGTTTCCTTGATGAGTGATTATTGAAGATTGCCAAATTTCTTTTGCGGTTTTGCATATGAAGACTCTTTCATACTCTTTTCTAGTTAGAGCATTGTAAAGCATCATTTTTGCCTCATTATTTTTAGCAATCAACTTATTTTGCTCATCACTATGACGAGCAAGTGAAGTATCCTCATCCCGACCACTTGAGATATCTTTTATTATAGCTTTATGATCACCTTCTATAATAATATACCATAGATCTATGTCTCTTGATTTCACATAAGTTTCAAAGCGGTTTTTTCAATATATAAAACCATTTGGTTCAAATAGTGGTGGTCTTTGCATAGATTGCCCTTCTTTGAAGTTTTCAAAATCCATGGATAGTTCCAAGTTTTAAAATACAATATATTTTAAGAATCTTGAGTAACGTAGCTCCTGATGCCAATTGTGGAAAACTAGAAGGGGTTGAATAGTTTTACCATTTTTAAAATTTATTTGCTTTGAATACTTAGTGTGATTTCAACTAATGATAATAACAAACAATAAATAACATGCAAGTAAAGAAAGAAATGGTCAAACCAGAACACGATTGTTTATAGTGGTTCGGTCTACAAGGAATCTCTTCCTTGCCCTACTCCACTCCCCGAGTCTCTAACTCGAGAGTTTTTCTTCACTAAGAAACAAGCTCCCTTCTCGGCGGAGAAAACCTTTACAAACGTCGCTTACACTTTTTCCGGTACAAAGCTAAATACCGAGTTCTTTTACAAGGGTACAACCACTCCTGTTAGACTATGTATTTTAAGTACTAAAATACTAACCGATCACTACAGAGGTTTTATGATTGTTTGGTACAAACAATGATGTGTGAAAAACAACAATTCACACAGTAACTAACTAACAAGTCTTGCAATGCTTTGTTGAAGCTTGTGATGCTTTGATCTTCTTGCTACAAAGAAAGATCACTTAAAATGAAATATGAAATACGAATGGGTTAGATATGAATGAAAGAATGTATGGTGTTGTTTATGCTTATAAGTGACGAGAAAACATGAATGTGTGGCTTGCTATTTATAGGTCAACTGCCTCAACAAGCCACGGATGGGACGGATCCAAAATGAGGGATCCGTCCTTGTACCTGTTTGGTTCCGTGGGAACCTGACAAAGTATCTTACCAAATCTTAACCAAATCTAATCAAGATATTTCCATATCTTTTCATTGAGTAAGGATCTAAACAAGATATTCATATGATCTTCAAAATCTCCTAAAGATTTCAAAGTGATGCATGCCATGATGTCATGATATATTTCTACTGTTAAATTAAAAATGTATATGAATGTAACTTGTAAAATGTATACAAATATCGTCTTAAAAACGTTATTTATATTTTATGATCTTTGCTTTATTTTGTTAATGACAATTATAAGGTTTATCTTTACCAAAGCATAAATATAAGTTAAAGTCTTTTACATTTATAGTAACAAGTATTTTAAAACACATTTCCATATTACATGATCACTAGGAATTACATTACATACATTTTTATATTTACATGTTTATTTTTATTTCTTAAATTAGAAATATTAACATGACATCATGGCATACCTCATTTTGATATCTTGAGGATTTGGGAAATATTTTGGAATGATCTTGAAGCAACATAGTTGACTTTGTAAGATTGTGCAAGATATGGAAAGATATGGAAAGATTTGAGAATCTCTTAGCTGGCATGTCCTGGCGGAACCAAACCAGTATATGGGCGGAACCCATATTTTGGATCCGTCTGATCCATCGCCTGTTTGATCAGTTTGCCTATAAATAGCAAGCTGATCATTCAAGCACATTTATCACTCATATAGCTTAAATTACATATACATACTTTCATTACATTACTAACCCATTTATTCATTCATTTCATTCTTAGTGATCTTCCTTTTTGTAGCAAAAGAGATCAAGCATCAACAAACTTCAACACACTGTTGCAAGTCTTGATAGTTAGGTATTGTGTGATTTGTTAGTGTTCACACATCATTGTTATATCATTCATTCAGTAGAGTTCGGTTAGTGTTTTAGTCCTCAAACACATAGAGTGTCGGGAGTGGTTGAACCCTTGTTAAAGAACCAACGGGAGTGGTTGTACCCTTGTAAAGAACTCGGTGTTTAGCTTAGTACCGCATAAAGAGTAAGCGACGTGTATAAAGGTTTTCTCCGCCTAGAAGGGAGTTTGTTTCTTAGTGAAGAAAAACTCTCGCGTTAGAAGCTCGAGGAGTGGAGTAGGGCAAGGAAGAGAGTCCTTGTAGCCGAACCACTATAAATCTCCATGTTGTGGTTTGATTGTTCTTTTCTCTACTTGCTTACTTATATTATTTTTTTGTGTGCAATTACTTTGAAATCACGTTAAGTCATAAAGCGAATTAATTTTAAAAAGGGTAAAAACTATTCAACCCCTTCTAGTTTTCCACAATTGGCATCAAAGCAACGTTACTCAAGATTTTCAAAATATATTGTATTTTAAAACTTGAAACGATCAATGGATTTTGAAAACTTTAAAGAAGGGCAGTCTATGCAAAGACCACCACTATTTGAACCAAATTGTTTCATATATTGGAAAAATCGCTTTGAAACTTATGTGAAGTCAAAGGACATAAATTTATGGTATATCATTGTAGAGGGTGATTACAAGCCCATAAGTAAAGATATATCAACCGGTCGGGATGAGGATACTTCTGTTACTCGTCACAGTGATGAGCAAAAGAAGTTGATTGCCAAAAATAATGAAGCTAAAATGATGCTTTATAACGCTTTACCTAAGAAAGAATATGAAAGAGTTTTTATGTGTAAAACGGCTAAGGATATTTGGCAATCACTAATTATCACTCATCAAGGGAACTCACAAGTCAAGGATAACAAAATTGATCTTCTTATTCAACAATATGAACAATTTATTATCCCTGAAGATGAGACCATTGATAGTACTTTTGCTAGGTTTAATACTATAATTACTTCTCTTAAAGCACTTGACGAATCTTTTTCTAGTAATAACTTTGTCAGGAAATTTCTTAGAGCACTTCATCCAAAGTGGAGAGCAAAGGTGACGGCTATTGAAGAATCCAAGGATCTTTCAAGCATGATACTTGATGAGCTCATCGGAAATCTCAAAGTTCACGAGATGGTGAAGGAAAAAGACTCAGAAATAGTCAAAGGTAAAAAGGAGAAGATGAAGTCCATTGCCTTAAAAGGTAGGGTAGAGTCAAGTGATGATGAAGAGTCTAATTCGAGTAGCGAAGACGAAGAGTATGCCATGGCCGTAAGGGATTTCAAGAAGTTCTTTAGGAGACGAGGAAAGTTCGTAAGACCACCTCGTGAAGAAAAGAAATCCTTCCAGAAAGACCGTGATGATAGAAAAGGAAAGGTAGATAGGAAGTGTTTTAGGTGCGGGGATTCTAGTCACCTAATATGAGAGTGTCCAAAGCCTCCAAAGAACAAATCTCAAAGAGCATTTGTTAGTGGAGCTTGGAGTGATAGTGAAGGTGATGACGACGAGCCTAAGAACGAGGAAGTTGCTCTCATAGCTCATGACACAGAAGAGGTACATTCTGACTCGTCATACTCCTTTATTGATGATGACACATTAGATATAGAATATAACAAACTTTGTGAAATTACCCTAAAAATCATAAGCAAAAATAAGTTCTTAAAAACCAAAAAGAAATTTTTAGAAAATGAAGTTCATTGGTTAAAAGATAAAGATATAAGATTGGAAAAGGGTAAAGGCATTAAAGAAACATGTGTTTTATGTCAGGAACTAAAACTAGAAATAGAAACACTTAAGTCCACACAGGATAATCTTATCAAACAAAATTCTAAGTTTAAAAGTTTTGATAAACACATAAGTTGTGCAGATGACATAATGAGAATACAAAAATTACCTCATGATAAATTCGAACCTGGTTTTATGGAACATGGAAGCTTAAGTGACTTTCAGAAACAAAATGTAAAGGTACAAGAAACTGTTCCAACAAATTCAGACACCCACAGATTTGGCGGACACAAAAATTTGGTTCCGCCAGTTATGCCCAAAGCTTCCGCGGGTACTGTTGATGAACAGAAGGTTCGTAATTCGAATCTTACTGAATTTGTAAAATTCACAAAGAAACCTAACACTAGTACAACTGTTAACAATAAAAAACCATTAGTTTCTATAGTAAAATGTCAAGTTAAAAATGAGTTTAGGACTAAAACGGTTCAACAGAAACCTAAAACTAGTTTTCCCAAACACCCCTTTCCAAAGAGTAATTTTAACTCACAGCACCATTATCAAAATAGTTGGAACCAAAACATGTCTAGAAACTTTCAAGGTCCCAACTACATGCCATGGAACACTTGTATACCATTTCCATACATGAACCATGATAATGTAATGTTTAACCCAAATGGACCCATGAGATATTAGGGACCAAACGCTTGAGCTTTTCTTGAACTTAGGTGTGCTTGAAAGTAGCGTTAGAACCAGATGAGTGGATTAAAGATAGAGGGTGTTCAAGACACATGACGGGAAACAAAAGCCTTTTCTCAACCTACCAAGTGTATGACGGAGGTAATGTTACGTTTGGTAGCAAGCTTAAAAGTAAAATCATCGGAAAAGGTACAATCTCTCATGACTCTCTCACTATTGATGATGTTGCTCATGTAGATAACTTAGGTTTTAACTTGCTTAGTATTAGTCAATTAAGCCGTAAAAAGTATAACGTCCTTTTCAGTAAAAATGGAAGTAAAATACTTAAAGATGGTATAACCGCAGGAAAAGGTGTTTTAAAGAATAACGTATACGTTATGAAATTAGACAAAACACCTAAAGACAAACTTTGTCTCACCTCTTTGGACAAAAACTCAACTCTATGGCATAGACGCTTAGGTCATGCCAATATGAGGCTAATCCAATCCTTATCATCTAAGGAACTCGTTAGGAACCTACCGTGTTTTCAATCCTTTTGTACCCGAAACACATAAAAACACAAACCAAGGATATCTGCAGTATAATATGGTATATTTGGCTGTTTTTGGCATTTTTGTGTCTTTTATGGGTGTAAAATGATGAGTATTTACACACTCATCAACTTGTGAGTTTCCTTGATGAGTGATTATTAAAGATTGCCAAATTTCTTTTGCGGTTTTGCACATGAAGACTCTTTCATACTCTTTTCTAGGTAGAGCATTGTAAAGCATCATTTTTGCCTCATTATTTTTAGCAATCAACTTATTTTGCTCATCACTATGACGAGCAAGTGAAGTATCCTCATCCCGACCACTTGAGATATCTTTTATTATAGCTTTATGATCACCTTCTATAATAATATACCATAGATCTATGTCTCTTGATTTCACATAAGTTTCAAAGCGGTTTTTTCAATATATAAAACCATTTGGTTCAAATAGTGGTGGTCTTTGCATAGATTGCCCTTCTTTGAAGTTTTCAAAATCCATGGATCGTTCCAAGTTTTAAAATACAATATATTTTAAGAATCTTGAGTAACGTAGCTCCTGATGCCAATTGTGGAAAACTAGAAGGGGGTTGAATAGTTTTACCGTTTTTAAAATTTATTTGCTTTGAATACTTAGTGTGATTTCAACTAATGATAATAACAAACAATAAATAACATGCAAGTAAAGAAAGAAATGGTCAAACCAGAACACGATTGTTTATAGTGGTTCGGTCTTCAAGGAATCTCTTCCTTGCCCTACTCCACTCCCCGAGTCTCTAACTCGAGAGTTTTTCTTCACTAAGAAACAAGCTCCCTTCTCGGCGGAGAAAACCTTTACAAACGTCGCTTACACTTTTTCCGGTACAAAGCTAAATACCGAGTTCTTTTACAAGGGTACAACCACTCCCGTCAGACTATGTATTTTAAGTACTAAAATACTAACCGATCACTACAGAGGTTTTATGATTGTTTGGTACAAACAATGATGTGTGAAAAACAACAATTCACACAGTAACTAACTAACAAGTCTTGCAATGCTTTGTTGAAGCTTGTGATGCTTTGATCTTCTTGCTACAAAGAAAGATCACTTAAAATGAAATATGAAATACGAATGGGTTAGATATGAATGAAAGAATGTATGGTGTTGTTTATGCTTATAAGTGACGAGAAAACATGAATGTGTGGCTTGCTATTTATAGGTCAACTGCCTCAACAAGCCACGGATAGGACGGATCCAAAATGAGGGATCCGTCCTTGTACCTGTTTGGTTCCGTGGGAACCTGACAAAGTATCTTACCAAATCTTAACCAAATCTAATCAAGATATTTCCATATCTTTTCATTGAGTAAGGATCTAAACAAGATATTCATATGATCTTCAAAATCTCCTAAAGATTTCAAAGTGATGCATGCCATGATGTCATGATATATTTCTATTGTTAAATTAAAAATGTATATGAATGTAACTTGTAAAATGTATACAAATATCGTCCTAAAAACGTTATTTATATTTTATGATCTTTGCTTTATTTTGTTAATGACAATTATAAGGTTTATCTTTACCAAAGCATAAATATAAGTTAAAGTCTTTTACATTTATAGTAACAAGTATTTTAATACACATTTCCATATTACATGATCACTAGGAATTACATTAGATACATTTTTATATTTACATGTTTATTTTTATTTCTTAAATTAGAAATATTAACATGACATCATGGCATACCTCATTTTGATATCTTGAGGATTTGGGAAATATTTTGGAATGATCTTGAAGCAACATAGTTGACTTTGTAAGAATGTGCAAGATATGGAAAGATATGGAAAGATTTGAGAATCTCTTAGCTGGCATGTCCTGGCGGAACCAAACCAGTATATGGGCGGAACCCATATTTTGGATCCGTCTGATCCATCGCCTGTTTGATCAGTTTGCCTATAAATAGCAAGCTGATCATTCAAGCACATTTATCACTCATATAGCTTAAATTACATATACATACTTTCATTACATTACTAACCCATTTATTCATTCATTTCATTCTTAGTTATCTTCCTTTTTGTAGCAAAAGAGATCAAGCATCAACAAACTTCAACACACTGTTGCAAGTCTTGATAGTTAGGTATTGTGTGATTTGTTAGTGTTCACACATCATTGTTATATCATTCATTCAGTAGAGTTCGGTTAGTGTTTTAGTCCTTGATCCGTCGCGATGAACACGTATTTATTTCCAAGGAATACAATGGAAGTTGTATTCCCGGGTCGTTATCCCCAACGAAGGCGTGAATGGCATTTCGTGATCTCGATTCGTGCAACGTGTTTGAATAAGGAAAATAAAGGGATTTTTGGTCTTTAAGCTACGATAAGTGAACATAAATTAAAAACGATTTAAAAGGCGCAAAATAAAAAGTGAAATTGAAACACTACTAACCTTACGGGCATGAAAACAATTTTCCTACATTCTAAATGATAAAAGAAAATTTTGGGAAAAAAGAAAAATATTTTTTTGACTTTTTAATTAATTAATATGAATTTAAAACTAAATTAAACTAATGAAATGATTTAAAAATAGTAAACTGAATTGGAAAAATCTGAAAAATTCTGAGTAAATCTAAAATTAAATTTTGAATCTAGAAAAAATTAAATCAACAACTGTCTAAACCCTAATAAGCAGAATAAGAGAATAAGCAGTTTGCAAATAAGCTAAAAATAGGCACTACATCACCAAAAATTATCAAAAGCTAGGAAACAGATCTAACAACTTATCTAAGCATAAATCAACTTAAATCAAATAGCTAAACTAACAGATTAAGCAAATAAGCAATTTGGCAGATTTAAAATAAAAACAGAAAAGACAACTAACACACCTACTTGCAGACCAAAATAAGAACTTCAAATAAGCAGATAAATGAAAACTTATGGGGGCAAAAGCTTCCTAGTACTACAGGCTACCTACAAACTAAAAATGCCCAAATTCTAACATCAATTGCTACCCTAATTAAGCTGTAGATCAGATGGCCAAAGAACACAAAGACTGAGTGCAGGCTCAGAACAGGGCTGATGTGGGATTTTGCAGATTAGTTATAAGCCATCTAATAAGCTAAACAATGCAATCTAAGCTCAGAATTATAAAAACAGGACTACAAGCTACCGATAAAAGTAAAAATCATGCAAAGGGTCCAAGGGACTAAGCTGAAACAGTCCAAGCAAACAGCTGAGATCAGCAGGCTATTGTGCAGGGCTGCTTATCTTGGTGTGGGCTGTTTTGTACCTCAGCTATGTAAAACCACATGGGACTCTAACCAACTCTAAGGATGATCAGAAAGAACTAACAAAATGCAAAAAATAACAAAAACTCAAGCTCAGCTTATCCTAGCTTATAAGAAGCAGTTGAGGTCTTAAATTTTCACTAGATAATAGAAATCCACAAAAGGCTCAATTAATAATCAAATTGAACTGAAAACAGCTTATCATGCCTCAAATAAGCTCAAACAAACTTAAGCAACTTGCATATGAACAGTAACAACACTTAAGACCTAAAAATAAGCTTAAACCAAACAGTCCCTTAAGGACTGAAATTGCAAATTTCTACTCTAAACAAACCAAAAGGGGCTCAGATTCTGGACTAATGGTGACTAACTAACTAAGATACACCCTAATAAGCTATATTAAAGCACTGATAAGCATTAAATAAGGTAAAACAGAAATAAGCTATTTTTGGATTTTAAGACTTTTTAAGCTAAACTGACTTTAACTGAATTCTACACTAAAGGGAATACATCCAAAGGCAAACATGAACTAGCATAAGCAGGAATCAGAGCAATAGGCAATAGAGAAAAGAAAATAAGCAGTTTGAACAAAACGTTGACTTTCGTTGACCAAATAAACTTAAAACTGAATGAAGATTAAATTAAGATTGCAATAAAACCAAACGAGTACAATTCTTGAAAAAGTTAACAAATACTGAAAATTAAAATACAATAATTTTAGAAAACAGATTTAAACTAAAATCTACATGATGCGCGTGATGTGTCGTTGCGGTTTAGCAGTTTTAATGCCTACTCAAGTTTTAAATTTATATTTAGCCGACTTATCAATAACACACACACTTAACGAGCAGTGTACCCGGTCAGTATGAAGATAATGGTAAGTAGAGTGTCGATCACTAAGAGTGGAACGTATAATCTAGTTAATCTAATCAGTATTTTAATATCCTAACGCAAGGGGGTTTCAGCCTGAGAGACTGGCACAGTTTTGTTTGCAATTAAATAATAAAATAAACAAATAGGCACGAATCAGCAAGTAGCACACACGTACACAGATAGATACTTGAGACAATAAGAGGGCTGTCCTTATGATTAAGTAGATTGTCACTTGTTTTATTGATAGCTTTATATGAAGTGTATGTAATTAACCCTTTCTCGTTGGTCCTATTCTCATCGGCGAGTAAACCCTTAATGACGACTTATGTCTAAAAGTTATTCCTAAGTGATCAATTTAGAAACAACCGTGGGAGCCACACCTTGTCCCGCAGTCGGGTGCCCGCAAGCCACTAATAAACACAGAGGTGGTCAATGCACTAATAAGTAGTAACCAAAGACATCAACATATAAACTTTAATTGATGGGAAAGCAAGTATTAAAGGGAGTGCAATCTTTCCGTTGTCACATTACACAAGCCACCAATCCTGATGAATTAAAGTTTGCTAAAACAATAAAACAAAACTACTTAATGAATTAAATACATGCAGCACCTTCTTACAGCTCTTGTATCTTCGATTTGGGTGTGTCTTGTGCTGCCTTCTTGACTGAATTCGTCCTTCTCTTCTGTTCGGTCTTTAGGTTTTCGAACTTCTGAATCTCCGAACTTTTTTATGCGTCTGGTCTAAGGGGTATTTATAGTTTGTGTCTGAGGGAAGATGCGGCGCATCTACTTAAGTAGATGCGGCGCATGTACTTAACTTCGCGTGGGGTCCAAGATTATAATATTCAGGAATATTCGTACACCGCCAGAAGATGCGGCGTAACTCTTTATTAGATGCGGCGCATGTCCTCTTGTATCTTGGATCGTATCTGGTGATATCTTGATAGAGATGCGGCGCATGTTGATAGTGAGATGCGGCGCATCTGGAGCAGAATTGACTTGATCTTGTCCATGTCAGTAGACTTCCACTTTATGTATGTTTTGCTCCATTATTAGTCCAAAATCGCCAAGTTTCACCAAATGCTTGTTTTTACCTGAGAATTACAAAAGTAAACAATTAAGTATCAATCCTCATACATAATATAGTAAAACAAGTCAAATAAATAGGATAAATGATAGTAATAAAATGTACTTATTTGAGTTCATCAAATATCCCCCCACTTGAACTTTACTTGTCCCCAAGTAAACCTTAGATTAAATCTCATGAAAATGTATCCTAAAAGAAGTTAGGATTTATTTTTATATTTAAGCATGTATTCGTTTATTTCGTAATCACACAACTAAACACTTAACGAATTAGAAGTAAAATAAAATATTTTGATAAAAGCAAATCTAATCGTTTAACTGTCCAGTCGCGACGAATATTCTATCATAGGCTTGGCAAGTATACACATCTCCACCACTAAAGCTAAGGAATAACAAGTCTAAAGCGGTAAAAAGGGTTTTTAGGCTTAAGGGTTAATTATTCTTATTTACACTATCGATCTCAAATTCCAGAAAAGGCGACAAAATCACAAATACATGATCGAATCCACGAACACGATACTTGCAATTGCTCAAATCCTTAACTCGAATAGGCTAAAGATAGGTCCAAACTTCACCAATAATAATATATCAAAAAGGGCGACAAAATCATAAATACATAGCCGAATCCACGACTACGATACTTAAGATTGCTCAAATCCCTAATCTCAATAAATCAAAGGTTTGGTTGGATAAAGAATAGTAAAGGGTATGGATAATTTTTGGGATATAAATTGGTGTAAAAATAAAAAATAAACAAAAACAAATAAATTAAAATCCTAAGTGTGGTTAATCACTATCCCAACCATCCCATGAATAAGACTCATATCATTGAATAACTCACGCTTTAACACTTGAAACACACGCTTTAGGTAGACACGAATTATACTCAACAAAATCTTAATCAAAGAATAATCCTTAATTGGCATTCCCATAACTGCCAATTCCCATTCAATCCATAGATATAGTACAACAAATAGTGGCCATATGAACCACTTACATAACTTTACATTGTTGGCTTAAAATAAACATCCAACTCTTTTTTCTTTCTTTTTCTTTTCTCATTTTTTCGATTTTTTTTTTTTTTTTTTTTTTTTTTTTTTTTTTTTTTTTTTTTTTTTTTTTTTAACTTGAAACATAAACATAGATGTGTAAAATTTCACCACATCACTATAACTTTCTTTCCGGATAATTTTTTCATACTTTTCATAACTTCAGAAATAATGGTAAATAGTGAAAGTAGTAAACACACGAAAAATAAACTCCAAAATATACAATATTTACTTTCACTCCAATTGCATTGTGCAATTTCCCGACCTAACCATATATAATGAATTACGCACGCGAACACAGGTAATGTAAGGAAACACACTCTGCCTATAGCAATTAACCAACCACGGATTCTAATCTACAGGGTAGGCTAAGGTTTAAGGTGTAACGAAACATTTTAAACATAGGTGTAAGAAACGAAAGGAATGGCTCTGAGTGTTTTTCTAGGGGTATCTTACTCTAAAAGTGAGAGTAACAAAAGGTTTTATACGGGGGTTAACTAACCAGTGTAGTTAGCTAATAACACATAACATATAAAGGCTTTTTGGGTGTAATCCTAGAATTTTACCAAGTTAGACAAGTCATTCCAATTAAATAAATAATACTCATTATGGTGGTCTCGAATAGTATACAAGCCAAGTTCTAAAGTTTACAAGTCACCGGCACACTCATAGATTTGTGAATTTTGGAAAATCACAATTTTTGAAAATAACGTCATGTGTGCAGTTATGCAACTTAGATCTTAAACAAAAACATGCTAAAAATTTTTAAGTTTGATATATTAAGCACATTTTAAGCATAATTTTTGAAAAAGTTTAGGACAAGTAATTGTTAAGTGTTCTAATTCTCCTATCCCCCCACTTAAGTTAAACAACGTCCTCGTTGTTTGTATAAAAGGTTAAAAACTGGAAAATAAAAAGAATTAGAACAGAAAAACTCCCCTGAGATTTGCTCGGTATGATCCTCCATTTGTATATGAGCAAAAATCATCTTTCTTGTGGATTAGAACGTTAAAGCTTCATACTTGATGTATCCACAGGAAATTCAGGAAACTATAATACCACCAACACTTTGAAACACACCTAAGATAAGAAAGGTTCAACTTGCATAATACATTAGTAGTTAGGTAAAAATAAAACTTAAAAATTAAAACTGAAAATCATCAGGTCAGTCGATGCGCCGTATCCTATTGAAGAAGATACGCCGTATCGAGCCTGGAATAAATACGGATCAGAATAAAGATGCGCCGCATCCTTAACCAGGGATGCGCCGCATTAAAATAACTGATAAAAAGTTTAAAATAAAATGAAATAAAGGATAGGATGCGTCGCATCTGTTTACCAGATGCGGCGCATGTAATTACCAAACAGACTGTTAACAGTCTGTTGTAAATTGGCACGTTCCACGGTTTAATCTCTAATGTTCTCTCGTACTCTCGTGCTGAACTTAATGCCAGTCTTCGTCAGATATAACAAGAAACATAACTGAAACATTAAATATAAACATGAGGATAGTTGTCAGTACAATCCAAAATTAATATAAGTAATGTACGGGAAAACGTGTCCATAATGAAAATGCAAAGAGTAGTCAATCCATGGGCTGGTCAGGAGTCACGTCATCTGATTGGGCCCCTGAAGTGCTAGCTCCGTCTGTCCTGGGTCGGACCCTGCGCTCGTATCTGATAATCCTACTCACATAAGCACCGTCTGGGAGGTTGTGGCTTACCCCATTAAGAGCCATCAATCTACTGACACCGTCGACCAACCAACTCGTATCTCTCCTCACTCCAGCGAGTTCAACTCTCTGCGCCTCCAGAGCCTCCCTCAATGACCTAACCTCCAGCTCCACTCTCTCGACTCTCTGTCCAATAGTGCGGGGAGCTGGTGCTGGTGCATGTACCTCCTCCTGAGCAGGAGCAGCAGCCGGGGCTGCCTGAGCATCCCCCTGCTCTGGCTCAGCAGGCCTAGGTGGTCCAAGTGGTGCCCAGAAGTACCCATCTATCATCTCTTCACATATCCCAAGCCTCGTCGCAAGATAATCCGCATCCATACTAGGCAATCTAGCAACATCAACTGGAAGATCACCGGGAATCTCATCACCTAATATCCCAAAATGCCTAGCAAGACGAGAGACAAAATGGCCCCCAGTCATCTGGCTCCTACCATCTCTCCCTGGAGCAACTCGGTGTAAATAATGTGCTAAGAAGTGAGGGATGTTCACCACAGCCCCCCCGTCCATGCTCCGCAAGAGAAAAAGATCCAAAGTAGTTACCTTCTCAGGGGATTGTCCCCTTCCGGCAATAGTCAGGGCAATCACGCGATGACAAAGCCTCCTCATCGGCTCTCTAATCAGTGTGTACGAGGGAGTGGTGGAGGTAGAATCACCTCCAGATGAAATCTCAACCCAGTAATCTCCCAACTCCCCACGATCTGAAACAACTCTCAAGCTGTTAGCCCAATAATCAGTAAAACCAGGAGATGCCATCTCTGCTGTAGTATGCAACCCAAGAGCAAGTATAAACTGTCCCATAGACATCCTTCTCTCAAAACCACCCAATCTGAATACTAGAGTGTCAAACGTGTCGAGACCGAGATCAGTCTCCCTATAGTGTAAAGTGCAGAAAAACTCCAACATCAAAACCTTAATTAACGGTTCCTCTATCCTGAACAACCTTTCCCAGGCGTAAGACCTGAACAAAATCTGCCCCTCCCCATCTTTGTATATCATTTCCAACCTAGTTCTCAAACTTTCAGCAGCGTTACCCTCGTCAATATTGTTGATGTTGTCAAAATTCAAAACCGGAACACTGAATACTTTCCTCTGATAAAACTTTCTGAGCTTAGTCATATAATCATCAACAACACACCTGTGCTAGCCCCATCGTTTCAAAACGAAGCCACGGGTGTCTACGTGCAGGCTCAGGTAACTCCATCTGCAATAAACATCCATAGTCAGAAAACAGTCTGTAAGTCAGGTAGATGCGGCGCATTGATTAAATCAATGCGGCGTATCTGAATAAAGTATAAGAGATGCGGTGCAAGATAACAGATACGGCGTATTGAGATGCGTCGTATCTAGATTAATCAATACGGCGTATCTAAGATTTTAGCAATTTTGAAATAGGTCGTTACGCCGCATTAATCAACCTAGATGCGCCGCATCTAAAAGCACATCAGCATAAAATAAAGGGTTAGGCACGTTTTTCAAGAATCCGTATCCGTGACGTAAACTTCCACTAAATATCACAGTATAATATTCTCCTTATATCAGTTCAATCAACCACAGCTAATTTAGCTTCCCGCTAAATATTCAAAATCAAACCCAAAACCTAAATTTTTGGTCGAATCAATTAGTTTCAAATTCGATGTCCAAATCTAAAATTAACTTAGGGGAAATAATTAATTCCAAGTTCTAATCATATCCCTATATCGTTTAAGCGCGAATTGATTCAATCCTATAAACCCTAATTTTCGTATTAATCAAAATTAAATCGAAATGTAACAATTACCTTAGTAATTGTGATTAGGAGAATGTTTTAATGCTCGGATTAAAGGCGGATTGAAGAAAGGTGATCGGATTTTGAGTATAATTTTAGTGCGTGTTCTTAACTGTGTGTATTTATGCGGCGTATTCCCGTCGTATTTATAAGGCGACACGATGCGCCGTATCAGAAAATTGGGATGCGCCGTATCTAGTCAATTCCGTTGACTAGTCAATAAGTCCTAGTTGGTCAGGGATACGGCGCTTCGGATATTTAGATCCGCCGTATCTCTATGTTAGTTAACGAAATTTAAATGAAGAACGTACCTTGGCCTCCGCAACACAGTTCCTTATACATCAAATTTGGGTAAAAACGGCACACCATATAGATGAATTCAAAATAAGAGTAATAGGCATAAACGTTTCATTAATAATCGTAATCTTATTGTTTAGTGGATAAGGATTTATTCCGAGGTTAGGAACAAATATCGTTTTTAAGCGTACAAAATTAAGATTACGAATCGAATCAGACGTATAATAAGGATAATAAAGCTGAGATCATAGTGTAGAGAACTTTCCTTTAGGCAGTCGAATTATCGTAGAGTTTACCTGGGATTCTATTTCAAGAATTAAAGAAGTTCAATGTTACCAGTACTGAGTTTTCCTCCACTCTTTCCGTCTTATGTTCGGTCACTTCAGCTAGCGTCTCTTGGTTTGGTTCAGAATGTAATCTTTCTTGGTGATGCTCGAGTCATCATTTATCCTGAAAATAAACAACTTGCACACGAGAGTAGCTGACCGATCAAGGTAAATATCAAAAATCAACTATATTTATCAAATTATATTTGTCGTATTAACAAAAGTTAATGCGCCACATTTTCGTTACGTTTAAAAATAAAAGATTTTTGATTCAGTAAGATGCGCCGTATCGACGGAAATCGATACGCCGTATTTGTTTAATAATTCGCAAACTGTTTTTAATTAAAATAATAGATACGCCGTATCTTCAAAAGAAGATGCGTCGTATGGCGTTAACGTTTAGAAAAAATTTTATCAAAACAGATACGCCGTATCTACAAAAGCAGATGCGTCGTATTACTTTATCGCTTAGAAAAATTTTCTTATTAAAAACAGATACGCCGTATCTTGGGGAAAAGATGCGTCGTATCGAATTAATTAAACGCGTTGTATTAAAAAAATTAAACGCAATACGCCGTATCTGAGAGATCAGATGCGCCGTATCGTTTGATTTAGCACAGTACAACGATAGCAGAACAGAAAAATACGAAAAATAAAAATAAAAATTAAACACACGAAACAAAAAATAAAACACTCAAAAATAAAAACAAAAGCAAACAAATAACACACAATACAACAAATATGCAAAATAGTACAATGATGCAATTAATCTAATAAAAAAGAAAAACCTAATTAAAATACTAATCAAATTAACAGAAAATAACAATTCACTCCCCGGCAACGGCGCCAAAAACTTGATGCGCGTGATGTGTCGTTGCGGTTTAGCAGTTTTAATGCCTACTCAAGTTTTAAATTTATATTTAGCCGACTTATCAATAACACACACACTTAACGAGCAGTGTACCCGGTCAGTATGAAGATAATGGTAAGTAGAGTGTCGATCACTAAGAGTGGAACGTATAATCTAGTTAATCTAATCAGTATTTTAATATCCTAACGCAAGGGGGTTTCAGCCTGAGAGACTGGCACAGTTTTGTTTGCAATTAAATAATAAAATAAACAAATAGGCACGAATCAGCAAGTAGCACACACGTACACAGATAGATACTTGAGACAATAAGAGGGCTGTCCTTATGATTAAGTAGATTGTCACTTGTTTTATTGATAGCTTTATATGAAGTGTATGTAATTAACCCTTTCTCGTTGGTCCTATTCTCATCGGCGAGTAAACCCTTAATGACGACTTATGTCTAAAAGTTATTCCTAAGTGATCAATTTAGAAACAACCGTGGGAGCCACACCTTGTCCCGCAGTCGGGTGCCCGCAAGCCACTAATAAACACAGAGGTGGTCAATGCACTAATAAGTAGTAACCAAAGACATCAACATATAAACTTTAATTGATGGGAAAGCAAGTATTAAAGGGAGTGCAATCTTTCCGTTGTCACATTACACAAGCCACCAATCCTGATGAATTAAAGTTTGCTAAAACAATAAAACAAAACTACTTAATGAATTAAATACATGCAGCACCTTCTTACAGCTCTTGTATCTTCGATTTGGGTGTGTCTTGTGCTGCCTTCTTGACTGAATTCGTCCTTCTCTTCTGTTCGGTCTTTAGGTTTTCGAACTTCTGAATCTCCGAACTTTTTTATGCGTCTGGTCTAAGGGGTATTTATAGTTTGTGTCTGAGGGAAGATGCGGCGCATCTACTTAAGTAGATGCGGCGCATGTACTTAACTTCGCGTGGGGTCCAAGATTATAATATTCAGGAATATTCGTACACCGCCAGAAGATGCGGCGTAACTCTTTATTAGATGCGGCGCATGTCCTCTTGTATCTTGGATCGTATCTGGTGATATCTTGATAGAGATGCGGCGCATGTTGATAGTGAGATGCGGCGCATCTGGAGCAGAATTGACTTGATCTTGTCCATGTCAGTAGACTTCCACTTTATGTATGTTTTGCTCCATTATTAGTCCAAAATCGCCAAGTTTCACCAAATGCTTGTTTTTACCTGAGAATTACAAAAGTAAACAATTAAGTATCAATCCTCATACATAATATAGTAAAACAAGTCAAATAAATAGGATAAATGATAGTAATAAAATGTACTTATTTGAGTTCATCACTACACTACGAAGTGGTCTAAAGACAGTGACAGCTATCTTTTTGTGTCTTCTTTTCTTTAAATAACAATCCAAAATGCTTCTCTGAGTCTCCCTCATCAAATCCCACCATTGGATTGGATTGGTTTCATCACAGTCGTCCATTTAGCTTTTTGGCGGGAAATGAGTAAGTGGGTTTTGGCTTATCTGAGCACGTGAAGCTTGGTACTTGATTATCTAGGGGGAGGGAGGCGTGTAGCAGGGGAGAAAGCATGGGGGACATGATGGTCTGAT